>NDFG01002071.1:106110-431420 GCA_002167245.1 Sporophila hypoxantha
TCTATAGAAGAGATTAAATAGAATTTAGAGTGTCACAGCCCAAAGACTTCTGGAGTTCAAGAGGAATGTACAGCCAGATTTAACATAAGGAAATAATGGCTCAGTCCTAGGACTCTCATGCACTTGGGGTCAATATGTGCAGAATAATGTTACATTTTTGTATTTATTTTTCAGATAAATAAAAGCTATATTTTAAATGATAAATAGTATTTAAATTATTACATCCTGATTGTTTCACTTAAAGCTAAAACCCATAAATATTTTCAAAACTTTTTTTGATCTTTTTCAACACGAGAAGGTAGTGGTTATTAAAAATAAAAACTTCATCATCCAATGTTTATGATGAGACTTTGTATAGCAAATACAAARGATTGCTTTTTCTTTTTTCTTTTATGAATTGATTAGATATTAACTGCAGGGCATTTTGTGTCTGTTTATTTTTCAGTGAAAACAAACKCCAAGATTTTCACAGAATGACAGTTTTTCCTCCACAGTCAGTTGGGAAAAAGTGTTRAACACCCTTCTAGCTTTCCATGAGAGAAAAGAATTCTCTTCATTACCTCATGAAATTAAAGAATAACCATTATCTGAGAAAGTGGTTCAAGATCAGACATAAGTATWTTCCTCCATCTTTCTTCTTCATGAGCTATTAGGAAGACAAATATTCCCCTRCTTCCTCTGTTTCCAGATTTGGGACTTGGAAATTATTTGAATTTCATGTCTTCTATTGCCAGTTTGCCTTTCACAACCTGCTTAAGTGAAGCTATTGGGGAAATCAGTCTATCAGACAACAGTCACAGCACAAGTGCTGATAATGGAAACTCATAATCTTCTGCTGGGGCAGTCATGTGAACTCACTATTCAGTGCAGCAAAATCTATTTGTCTCCATGCCCATATCTGTATAACAAATTGAAAAATCAATCACTAGAAAGGCTCAAATAATGTTTTAGCATATTGTTTRATAATTTGTGATTCTGTGGAGAGTGCAGTTGCCTTATTTTTTATTTATCTTTTTATTACAGGTCGATAATCTACTGCATTACATTAAAATTATTGTATTTCAAGTATTTAAAAATCAGATATTTTCAGAWCTAAGTCCCATTTTGTGGCAGTTGATACTCTTATTTGGTATTCTCTTGTAATCTTTTGCATGTCTGCTAAGTTACTTGCCTGAGAATTTTTTGGGGGGCCAGGTGTCCCTCAGTAAGAGCTAAGTGCCAAGGAGTAAAATAAATGGCAGTCTTTTCTGGTGTCTATCAACCACTCAGGATTCAGTGACACAAGCTTCAGTGGAATATAACAGCCAATTRCCTGCTAAAATCTTGAAGTAGTTTTCCAGGAAAACTGGCTGCCAGCATACAGACAGTCCTTAAACTCCACTCTGCTGTAGAAGTTCATGTGCACTTGCACTTAAAGTTTCAAAATTAAACATTGTGATCCCTTTTCTGGTATTGCTGATTCTTTTCAAACAAATATTGTAGACTTTAAGCATAAATAAGTTGTAGTTGAACTGTTGAACTCTCTTTCTGAACTCCTGTGGGACTTCCCAGCTCCCTGAGTGAGAGGTCAGGGTGGTTTTCAGGTATGATATACTTTTGGTTAAGATGTGACAAATATAGTAAGTAGATGAATGCTAATTCAGGCCATCATATTTAATTAGGGCATCAAGACTGGAATGGAGCTTTCACTCTGAAAATGAGCTCTCATGATCAAAGTACAGCTACCTTATTTAAATAATTTAAACAAAGATCAATTTTAATCAAAGTTGATATTGAGTATTGCATATGAAAATTACTACTTTTTTTCTTTCAATTTTGATGTTACCATATTAATGAGCAATTCCCTTGTTTAGAGTTATGTGGCATCTGGCTGGTAATATATCTTTAGTGTGGAAAATTTGAATATCTGCTTAAGCGTAACTGCATAGCTAACACCCTCCATGTAGAAGTCAGAAATCTGTCTTTCTGTTTTCCCAGGTATATACATTCTTTTCAGTTTAAAATACCATCTGATTCCAAATGCTTTAATTTTTCTGTTACTGAATCTAACAATTATATATTTAGAGAAATTAGAGGATAATAATGTGGTCAAATTATTTGCTTCAGAGAGGATGGACATTAATTAGGGTAAATTATTTAAGTGTAGTGTAATTTTTTTGGTAACTTCTGTGAGGAAAAAATATTTTAATCACAGCTCTGCTAATGTGCAAACTTGGAAGAGCTCATGGATATATTTATATGGAGATCCACATTCATATGCAGACATTTACATACCCAGAAGCAGAGCTGCCATCACAAAATGAATGCAAAATTTTTATTTGGTRTAATAAAAAAAGGAGATGCATACAGGAACACACACACATTTTTACTGGAGTCACTGATGACACTTACCAGAGCTATGGAATTCCTTCAATTGTGAACACAAATAAGCAACATTGTCTCAAGACCAGGCATTTTTCAAGATGCAATTAAAAAATGCCTTTATAAGGGGAAGACAGAGGAAAAAGGTCGAGGGGGAAAWGATGGCAAGGTTAAAGCTAAGCAGAATATGCCTTTTCTTGTTTCATCTGAACAGTGTGGATTTCTTCAGGCCTGGGCAGAAGCCCCCATCTAAGTTTCCTATAGAGAGAGACTGAACAGCAAAAATGGAGTCAACAATTTGCTTCCTAACCTCTTACGTTTTGAGAGTGATTGAGACATTTTCTGCTGCTTGTGACAGTCATGAGTCCTCACACAATTTCTCAGTGTATTTAGATGCACAGTAGGAAGGTTCACACATCTGACTAGGTACAAAGAATCAATTTACAGCAAAAGGAAATATCAGATATTGGTACTTAAGCACCACAGCGGTAGATAACTTGGAAATACCTCAAGTAAATTGGAAAGACCTGATGCTTAAAACAGTAGATGAAAAAGAATATAACTTCAGAGGTAATGTGCTTTTGSTTTTGACTGGTACTTGAGTAAATTTTAATCATATATTAGACTGAGACTAAAAAATATATTTACATTGTTCCATTCATGTAGCATTTTTGCGTTTAAAAACAGCTGGTCAAAAATTACCAGCCAGAAAGTTTTCCTAATGACACAAAAGATTTTTTAGAACAATGCRAACATGAAGGGGTTCTGTTAAATAATTTTGGAAATCCTAGAATTTTGGACATAATCGAAAAATTAATAAATTAAATGCATCCTGAAAATAAAAAAAAAAAGGTATAATCCTCTGTAAAGTTGCTTTTAAATTTTTACTCTGATGTAAAAGCTGAATTTCCCTTAAAACTTACTACAAAATTGATTGTTTTAAAAGAACCAGTGTAGATTCTCTAAAGCCTGCAAAGAAGTTTTCCCTTTTCTATGAGCACTTCAGGAATATAATATATATAGCTGCACTGAGAAGCACACAAAAAGGGTTTATACAGCAGACTTATCCTTTTATGTGGACCCACTAAAAGCATGGAGTATGGCTCACCAAATATCCCTGAAATTGCCTGGGTATGAGTAAAATATCATTTCACTACAGGATAAAGTGTTCCATTTAAAGTGCAAGTCTGGGCTCTGGGGTAATATTGACAAAGTAGAGTTATTATGAACTAAAATCACTTTCTAGAAAACTGAGCAGATATACCAGTAATCCTAAAAGCAGTACCTGCTTCCCTTATGGCATAAATAGTGCATATCAGAGAATTCATTATTTGTATATAACAAGGTCTCTAAATGCATTTTATAAAAGCAAACCATAAGATACTGAGAATAACAGTGCAGGACTGAGAAACAAACTGGTTTCCCAGATGTATTTTCTTGTACCATGGAGAGCATAAAATGGACATAATTCTTCATTGGGAATGTTCTCTTTCCAGCAGTACTCTTCAGCTCAGGAGGGCTGGAGTAACCTGTGCCAGCATTCAGCCTCCAGCCTCCAGATTAGGCAGGCTACCTGCATGAGGAGAGGACAAAGAGCTGTGGCTGCAGAGCTCCCAGCTGCAGTCACTTTATTCTTCACAGACCAGGCAGTAAAAAAGTATATTCTTTTTTTTTTTCTTTTTTTTTTTCTTGTAAGAAATCCCAGAGGTAAAAGGGGGCGCAATGCCAGAATGAACGTTGGAGTTTTCTTTATTAGAAAGGGAGAATCAGCTGTAGTATTTTGGAAAACAATGCATTTGAAAGATACGGTCTAATGGTAAACTATTACAGGGGTCATCTCACTTGTTAATTTACCTTGAGGGAAAAGAGTTTCCTCATGCAGGCACCCACCATTCTTTGCCTGAGGAYGCACTGGTGGATTTAAGTCTATGTGGGATGAGACCAATGTGTGTATACCAGTTGAATCCAGCTTGTGACTACACCAAAAGACAAAAAAAAAAGAAAAAAAAAGAAAAAGAAAAGACCCTTTTAAAGAAAAGAATCAACTGACAAAATAAAATGAAGGCAAAATTACATGTGCTGGTTGAAAAACAGAGATATCTGATGACAGGTGAGCCAACAGTGATAAGCTGCTTAAAAATACGTGACAAATACATCTGTTTAAGCAAAGATGCACATTTTACCATTCCTCAGAGCTCACAATTGCCAAGCATGGCTCTGATTTCTTTGCTTTGCATWTCTGATCATACAAATTTCTGATTTGTGTCTCCTATAAAGTGAAGTGGACTTGRAAGCCTAGGGGCAGGTTTTTAGAGGAACCAGAGAGGCTTTTATTTCTCAGTGGTTGCCTCTAAGRTCCTATGGTCATCTGCCACTTCTTGGAATTGCTGTTTTCAATTTTGTGGACTGGAATTGATATCTCCTTTCAAAGCCTTGTCAAAATAGGTGCTGAAGGGGCTCCATGGAGGAGTTAGAGGCTGTACACATGGCTCTTTACCTTTCTTCAACACCACACTGGACCCATCTGCTCGTGTTGGACATCTAACAGCTGCTAGATTTGATTTTCTCCCCTCAATGCATGGTGAATATTAAAACCTAATAATTTTAAGCTCAATGTAGGATCCATTCAGACCAAAGCATCCGGACAGACATTACCATTGTCATAAGCCTGGCAGTAAGCTCATTGGGGTAGGCATTGTTTCCTCTGAGTGTTGTAATCCACCTTCTGCCTCTTACATGGTGAATGCATGCTCAGGTGATATTCATGGAATAAGTGATTTGCTCTAAATTCAAACACCAGCTTGCCTCAAGGTAACCATATCATGTGATCCMGGACACGACGTTTGAATTCATTTTTACAGAATGTATTTTATCTCTTGGTTTGCTTTGAAATTTATTGGTATGAGGCAATTTATTCTGTATATATTTTTYATGCAAATAAATTACACAGTCTGTAATAAAGAATTTTGCAGTGTTGTTAGTTATAATAACAGAATGAAGAACAGACAAACTGAAGGATAATTCTTAAGTAAAATTACCAATTTTACCATCTCCTTAGGTGAATAAATTAACAGGTTTCTCAGACCCACCTTACCTAGAATGAACTTTTTTTGTTCTTTAGGCTATTCTGCAAAGCTGACTTTGGTGTTGTTCAGCATTGCTGTTTTACTGGTATTCCTTTCTTAAGTAGTGAATTTTGAAGGATTAATCATGGCAGAAGGTTAAATTAAATTATTTATTTTTCCCTGTCATTTCACCTCTACAACATTCCTACTATTAATTTTTTCTAGATTGCCATGTATAATGAAGAGGCAGTGGAGATTGTCCTGTGGAATAGAGATGGTCCAAAGGAAGACCCTAGTGGAAACTTCTGTAACAAAAAAAATGTACCTGAAATGAGATTGTGGGAGAAGCAGAGGAGCAGAATGCATGGAGGGAACACAGGTGCTACTGAAAGGGCCTGTCTCTTTCCAGAGGTACTCCCTGGGTATTTGCACCACTTCCACTTCAGACTCTTCTACCTCATAGGTCAAAGTTTCATATAAATATCCAATTTCTTTGAATCTGTAAAAAAACCTTCTGGAATCTCCTCAGTTCCCTCCATTTACTGACAGGTATGACTTAGAGATCTTTTACAACTCCATAAAATACAAATGGTATATCTGGACAAGCAACCATAAGTTAATTCTAGTAATTTAGTCACTATTTTAGGATATTAATTGCAGACACCTGGAATAGACAGATATGTTGATATTGTAGAATATTTGGAGGTATTCATGGTTACTTTGCCACTGAAGTTCCTGCACTGCCACACTGCAAGAGAAGTGAGAAAGCAGCGGCACTATCAAGCGTACTTGAGGGCTTCTAGTCTTCTTTAAGTCAAGAGGCCAAGAGCCAAGTGGCAGTACCCTTCTGAATAAAAKCCAGTTAATTTCAAAATGTTGTACTGCTAGATATGTTTAACTTTGAGTTTTCAATTACAGCAATGAGGAAAAGGTTAGAAAATGAATTGGAGGAGCCTATACAAAGCTGCCTACTAAAACATCAGCTGTCTGAAGTTTTTTTTTTCTCATCTTTCTATAATATAAATCATAGAAACACAGAATGGTTGAGGTAGTAAGAGACCTTAAAAATCATCTAACAGTAAGCATAGATACTTTCTACAAGATCAGGTAGAAAACAGTACCATAAAGTAAAACACTCRAACAAAAATTTAAACACATATAAGCAAAGGAATGTATTAGGCATCTCTTGAATTTTATAATCATATATTGGGACTTTGTATCCCCTGAGACTGAAATTTTACTCAGCTCTAAGACAATACGTGGGCTTAATTGCTTTTCCCAARATATTTCTGTATCAAAGGTTATTTTGTTTTAAAATTCCATCAAACAAGGCAGTTGTCAGCTTGCTGAAAGTACCAAGCACTGCTGCTSTTGCATCCTTACTGCACTGAAACTTGTGCTGTCGTTTTCACTGGGGGGAGAGTGCAGTTGGTTATGCCAAGAGGGATTCCTCTGCACAGACCCTCAGTGTCCAGCTGCTGGAGCTTTTYCCACGGAGCCCTTAGCTGTGTTTTCAGCAAGGGTGTGAGCAATGTCTTGGGCTGTCCTTTTGCTGCATCTCTTGGGCTGGCATCTGGAAGCAGGTAGCAGCAGAACTCCTTTGCTTTGGGCAGTACTGAGGTTAACACAGAGGTTGCACAGCACCTGCATTTGCAGAGCTAGCTCAAAATAAACAATGGCAGCATTAGAAATAGCATTTTAAAAACTATATACCAAGGGTGTGTCAGTCTTCAGTTACATTTTTCCTCACATAAGAAATAGGTCTTCCTTAGCCATTTTTTGACGTAATTTCCTTTCATTGTCATTTACGTCAAAAAAATAGCAAGATATTGTTATGGAGGAAAACTCAGGTAAGTGATCCTTCTTTTGGTCTGACAGCAGTGGCCATGGAACTTGTTCTAACAAACTCTTCAGAGAAAAAGGGGAGGAGCTCCCCTGGCCTCTCATTTGCATTATGCTTGTGAATTGAGAATTGGACATTGTAAATGTGGAACAGTCTCACTCCTTGTAGACCAAGCAAAAGGTGCAGAACTATATCTTCTTCTCACAAAGCATCAATCAGAAATTCTTTCATTCTTGTCAGTGGAATTGCATTCAGTGAACTTGGCACAGGTTCAGGGCCTGTGAAGCAGGGCTTTTAAATCTTCAACCACATAATTTACACATTTTAATAATTTAGAATTGCATTTTCATCCTACCTTAGTTCTTATCTAACCAATGCAAATAGGAATGGAGGTTTTGAGAGGTTTATCTTTCAAGCACACTGCACCCCACTCCTTCAGTCCAGATTTCTCCTAGTGAAGGATTTTCACAGGGAAATTTAGAYTGAAATAGGGACAAAAATACAACTGAAAATTCAGCCACACTCAAGATYTGGTGAAATTGCTGACATAAAGCCAAATTTCCTTTGTCTTATAATTAATATATAGTAAAAATAAGGACTATCAAGTTTTTTTTTTTGTTTCTGATTATTTTATCTTGWATCTGCATTCTCTGAACTAGAGGCAGTAGTACTAGAAAGAAATGCTGTGAAAGGCAAGATGAGCACAGAAAGGCAAGATGAGATGCAGGATGCCAAAAAGCAGAAGCAGGAGGATTTGTGTTGTCTGTGCAGGATTAGGAAGCTGCCTGGCCTCTTCTGCCTGTCAACAATAATGGAATTGAGTTCCACACTGAAGATAATTGCCTGAAGTCATTCTCCAGCCACAGGGAAGGAAAGATTAATAAAGAGCATTTGTTATAATTCTGCAACCAATTTATGTAATGGAACACATAATAAATAACCACGTATAGCACAAGCATTTATCATAGCCAATTTATGCATCCATTTGTTCAATGTGTGTTAAACCAACCATTTGTATGTATAAGAGTGGTTCTCTTTGTGTCCCTTTTTCTCTGTTAAATTAAAAATTATTGTTATTGAGGGGTTTTGTTGTTGTTGTTGTAGAGCTTTCCTCTTTTGGGTTTTTGTTTGGCTTTCTTTTAGATACCAAAATGACAGTGGCATACACAAACTTCCCAGCAATTGAAATACAGCACAAAGTTTTCCACAGAGCCTGTATTGCTGCCTGTTGCAATTGGAAGATTGTTTAAACAAGATATCCACAAGTACTAAAGCCCTATTGCAATTACATTGCATGTATCCCCAAACAACATAGTTACGTTTGAAAATAAATAGCACTGCCACACTAGAGACAGAAATTACTGWGTCCTGAAAATCTGATCTGGAGTTATCTTCTTAAAAAGATGGTCTAATATGGAGGGACAGAGGTCTTCTAAGTGCTGCAGAAAGTAATCAGCTGGATATGGTAAAATACTAAAATAAAGGATTCATTTTTGGATACTGAAAAAGTAAAAGAAGATAAAATGTAGRACATCTCTTGAATATAATTTAAAGAAAGATAATTACTATATTAAATTTATCTTTCCATGTCTATCTGATTCAGTGCAAAAATAAATTCTTTAACCTACATTATATCTYTTTCACTAGGCCCTTCTGTTGTGATATGGTCTACAGTATTTGATTTTCCACATCYGTAGCATTACTATGTGTATTTTGCAGGAGCTCCATTCTCTTAGATTATATACTTCTCCAAACAAAATTATTTAATTGTGCCAGCTACTGCCTGTGTCTTTTTTATGCCATTCTGCCTCTCTTCTCCAAGGTGACAGTTTTCATTACAGTTTATTTTCCAGTGGTTGGRAGCATGTATAGCTTAAAGCTCAGATTACAGTCTAAAAATAGTGTAACCAGACTGCATCTATTGTTACTTAATAGGAACCTGAAATATCAATCTGAGCTTTCCTCAGGCTGTTGCTTCCTCCTCATGGACTTTACACACGATCACTGAATTATACAACCAAATTTTATTTAGAGTGGCTTTGTTCCTACCTCTATATGTGTGACATGKATGAAGTGATGAAAATTAGATACTMYGTTCTATAAATTAATAAATTCTCTGCTATAATATGTTGAAAAGAACTGAGACCAATCTTTTCCTCTTCTTTTCCACTGACTTCATCTTTATACAGTGAATACTTATATGGTAGCCCAAAGCAGCTCTGATAGGTTTTGAACAAAGGACTGTGAAAAGGATTTGTCCCTTTTTATTACATTTCTTATACCAGAAAAGCTCCCACCAGCAGTCATTGTAACGTGGAATAGGAAATAAAAAGAATCTTTTATTGTCCTATGGAGAGSCATAATCATGTTGTTTTCATCCTGAAAAAAAAAGTCTTTCTGATTATTATGGTACAAGGAAAACTATTGTAATAAGTAGATGTTGACTTCTATTGAGATGCATATCATTATTTATAGATGGAATACATTAATGTGGAACAAGGGAAAGACAAAGTCAGTATTTATGATGAGGGAAAGTAAACTGATGTTCAGTGAAACAAGCTATTTGATCTTCAGGAAGACAATCCCCCTCTGATGCATGTAAGACAGATTTATAAATCTCYTAACTTTCTTGAAGTCAAAATCTAAGTATAAATATATAGGCTCTACGAAGTTTACATTTGCTGTTAATTTATCCCAAAATGTCTCAGAAGTCCAATACTTTCCTATTTTTAGGTATTAAGCTAAAATCCTCAGATTATAGAATCATAAAATCATTTATGRTCAAAAGGACCTTAAGACTATTGAATCCAACCATAAATCTGACACTGCAAATCCTTCTGCTGGTCCATGTCCCTCATCCACACATGTCTTAAGTACCTCAAGGCACAGCAGCCCTGCCATTTCCCCGGGCAGACTGTTTCTGGGCTTGACCACCTTTCTGTAAAAAAAAATTTGCCTAATACCCACTGTAAACTTCCCCTGGCAGAACTCAAGGACTTTGGCWTTTTTCCTGTCATTTACTTGGAAGAATAGACTGATCCCTGCCCCACTCCAGCCTCCTCTCAGGGACTTTTAGAGGGCAATTATGTCACCCCTGAGCCTCCTTTTCTCCAGMSTGAGCACCCCCAGCTCCCTCAGCTGCTCCTCATCAGACTTGTGCTCCAGACCCTTCCCCAGCCCTGCTGCCCTTCTCTGGACATGCTCAGCACCTCAGAGTCTTTTTTCAGCGAGATACAAATTTTAAGGCTTGAAATATCTTTGTTCACCAACTGGRTATTTTATATGTCATTCAAGCAGTCTGGTTTATTTGTAAAGAGAAGGTTTAGGAGAACACACGCTAGCCTGGGCTTTGTTTGCATGATTTCAAAGCACAAAAAACCACAAATGAGCACCAGCCTCTARCTTCATTAATTCCAATTAATTTCCAGTTTTTGGAGAGATCAGAGAGAAATTTGTGATTCCCTATTTTAAAGACAGAGTTTTCCATTTGAAAAAAAAAAAAAGGTTAGAATTAGTTTAGCTGTGAACATTTTATTTTGATARAGTATTTGTAGCACTGTTTTTAATGTTTCTTTTATGTTGTACAATAGATGAACAGGAAACAACTTGTGAATCTGGACACCAAATACTAAAAGCAATAGCAATTTGTTACAGGATACATCTCCAAAGGAGAAAGCCATCTACAGTGAACTGTGACCACCTTTGGGATCTGAAATCAAATTAGTTTTCTAACATTTCTTTCCCCAAAAATGTCTTCCAGGAATCACCTTTGCAAGAGGCCATGTAGTGCAGAAACTGGGTAATTCACACATTGACACCAAGCTGCTGATGGACAGCACCCTGGGTACTGATTACACCATCACTGTTGGTTTGTGATTTCTGTTGATTTGTAGTCTGCTGCAGGTGGGTTSAGTGGATGCACACACCACTGCACTGCACTTTGTTTACTGGGATAAAAAACGTGTCTAATGGTTTTCTTGCCTTTTGGTGTAAATATAACCACCATGTTCTGTCTCCAAAGTGTCTGTAATGTACCTCACTAACCTAAACACTGATGACTTTCATGTGCTTATCTGAGACTCACCTTATACTTATAAAGCCATGGAGACAGATCTGTGACTGGTGTCACAGTAAAAGGACTGCAGATCAAATAGCATCACAAGTATAGTTTCTTAAACTGAATCAAATAAAAATATCTCTTAGTTGAATCCCTCTGCAACAGTTTTTGTGCATATTGTTACTCTTTGCAGTGTCTTGTAAGTGAGGATCTCTGCTTCTTCCATCTGTCCCTGCTTCTTACTGCCCCGCTTACTGGGAAAAATTGTATTTTGTTATTCAGTCAGAGACAAAAGAGTAAATAATTTAAGATGCATAAATGGCATTCATGGCATAAAACTGATGTTATGATATAAATTTTTGGTGCATTTATCCTGTTAGTAATAGWAATAAAAAGTTAAAATAATGATAGATTAACTATGAATTACCATCATGATCATCCTCATAGAAAAAAAAAAAGCCCTCTTAAATGATTGCTTTCCTCTAACAATTTCACATTCTATCTATACCTTCTTGCTCCTGTGTCCCTATTTCTTATCTAATCACATTGTCTTTTTCACTATTAGCATAATACATAAAAATTGATCATGTACTACAATCCATAGTGCTGATTATCAGCAATTTCATCTCAAATACTCTAGCCTAGATTCTGAAAAACTACATCAGCTTTGCCATTTCTGCTTTGAATGCTTAATCTGTTTACTGAAGCAACTCCTCTGGAAATTTTACTGCTTAAAATTGAAGGATAAACTCTCTGCTGGAATAAGTGTGGTAACTAGCTAACTGGAATAAGGAACACAACCCTGTGGATGCAGCTATTTTTCTCCGACTTACTGTGTGTGAATGATAGAGGGTCTGATGTGCTTTATAGATAATATTTTGCACCTATAAAGCACATTTCTTTTGACACWTCTAATGCTGTTGTAGTTCTAGTAAGACAGTACAACAACTCCATTGCTTAATCTTTTATGAAGTGAGAGAGACTAAATAATTGAATACTGTCTTAAAAGCTATTTAAAACTTACACACAAAACAAATCTTCTCAAGTTCAGAGACTCATTAAAACTTTTTGTATCTRATAAAATTACCTTGTGATAGTTTTCTACTCCAGGCAATATACCTTATGAATTTGTATGTTGCAAATAAAATCAAGAAATTGTTCCATTGTTTGTGACGTAACTCTAAAAAGAGATTTTTTTCTTTATTATCAGTGATGAAAGTGAAACAAGTATGAGCTGTTTCTTAAAAAACTCAACACTGGAAAGAGATTTAGAAAATAATTCAGCAGTCTATTTCTTAGCAGAATAATCTGACTTCTCATGCTGCTGCGCACATTCCTGACGTACTAAACACCTCCAATCTATGAGAAAAGATATAGATCTCTGCTCTAGTCTTTTAACAGTTCCTTTGCAACATTATRCAAACTAGAATAAAGTTTAAAAAATGCAGAATAAAATTCTTTCTTGCATCCTGTATACAGTCAAGTGGGCTTTTTCCATTTTTTTCAAAAGTCATTTATTATGTACTGCTATTCTTYTACTTCAGCAGAATCCATATGAATTTGACAAGGATCAGCCAGTTGTCACTATTACAGAATCCCTCCACTTACTTTTTAACCCAGACACTCTAATTATTCTTCCCTGGAAGTGATTTCAAATCACAGGGACAGATCATCAGGGACTGTAAATCCATACAGCTCCATTGACTGCCCTGACATATTTACACCTGCAGATGATTTGTTTCAAAGTATGCTATAAATAAAAGCAAAATACTTCTAATGGTATGTCATAATGATTGACACTTTTCATTTTAAAGACCTTAAAGCACTAAGCTTTTCAAGTGAATGTTTGTATTTATGTAGAAAGATAGATGAACAGCATTCCCAGAATGAAGGTGCCAACACTTATTTAATTTGAGTTCTCWCTGCATTGTAGTAAAGGCTTCATAGCAGATAAAATGTTACTCATCTAGCATAAAAAACACAACTGAAGAAAGTTTGCACTTAAAACCACATTTATTTGATAATTAGAAAGCATATTAGAGACAAGGAAATTGCTAAAACCCTGGAAGAGGTGAATGACCTGTTTTCAGCAGTCGTCCTCTATGTGAAATTCCCCTTTTACATTGCTCCATGAGCTACTAATCCACAACTATGCCTCCAGATACAGAAAATCTCTTTTATTGGGATTTAGCAGGCTAACTGCAAATGTCCCATATTTGTGTCTTGATCTTTGCAGATTCGTCTACCATTGAAATGTCAACATTTATAATGTCAGTGTTGCAGCTGGGAGAGAGGAGCAATCAGTCACCCAATAGATTTTAAAATTGTGCCATGAGACAGTATTTAGAATCTGTGGCTTTGTAACACAGTTACAAAACTTATTAAGAAGGAGGAAGAATTTATGCTGGAGGAAAGAACTATAAAGGACCTCACAGGAATTTATACAGATATATTAAAAATTAAATTGAATTGAATTTGGTTTTATATTGAGCCTGTCAGACCGAAGACATTCCAAGTGCTTAAAAAAACAATGAGTTACTTACCAGTACCAAAATGACAATGTTGACAGCCTTTATACGGATTAAATGTTTTAAAACATAGACAGTCTTAGATCAATTCTTCAATTGCCAACTAAACAATAATGGAACATTATATATACATATATATATATATATATATATATATATATACACACACACACATAGGTTTAATATATTATATTAAATATATTTAATATATTATATTAAATATATTTAATATATTTAATATATTAAAATGAATGTTTAAGTAGAAATACCTTGTAGATTTGTTACTTTTTTAATATTCATATCATATATCTTATACATTATGCAWAATATGTATTTAAATATTTTTATGAGCTTTATAGACATTAAATCTACTTTAAAAGATGTAAAATGGATAATTTTGTGGTTATACACACAAATGGCTAGCTTGGAAGTGCAGGTGYTGTTTATCTACATCAAAAACTATATATACCAACAATAAAAAGACTGGATGGTGTGCACCAAGTAAAAGCAAGTATCTTTCCCCAYAAACATGTTCTTTTTTTTCATTAAAAGCTTTTCATAAAACTGACTGATTTTTCTATAGACAAAAGGAAAATCAAGATTTTGTAGAATAATCTTGAAAATAAGGACGTGTTAGATAWTTCATTAAACCTTCAAATTCTTCCTCAAAATAATAATAGGCTTTTTTGTGAAAAGCTCTACAAGTGCTGTAATCCATGAAGGGCTTTCAAAAAGCTGTATCATATAAGACAATTTTTATTACATAAAGGGAAAACTTTTGGGGACTGCATTCCTTACTCTGATTTAAGCAAAACCTTTATTTTCCTTAGCAGCAGCTGCAGAAAAATGGCTTTGCTACAGAGAAAAGAAGACTTAAAGACTTAAAACACTGACAGTAGAACAGAAGCTGGCTTAAAATGAAGTTGGAGATTGATACAAGCCCGCTAAAATTTTGTATAAGTGACCACAGGCTCACCAGATAAAATACTGTAGGATCTGTTTCCCAAAATGCAGTCTTTCAACAGYGATTTTGAAACCTGTAGGAAGTTTATTGGGAAAAAGTACAAGCATGATGAACTGTGGTAGAACAAATTCATGTTTGTGTTTGTGGTAGAGGCTAAGAGTTAACAGGGATAGAGTACTGAATGGCACTAAAGCTGGAGAAGCAAGGATAGTAAAAGCAAATGGATTTGAGTCACTGTGACTTACAGTGAATGAAAGAGAAATGCCAGAGAGCACATAAAAGATACGGTAGATAATCTCCACAGTAGATAATCTCCAACCTGGCACCACCAGATGACACTGCGCCTTTCTCTGGAGCAGAAAGTCATGTAGGCAGAAATGCTGAACTTGTGTCTGTGCCCTTGATGTTGTTATTGTTTGATAGCTTTTGACTTAGCTTTGTTTTACCACAGCAAGTTGTTAACATGCTCCATTTCCAAGAGCATTGCCTCACTCATTTGGGGCTCTGAGTCTGCCAAGACACTGCCTTCATCAAGAGCTCTCCTATMAATCTGAACCGCAGCAAATGTGCAATTCCTGATGATTGTTAAATTCATATAATTACTACAAATAACAGATTACTCTATAGCAGTCATCTCCAGTATGTCCAGAACAAGGGAGACAGTTACAGTTTTGAACTGTAACACAGTTGTTTCTGTGTGATCTGCTATGAATACATTGAAGCTCTCAATGCCAGAGAGCTTTTCCTGAGTGGATTTTCCCCCACAGTCGAAGAGGTTGCTAGGTCCTCGGCTCTTCACAGACAGAGTTTATGAAAAACATTTGCTTGAAAACTTTCTTGGACCTGGGACATGATCTTTCAGTCAAAACTTCTGAACCATAAGTATCCTGGTGGTTAAAGTCAGGTTATAGTGGGGATTAAAGTGACAGGGGTTAAAGTTCAACAGTCCCTTCAGGAGACTTAAGGTCCAGTTTTCCCAGCAAGGGCTGCAACCAGAGGGCTGCATAGCTGATTTTGGGTCAGCTCATTTTCATTTCAGTCTGAAACAGGAGCAGAGTAGTTGTTCCAACCATGTTAGAAGTGAGCACACAGGAGAAAAAGTAGGCCTCCGAGAAATATTTGAAAGGTAAAAGGACTGTGCATTTTGACTCCACAGAAAAAAAATTTCAGATTTTGCAGTTTCTTCACACTGCTGAAGTAGACGTACTGAAATGATGAGGTCTGCTGGGGCAACTTGCAAGAGCAGAAGAACAGTACATCCATAGATATTCACCACAAAGGGGAAAGGTCTAGAGCTGTAGGTCTGTCTGGATATTTAGTCAAGAAAACAAACAGAACACACCAGCTTCTACAGAACATATTTATCCCTTTTTTAACTGAGACAGTTACAATATTTTTATCTGCTTTTTTTACCAAATAATGAGAAGAAATAAAGAAGTAGTGCAGCAGCAAGTAATATGGAAATTTGTCCTTAGCTACGGGCTTTATAAGTGCTCGTAAATAACACTGAAGCTAAATGATCCTTCAAATCTGATACCTCACAAAGAAAATTGCAGCCTGCTCAGAAGTAAGAGAATCACCGGTAGCATTTGTAAAACTCAATGAATATCTTGAATTTCTAGTAGGGAATTTGACATTTCAAAGTTAGCTTTGATGTTAATAAACAAGATTGCAAAAGTGCACACTCTGCCAGAACTTAAAACCACTAACATTATAATACTGAGTTTTCAAAAGTGCTTTAAACCTCAGGTGATCAATCTGTGATTTATAGAGTGAAGCAGAACTGAATCCATAAGAGAAAAAACCTTCTCAGCATTGAGATTCTGAACCTGGCAAACAAATATTTCCCCTTCATCCCTGAGAGCAGAGATGATAATGTGTATCAGTGCAGCAGCAGCACCAATGTGAAGCACTCAGAACCTTGTTAAGTGGTGCTCCTGCTATGCATAAAAGAAGAACTGCTGATGGCAGGGAGACTTTTCTAAAGAGTTGATTGTTTTGATGTGATACTGATTGATATTAACAAGGAGAACTCTTATCAGAGGATGTGAGTTTTCCTCTAAGACCAGATCAAATGCCACTGTCCATGTCACTTTGGTGGCACTGTGGTGCAAAACTCTCCTTTCTCCCACCCCATAGACAATGTTTGTCATTCTGGTGGCCGAGGCTGTGAGGAAGGGAAATTGCAGGATTGGAAAAGACAAAACTGTGTTTCATAGCACTACAAACATACCCTGCTGGGATTTTCAGAGAAGGATTGGTGTTATAATAATTGAATCAGTCAGCATGAAGTCCTTTGTGTTCATCCTGGCCACAGAAGATTTTCCCTCTGTGCCTCAAGACAAAGCCTGGGACAGCTGCTAGTGCTGGTGTGTGACACAGACTGACTTCTAGCAGAGTCGTGCTGTGCTGCAGAAAACAGAAGCAGATGGTGGCAGGAACACAGGGAATGCTGCAAAGTTGCTGCACCTTGCCTGGTTTAGTAATCCCTAGGCTTTCCTCACAGCCTTTAAGAACATCTTACATTGCACAAGCCTGTGAAAATAATTTGCCAACTGCAGGACATGAATCTCTGCAGGGTAGCATTACGTTGAATCACCTGAAATATGTGTGCTTAGGACAGTATACACCACCTCATTTATCTCAGAGGCCCCATGCTGGAAGAACTAGATCATCGAGTAATGAAAGAGTGTGATCACATACAAAATTTGCAGTGGCATTCAGCTCCAGGAAATGAGGCCACTTGCTGTCAATGAGAAACTGAACAGATTTGACGAACCTTACATCTCTGGTTCACTATAACAAAGACCTTAGAATGRCACCCTCTCAAGAACCACTAATGCTTGAATTCATTTTTAAAGTACTTGACAGATATTGTAGTCAGCTTCATTCTTAGATTCCCTGTGATAAACACAGGGCTTAGCTGACATTTCTGCTCCTTGTATGACTTACCTCTTAAATGCTTTTTAGAAAAGACTTACAACTTATTAATATTTAATTGTTTAGTAATGAATATCAACTACTTCTATTTATAAATGATGAAATTAAATACACTTTATGATCTGTGTGATGACAAGTCAAAAGTTAACTGAAAGAAACACCAATTATACAGGAAAACAGGGGAAATGGACTCTAGCAGGATTCCTCGTTGAGGTAGCTCTATTGACCCTTTTGAAAAAAGTAGAAAAAAAGTGATGATTGCATCAATATTTTTTTGTGATTGGATAATAACTGATGCTGTGGACCTCTAAATGAACTCTTGCCAAGCTTAGCTTAGAATCCAAATGAGTCCTAGGTACACAAACCTTAAAAAGCCCAAAATAAACATGGAAGATATATGAATTGTCTTTGTTCATGGTTCTGAGAGCAGATGAGGAAAATCTTACCAATTTCCATGTTGTTGGACCAAAAGGCAGGTGATARATGGAGGCTTTCATTTTGCACTTGAGGATGCTGGAATTGGAAGTTTAGATTTTCACAAGAACTAAAAACTCTCTTCCTCTACATGTCGAGACAAAGTMAACAAGAGTTTTATGGCTGAGATCTAGAACACAACAGAGGTGTGATTTACCCTTTCCACAGGGCCATGACAYTAGCTCCTCAGGACTCACAGAAGAAGATAATATAAACCTCTGCATTATTTCACAGCTGTCGGGGCTGCCCATGCCCATAACTTTTYGAGTTGTTTTGGAGTGTAGACTTCTGGAGGGCGCTACAAACATGTTCCTTCATGCTGAAAGGATCTGTGATTTGGACTGTGGAAGGAAATGACTGGCACCTGTGTTGTCAGTTCAGCAACACCTGCTGCTCCAGCCCTTGAACAAAAGGCCTCCTCATGGCCAGTGGTCTCACACTACAAGCCTCTTGCCATAGGTTTACAAAGAAAGTACAACCAGGCATTGTGGAAGTTTGCTTTTTTTCACATTTTCACATCTCTGAAAATATCGGAATCAAATTGAACATAGGTATTGGAATGATGCCTATATGGCAAAATATAATGGTRGGCTGCCCTTGATTTATGAGATACTCATTTTTATTTTTTAGAGTTTGGTTTTCTTGCAGATTTTTTTCTCAGCATTTCATAATTTCTCTCTGAATTTCATCCTCTCTTCTTCTAGGAGTGTGTCCAGTTCATTATGTCCTATCTAAAGCTCTTCCTGCACTGTTTAGAAAATAACTTGGTTTTAAATTCTCCATATAAAATAATACAGAAATTATACAGAAGTATATCCATCAACTCAACACAAACAAGCTTCTTTCCAGATAATTTATTCTGGTGTTTGCAATGTTTAGACATAATAATTTAGCATGTTGGTAGAAAGCTGATGAATTGGCAGMCAGAGGCTTCTTTCATGCTGATGACATGAAAAGAAACACATGAAGTAGGAAAACAGCAAYTATAGCTATTGTAGAACACCTTTCAATTCCTGCTGAGGTCTAAATTAGACATCATACTGTTTGTGTGCTGACAAACCAACAAAACCTGTGTATGGAAGGTATTCACTTTCTCAGTCTTCACAGGGAATGCTAAAATTAAAATTATTMGGATGAAAAACTTTAAAACACAAAATGCTGCAATGGAGAAACAGATGTTTGTCCTCTCCTATTTTCTTACAGTAGTGTTATTTCTGTTCTATTGAAAGCCCTGCAAGTACAGATTAAAGCATACTGAAAAATCCAGGCCTGAGTAATGCAGGAATAGATATACCATTTCATTTGGATATAATACAGGTGCTTTTTTTTTTCATTGTCAAAGTTTTCTTTATAAAGTCAACAATTATGAGATCACCAAATAAGGTGAATCATATGGAACACATATGGAGAAATGTTTTAAACATAATTTAGGAAGGTGAATATGGGAAGGATTTTAAGGCTAGCAATTAAAAAGAAACAAAGACCTTTTGGCTGGCACTGGAAAGAAAGATTATTTATTCCCTCTTTTTCTTTGAGAGAACTGGACATAGAATCTTGGCTTAGAAATTCAAAATATAGGTAAAAATCACACTGTGTAAAGCTTTATGTGACTGGATCAACAATATCTTATGTTAGCAGAATTCATTGTCTTTAGGAATATAAATGAGGAACTTGAAAGTTTGAAGGGATTTTAAGATGTCATCCATTCTATCCCTCTGAAAAGTTCTTCCTGAATTTCTCTCTAAACTTCCCTAGGCAATCAATTACAGTCCTTCACCACCCTTGTTCCTAAAAATGTTATGTAATGACTGATGGGAATCTCCCTTTTTGTGATTTAAACTAATTATGTTTGTCTTKTACAGAACTGACAGGAAGAAATAGGAAAAAAAACTCCTTTCTTTTTTGCAATGCCCTCTTATGAATCTGAATATTCTTACCACTCTTTTCCTAGAAGTCTTCCCTTCTAGGCTAAACAACCAAAATTCACTCAATCGTCCTTTAGACCTAATACCCTGCCTCTTGTTTCCCCTGGACTCTCTTCAGCTGGCCCACAATCTTTCTGGAAGAGTGACATTCATGCCATAGTACAGTATTTTAGCTAAGGCCATAGTACAGTATTTTAGTTAAGTACAGTATTTTAGCTATAGTACAGTATTTTAGCTAAGGCCTAGCATTTGCAATGGAGCAAAAGGATTGGTTAATATTAATATCTCTGCTTTTGATTCTGCCTTGCAATGTCCATCTTTTGCATCAGGAAAACATTGCATCTTCATCATATTTGCATTGGAGCAATACTCCTTTAAAGGTATAGGGATTTGTCAGAACAGCAACCCCTGATGTTCTGGCTGGCCCTCAGAGATCAGGGGGCCTGGGTGCAGCTGGGCCTAATCTCTGATTATGATTAGTTCAACACTGTAAATCTGCTCAAGCCCAGTAAGATCTCAGATGCACCAATAGTGTCAGTCACACTACAAGCCTGGTCATGCCCACAGTCCCAAACTCATCACCAGTGTGATTTATCAATTTGACACTCTAAGTCTGTTGTATTTCAAGAAGAACTTTCACAGTCACAGATTCACAAATACTGAAGTTTAATGAAGTACTATATAATAGAGTCTTTCTAGATTGCCTTAACTTGTTAGACAGCAGTGTGTATGAGTGATCCTGGATTTTCTCTGATATAGCCAGAGGTGCAAATCTTACCACAGCAGWGTCCCTGCTTTAGGGAGGAATGAGGAGCAAGGCTATTGACTTGTCTGCAAGGTGGCTGTAGTCTTATCCTATGCCTTGAAGGATTTCAAATACTAAATCATACTTTTGAGGGAAGTGAAGGTGGGACTATAGTCAAATATACTATTAATGATGTCATAAGTGTTGGGAGGACAGCCACTGCACATAWAAGTGTTGAATATCAAAAGTAACACAAGGAGACATTACAAAGCTGTAGGTCTTGCACAGGGGTGGAACAGAACCCAGTAATCCTTTCACCACATAACTCATGGCACATCTCTTGGACATTCCTTCACCATGTATCTCACAGGATATTTCATGGCTCATTCCCACAAGCAGCTGCCTAAGGTATTCAATATTCTGTATTTGTGTACTTAAAATCTTCTGATGGATTTCACTTTTCCCTGTGGATGAAAGATTTTTTTTCTCAGTCTCATCTTCAGATTGAAGAAATTAAGTAGCATCCTGAACTACAGTCTGTCATCCAGAAAACAATCCCTTCACTAAAGGCAGAAATAGGTATTATCTASAAATGTATTAAGTAAATTTATATTTATACTATTTAAATTTACTAATCTGTTTTGTTGTCCTAACTAGTAACAGCTGTTTTGGATGGCCTCAAAACCACACATCTCCACTTAATTCTTTGTGTCATTTTGATTCAGACTMGTGCACAGAAACATCAAGTGCCATTTGGATACCTGAGACTATTTCCAAAGGCCTGGAAGGTAAAATGCATTGCCAATAGGAGGCTGTACTTGAAGAGCAGAAAGACTACCTAAAAATATAAAAGAGAAATGCTTCAGTTTAGAGGGAATTGGGTATTGTTCTTGTTTCTCTTTGTTCAGACTGTTAGACATTCTCACATGACTTCCATATTCTATTGTATTCCTTCCCAAGCTGTCTTGAATGATTAAGAACACCAAACACCACCTGTAATTGAGCAGCAAACCATTTGCTTCTGATTTATTTTATGTAAACAGTTTGCAAGGCCAAGCTCAGTGTCATTAGAGCAGGTGGGTGTTCCTGGCCAGGGAGATGATTCCTCATTCCTGATGATTGCCTGAGTGTGCCTGAGGGGAAGAGAAGCTTCCAGAGGGCAAGGCAGTGCCAACAGGCAGAGAAAGATGGATATTGCTTGGACAACCTGAAGCTGCATGACTGATCTGGAGACGTACATGGTCAAGGTAAATGCTAACAATTTTCACTGGAGAACATGCAAATTGCTCAATAGATTTACAGGCACCCAGAGGAGTGGGGGTAAGGAGAAGTGAGTGATGATTGTAGCAAGCAGTCTTGTGCTAAATTTCTTTCATACTCAGGGAAGGGAAGGAGGCTGAAGAGCTGGCAGTTTATGAAAGAGTTATGGCAGAGATTGAAGGGAATACAGACCCTACAGTTAAGCTGTCYATGCCCTGATATCCATTTTGGATAAAGGATAGAAGTAATGTTCATGGCGTCAAATATTTAGGGAAAGAGCTGACATCACTTTGTAAGAAGAAATTATGTCATGTGAATCTGTGGAAAAGTTTTGGTTAGTTTGAACCTTTTTCTGATGGAGRCCAATTATGAAATGAAGAAAGGATGTCTCGTTAATGAACCTGGYTATATGAAATGTTATCCTAAGTTAGTTCAACAAAGACTTTTAAAGCCTGTAAGCAGCCCCGGAATTTTCTGCGCTGTCTACTTCAGTCAAAAGTGACCTAGAAAAGCAAAAGAATGAAAAACTGATTTGTAATTGTATGTGGAAACAAACTTATGAGAAATGTGGATTTTGGAAAGCAACGAAATAGATTAAATTTAGCATAGGTAATTGGGAACTGATACATGCAGGTAAAACCACCCTGAAATTCCTATGTAACATTATCTGAGCAAACCATTACTGCTCATGTGAGACCTTGATATTTTCAAGCAACTYTTACAAACTCAACTTGGTGCTTAATCAGCAGGCGAAAAAGCAAAAATAACATCAGGAACTACCCAAGAAAAGAAACAAACTAGAAAGGAATGTAAGTTACAGTGAAAATCTACGGTTCACTCCATCTTGTATATTGTGCCCTTAGCAACTGTGTAACAGAACTGGAAAAGATCAGCAAAGATCAGCAAGAAGAGGCAAAGGTTTGGAATAATGTCTTTGTGAGGAACAACAAAATATGCTAGGACTATCAATTTTTAAAGGGGCAAGTGAGGAAGAATAGGACACAATCAAGTTTTCACTTTCTTTTTCAGTATTCTATTATCATAGATTATACTAAGTAGAGCTTGCATTTTGTGAGAAACAAAACAAAAGACACAAATCTTCCCAGTTATGGTTAACCTGAGGAATTATTTTCTTGCAGGAAGCTGTAAATGTTGGCAGTTTACAATGGYGTTCAAGAGTTCAGATGCATAGCAAAAAAACATTTGAGAGTTGCTGAATATAGAGAAGTTATTTCTGGAAGTCTCAGTCCCAGTGTGACTGGAGCTTGGGTTGCATATGAGGTAAATACCACCACATGCTTCCCTTACTCTTGCATATTTTTTCTCAGCCTATTGGCTTTAGGCAAGTAGAAAAAACATGCTTTGGGCATGACCCGGTATGAGCATTCTGTAATGTTAAAAGAGAGATGCTTCATGGAGACCTAAAGAAATTGTAAGTTTGGCAGTAACCTGWGTTACAATTTACAGTCAGTGAGCAAGGATTGAGAAAAAAATCTTGAAAAATGTTGGCGTCTTGCAARGATATAGTGGTAGGGTAAGATAGTTTTAAATCCTTTTTTTATACTTATARTATTTTCTTTAGTCTAAAGAAATACTATTGTAATATCTATTGAAACAAAATATGATGTATTAGTATAAAAACTCTTTTGGTTTTGGTATACTCAGTTCTGAGGAAAAGATCCACTCTGCCCCAAAGGTTTAACTGACTTAGTCCTCTCATACCACTGTATCTTCTGGGTAAGCTTAACAGTTTCACACCAAAACCATTCTTTGTCTGCTGTCCTGATTTGAAAATATATAGAAAAGTGTGGGACTTCAATACTTCATATTGACAAAATTTTCAAAACAAAATCACAGCTATTTCTAAAAGATAGTTACCTTACCTATGGAAGACATATAAGCAATGCCAACTTACCAAAGCTTTCAAATTCATGATGATTTAATGGAATCCTTAGACTTGGAGGATGCATATTCCAGATCACAGYCAGACTGTAAACCCCATCAAGTGACCCAAAAGAAGAATGATTTTAAGTGGGGTCTCGAACAGCAAGAAGCTTTTGAACAAATTAAAGAGGAGGTTGCTCATGCTGTACCGCTTSGGCCAGTCAGGACTGAACAAGATGTGAACAATGTGCTCTGTGCAGCAGCCAGGAAGAATGGCCCTTCCTGGGCCCTGGAAAAAAGCAGCTTGAGGATGACTCCTGGGATTCTGGAGCTAGCCTTACAGAGGATCTGAAGTTAGTTATGCCCTGACTGAAAAAAGAGATCCTGGCAGCCTGTGAAAGGGTTCAAGCTGCCTCAGAAGTGWTTGGCCCTGAAGCAGAGCTCCTCCTGGCACCCCAGCTAGTGCTGGGGTGATTTTTCAAAGAGAAAGTGCCCTCTACACATCATACCATCGATGCAATGTGCAGTAAACGGAACACTCTGATCACACAGCAAACCTGGATAGGAAATCCCAGTCATCCAGGGGTCTTGGAACACACCACAAACTGGCCCGAAGGCAAAGATTTTGGACTATCATCATAGTCCATCATAGAAGGAGGAAAAGGTGACATGTGCCAAGGAGCCCCACCATATAACCAGGTACAAGAAAATGAAACTCATACCCTCTCTTCACTGTCATTTTCTGCCAAATTGTAGGACTTCACCAAAAATGGAAAGCTGCCATATGGAGTCGTACATGACAAGTCACAGAAGCTGCCAAMGGAAAAGGTTGATAGAGTCAGGTTGCAGAGGTGAAAGCTGGCTTTGGGAAGAGCTGAAAAAGAGAATTTTCTGCACTCTACCTCCACACTGACTCATGCATGGTGGCAAATGCTCTGTGGGGGTAGCTGGAATGATGGAAGCCAATTGTCAGTYKAGAGGGAAACCCACCTGGGCTGCTGGATTGTGGCAAGACAGCTCTGCCCAGCTAGAGAATCTGGCTGAAAGGTACATCATATAGATGATGCACATGTACCCTAGACCTGGGCTACTGAAGGACATTCCAGCACTGGACAGGTGGATTGGGCTGTCAAGATCAACAGGTCTCAGGTGGATCTGGCCTGGCAGCATAGTGGTGAATTATTTCTCACTGAGTCCACGAGGCCTCTGATCCTCAGGGAAGGGACACAACATTCAGTGAGCTTGTGATCAAGGGGTGGGCTTAGCCATGGACACCATCTCCCAGGTTGTCCATAACTGTGAAACATGTGCTGCAACCGAGTAACTGTGAAACATGTGCTGCAATCAAGTAGGCCAAGTAGGTAAAGCCTCTATGGTATGGGGGACAATGCTTGAAACATAAATATGGGGAGTCCTGGCAGATTGATCACATCACACTCTGCAAACCTGCCCAGGAAAGTGTTGTGTTGACAGCCAGGAAAACAACCACTGGATGGTTTGAGACGTGCACTGTGCCTCACACCACACCTGGAACCCATGCTCTGCCTTGAAAAGCAAGTCCTCTGGAGARATGACTCTCCCAAGAGAATTGARTCTGACAATGGGACTCATTTAAAARAGCCTCATYGACACRMGGGCCAGAAAGTACAGGATTAAATATGATACACCAGCCTCTGGGAAAAKTGAATGGACTGTTGAAAACCACCTTGAAAGCAATGGGATCTACATTTAGCAAAGGCTACCATCAGGTAACCTAAGGCTAACATCAACTGAGTTGACCCATCCCAGTGAAAATTTCCATATACTGTAGTAGTGTATAAAGTCCCTGTGGTGCATCTGAGAAATGTGTTAGGGAAGACAGTTCAGATTAGTCCTACCTCYAGCAAAGATAAGCCCAGGGAACTCTTACTTCGAAAGCAGAAGAGTGCTCCTTCTGGTTGGAAAAAACCATAGTGTGCAAAATCATATGGTATTTGTTTATTGTCAGTGGCTTTCTGTGTGAATAGCTTCTACATCTTATACATTTGTTATTAATATTGTTTCTGTTACTATCATCTTATCTCGCTGCTGATTCCAGTAAATTGCTCTTGTCTCAACCTTATCTTTGACTATTGCACTTCCAGTTGCAGAGGGAGGAAGTGAGCAAGCAGTGTGGTTTTAGAGGGAGTGCTAAATTTGGGAATACCTTTCCTAAACCCTGACACAAATGCGCAGTTGCAATAGCATTTGAAAGTATATAATGCAATTATACATAAATAAACAAATATGAGAGGCTGATCAAAGGAATGAAGAAGGTAAAAAAGACAGAAGGAGAAGGAAKATGGCAAATATGAATACTGACCCTACTGTTTCAACTCTCAAAATTTCCTATGRCAATAAAAATCCTTTCTTCTCTTTCTCTCACAGCCTAAACACCTCTATCTTATTTTTCATTGTACCTGTCAAAGAGGTTTGATATTTAATAGATATTTTTTATAATTATGCCTACGTTGCTTTGTACTTTGGAAGCCTGCAGTAAATAATAAACACTGAACCTAGAAAGACAGGTGGTGCTTAGATATCTCTATGGTGTATTGCTTGGCTCCTAGAGGGAACAAAGGTGTAAGAATAATAACTCATAATGATGTAAACACAAAGAAGATAGTCATAAGGATTTCTGGCAAGCCTTCTGTATAAATTACCCTCAAGAGACTGCAAACTCTCACAGAAAGTGTATATCCAGGCAGTCAATGCTGGTAGATCAGCTATTAACATACTCTTTGCTTTAAGACAGCTGAAAGAAAAATGTCTGAAATAAAAAAGGCTTTTTTCTTGGCTTTCAAAGTTGTCATAAAACTTCAATCCAGATAGTCAGAAATTTTCCAGACAATGAAAGAGTTGTTTTGTTTTGAATACTCATTTTTGACCTGATCTTTTCACAAAGTCATGTGAATTAAGTGAGACAGTGAACTTTGTGACAGATTTGAAATTCTCAGTGGTGCTAAACATGAATTGTTCCAGCAGTAACTCTCTTCCATACAGATTTTTCTTTATTTTTAAATCCTATTTCCTCTCTGTTCCTCAATAGGTTCTTTTTCATACAAAAACCTGATACAAAATTTATTTGATTGGTGAACATGTTTTATACAGACATCACCACACCCAGTGCATGAAAAGACCATGAAGCCTTGGAGTGRCTTTGCACTTGCAAACTTGCAATTTCCTTGAACTGTCCATCCAAGGAAAAAACCTTGATTATGTGCCAGCCCTATCAGTCAATCTAAAAGCAGARGTACAACAGAGGCATTACATGTGCTTTACTTGTTCTTTTGCCCAGATGAACATAAATTATTTATAGATATTAATTTTCCCATTAAAAAGGTAGCTGCAAATATCCAGTCTAGCAATAAGCTTCCCAGGGGAAAGAGCCAATGAAGGGTGAACACCACGATCCACATGATGAGATGTGTGTTGTGCTATAGKAAAGTGGACATGGAAAATTTGTAGTAAGAATAAACTAAGATTGACCACCTTTGCTTTGGGCTGTTTTCTGCATCCTGAGTGTCCATGAGAGTAATGCTTAAAGTGTGTAAGAAATGTAAGCTATATAGCTATATAGCCTTTTTAAGAATTTTTAGTTAAAAAAAAAAAAACCCTTTCCTTGTTTACTTGCTTCTTTGAGAAGTGGCTTCTTTCTGGAACTTGGAAGTATTAAAAATCTCTAAGAACTTATTGGCTCCCTCTGTCATGTCAATGATGATTAATCTACTTTTTTGGGGGCTTACTGTGCTATCTCCGAGATGTAAATTAAACACTATCACTATCTTTGTAAACTAAACACTATCACTTAGTGAATAAAAGAAGAATAAAAGTGTGCTAATAAACCTTTTCTAACTTGCTGACAAAAACCCACATACTKCTTGTTAACCATTTAAATAGTGCCATATTAGTGTCTTTCATGCAGAAAGATACTGTTTCTCCCTTTTCCTGKTGTTCCTGGCCTCCAAATAATTGTCAGCTTGAAAAAGTTAAGAATTTCCACTGCACCATAGGATAACCACCAATGMGACTGAAGAGTGGTACAGACTGAGATTCATTATCTAGATGAGAAAAGTTAAAACTTTAGATGGAAAAATAAAATTGTCTTTATTATGGAAGATCAATTRTATTTTTAGTATATTGGTCATATTGCCATGAATCATTAAAGGGAAGCAAGAACTCTACAATGTGCTTTGGTGGGGGTCTTGGTGGGTTTTGAGGGGCTCTTTAGTTGGTTGGTTGGATGGGGGGGGGGGGTAGGGTTTTTCTGGTTGTTTTGGGTGAGGCATTTTTTATTTGTTTGGGGGTTTTTTGCTATCTGTTCTTCCTTAAAATGTTTTTCTGATTTTGTCAGTCAAGCCCTTTATTACTCCAGATAAAAGAGCTGCAATTTTTGGATGGAGTATGTAATTAAATCTAGCAACCAATTGACTGAGACATATATTTAGCTCTGCTGCAAGTCAGTAACATCTATGACCAGATGATTGGTTACACTTCCCTCTCCTTAGTTCTGTATCACCTCCTCCTGTATTTKATTCTATGCAATGTAGCACAACCTAATTTAAAGAAACAATCCAAATTTCCTGGATTCTCCAGGATTTTGTAGCACCTAAAATAGAAGTGGCATTTAGCTCAGTTGCTTACTAGGTACCCCAAAATCAGTACAAGATGGACATGGTCTCAGTAGGTCAATTCAGGGCATAGTGACCATAATTAAAAAGGGTAATATAAATTCTGGCTTAGAAAAAAAACAAATTAAAGAGAAAGTAGATGCTGATTTATTTATTCTTTCCTGTTTCCATGGGATGAATAACATAACCTGAATTCAATAATTCTGAAACACATTCTTGGMGGTGTCAAATGTTAAGAGGGAAAAACAATTCTGTCTTACACCAAAGGATAGCTCTCATGAAAACAATCGTTCCACCAGTTTGCCTCCTTCTGATAGTCACCAGCCCTCTAACACTGAGAAGCTGCAACAACCTCAGAGGTACCTGAGGGATTCTGAAGAGTTGACATTTGCAAATTGGACTTTTGCTTTACTTTGTGGTGACACAGGCGCACACTTTGAACAGGGGAAGTGAAATTACTGCCTCAAAAGGGTTTGATACAGGACCTGAGTGCGCTGGTGTAGGGACAATATTCTGAGTCAAGTGGCATGGGAATCCTCCAGGTGCCCAACAGGAGCCCGTGGTATGGACTGRTCCTGCAAGCAGCAGGTTGTGATTTAATGGTTTGGTTCTCTAATGTCAAACCACTTTAACTTGGCACAGGAAGCCAAAGCAACAACCTGAGGGAATTTAGTGCTCACTCAGTGAACGAGCTTGAACTGCCTCACTGAAATCATGCAGATTTATTACCAAAATCAAGCTGTTCCCATCATAGTGGATAATATTTAATATTCAAGTACAAATAAATTGAAGCATCCTAACTGTCCTGATARTGTTAATGCATTCTGTGTGGTCATTATATTTGAAATAATAAAATCTTTAAAATTTCTATAAAAAGCAAGTCTTGTCAGCCTGTCGTGTTAATTTTGCTTATAAATCTTTGTGATACTGTTCTGATTTCTTAGGTTTCCAACTCAGCTAATGAATTTTGATAATTAAMATGTTGCTTCTTAATCAAACTCTTGTACTATAAGTGAGGCAATTCTTCTAAACACCTCCATACTAAAGGTTCATAGTAGTTTGAAAACAGAGCTTCACTACTGGTTTTAGAAACATCCTTTGAGTGGGCAGATGTGTTAGTATTGATACCTTCCATCTGAATGTTGTCTTCCATCTCTGTTTCTGGCCCTGTAAACTTTTTCTGATTCCAAACTATTCAGCAGCCCTCAAACACACCCAGCTGGCTGAAGAAGAAAGATTTTTAGAGTGTGACTCYGTGTGCAAAAAGATTTGAGTCGAACTTCATGTTTTGTCCAGGAGGAAAACATTGTGGCAYTGCCCTTCCTGTAGCTCTAGGGAAGCCAAAGTGTTATAGCATTACATTGTAATGTCCCTTTATGAATTGTTATGTGCTCTTTCCACACATAGACAGGGATTTAATTTATTTCGTTCTTATAATAAAACATTGTTACTAAGATATTTTTCRTTCTTTTTTTTCTCTGGTTTCTATTTGTAACTCCAACCAAAAGCATTCACCTGAAAGACTCATATATTTTTAAACTAAAAGAGTGTGGTAAAAATTTTGTGTTGTTGGGAAACTAGAAAAATATTTTCAGTTGACTTTGTTGAGTCAGGGATGGAAAGAAAGACTCCAGTCTTCAGGTGGATTAGAAGGTTCAAGAAGAATCTTTATTAGCAAGAAGCAGTGAGCTTTTGTAGTCTCARTTGCTAAGAGGGACCYTATTGGTCTCAAYGTAGAAAACATCTCACACTATTGGTAGCTATGAGTAGTAGGTTGTGAYGAACTATAACTATAAACAATGGTTACAGAAAGAGAGYTYATAATTGTTTGAATTCTTTTGTCTGAGYTTGCCAGGCTCKGGCTGGGAGAAATTGTCTCTGTTCTCTCTTCAGCTGAACTGAGAATACCCACAGCTCAGTCACCTGCAGCAGTAAGAGAAGGTAATTTTTGGAGCTGATGGTCCATGGCTGTCTCTTGCACCAAGATATCACACATTCCTTCCTTCCCAAGTTACAGCCTATGAATTGAGGTGACAAGAACCCCATAGAATGCCTCAATACCATTGCAGATATTTCTTCTACTTCAGGGTATTTCTAGAAGTCAATTTTGTGACCACTTTCTGCCATTTGGATGCTGTAAATGAGGTGTATTGCAAGAGAGAATCTGGCCTGGTTTTTGAGTCTTTGGGAGCCAAAATACTCTGCTCACACATAATTAGTGTCTTGGTAGCTATCTCYTAATTTTTGATCAAGTAATTGGGAAGAAATTTGGTACTGAAGTATATATAAAACAGCTCTTGAATTTCCAGCTGGCTGTTTCTTTTTTTTTCCTTACACTTTAATAATTTTTCTTAGAGCATTTGTTTTGTATTTCTTCCAATGTTATGTCTGTAAAAGAATTGTGTATACTTTCTGTGAATCAATGTTTATGAATGGTTATTTTGGATGTTTCCTGGTTTCCTCCAGATTCCCTCATAAATATTGCTTCCTCAGTTTTCTCATCACTGAGTTATTATAMCTGGATCCCACCCATAAAATCTTTTCATTTTAAACTATGAATGAGTTGAGCTGTTACTTAATTTCAGAAATTACTTCTGCTGACTTCACTGTTTTGGTAACTGCCATCATTTTATTCAAGTTGAAAATGCCTATATGAACAACAGCTCCATCATCTTCCCATGAAGCCTGACCTCACTTTCTGGATCATACAATTTCTTTTTCCTCAGATTCCACAAGGAGCTRCCTGTTCAGCCAATCTGGCCTTCTACCCTCTTTGCTTGTCTAATGACTTAAATTAAATAAATATGAGATCACAATTTTTCACAACAGACACTATAAAAAAAATTGTTCCCAAAACTGTGAAAATCAAACTGTCTTTTGTCACAAAATCAAATCAAGAGTTTTGTCATAGTAATAATCAGGTAGAAATTTATTCACTTTCTTTGCAAATTTTGCTATATTTTATCATAAAATTGCATCTTTATTTTGTGCTTTAGTTAGGTTATATCTTCTTGAAAATTCAAGAGTTAAAACCTATAATTMTATAGATATTTGAAAATATTATTTATCAGGGAAATTAGTTGAGTTAACAATTTGTACTGGTTTTAGCTGGGGAGGATTTAATTTTATTTAGAGTGGTARGTACAGGGCTGTGTTTTGGATTTMTTCTGAYCACAGAGATGTTACAAAGATGTTTTTGTTGTTGTTGAAGAGGGATTGCACAGAGCCAAGGCCTTTCCTGCTTTTCACACCACATCACTGGTGGTGCCTGGGAGGCTGGGAGGGGACACAGCCAGGACAGGTGACCCAAACTGACCAAAGGGATATTCCAGACCTTGTGGCATCAGGCTCAGTGTATAAAGTGGGGYAAGGAGGAGGAAGGAGGGGATGGTTGGACTGATGGTGTTTGTCCTCCCAAGTCACCCTTAGTGTGATGGGCTGTGCTCTGCTGGAAATGGCTGAACATCTGCTCAACAATGGGAAGCAGGGAGTTCATTCCTTGGTTTGCTTTGCTTGGGTGCATGGCTTTTGCTTTCCCTAATAATCTGCCTGCATCTCAACCCACAAGCTTTGTGGCTCTTGGTCTTCTGATCTCTCCCTGATCCTGCTGGCGGGGGAATGAGGGGAAATGTGGGGCTTTGCTGCTGGGGTTAAACCATGACGCAATTTAATTTATCTTGAGAAGTTTAGAATAATCTTTCTGAGTGTTGAGGAATCTCAAAATATCATATATTATGGCAAAGTAGGATGGGAATCTTGCTTGTGAATTATTGTCAAAGTAGCCAGGTCTGCCTACAGTTTGAGAGGCAGATTAGTAATTACTGATTAGTAATTAGAATTTACACTGCCTCAAGCACTGGCCTCACTGRCACCATCTCAAATGTCTACAAGACACTTTATATTCCTCATTTCTCACATCTAAATGAAAGCAAAAACATATGCATCTTGTTTTGCTGCTAAAAAATCCTTCTTCTTCTGCCATAATGATTCAGTGACAAAAAATCCAGTTAGCCAATCAAAAAGTAATTATTTTACATCAGTTGTCTAGCAACAAACAATTCATCCTCTTATATCAAGCAATAAAAAGGAGGCATGTTCGTTGATGAAAAAAATGTGAAATAACATCTAAAGGAGCACTAACCCAAAAAGGTTCCTTACACTGCCAATAGCACTGAAGTAAGCTAAAAGTCAGAGTCAATACCATATGACCATGAATAAATGGTTTCAGGTAAGCAGAATTTAAAAATCAAACCTTTGAAGGTAGAATTTAACTCTTAACAAAAGTTTTAATAAATTGTCATTGACRTAATTTCTAAATAGTGTTCACATTAATGGAGTATCATGTGCTATGCAAATGTGTTCCTTATTTCCAGCTTTATGTGTTGGATTTAATATGTAACTGCTCAGGTTATAATGGATTTGAAAGTCAAGGTGTAGTGCTGTGATGCTTTTTGCTTTGCAGAAAGCTCAGTAGGAAAAATGTCATGTTTCTGCACATGATGCCCTTGTGTCTTTGGAAGGACTGACAGTCTGGCCTCTACAGTGCCTGCAGTGTGAATTTGAATCAGAGGAGGCAAAATGTTTTCACAGAGGACAGTTGCAAAGCCATTTGCAGAACCAATATTATCTAAGTCACATGTTACTTTTCCATTTCTCCTCAGTGAGAAGAAAGACCTAATAGGATGGGTTCATAGGATGGGTTCATAGGATGGATCCAACACATGAGATTAGTCTCTGCCCTGCAAAGACAAGCCATGTTTCTGCACTGGAATTTCAGCTTCAGCCTCCCACTCCTGTACTAGAGATTCCAAACAAGGCAGCTACAGTGCAGCACTTTGCTCACCAGTGGTTTCTTCCTAGCAGGTTAAGAGTCACTTGTGCCAGTCAGGGGCTTGGTCATCCTTCTCTGTGGATGGAGAATGAAGATATTACCAGGGGTCATGCTGGCCTCAAATGCTTTCAAATAGATGTCACAAAAAGAGGTTTCTCTTCATGTAAGTGAATTAAATGTTTCACAAAATTTTCAGCCAGGTGGTTTTTTTTCTCTGCTATTCAAAGAATGAGAATGTCCCTGTCTCTCTGTTGGCTTGTTGCAATTTTTTTTTTTTTTTATTCCACAAAGATTTCTTGGATTTTAGCGGACAATATCTTTTCCTGTTTTTCTTTAGTAGCTAGGATTGTCCTCAGTGCTGTATATCTGAAAATATAGAATCTGTCCCTACTCTTAGGAGTGCTATAGGAAGTGAGATGCAACAGATGGAAAAAGACAGACTGATGGAATGAGGAACACTCTGACAACGCCAGTCAGCCTGACAGTTGGTAGTCTCAGATCACCAGCATCCTAACAACTGTTGTCAAGCTTCTTGCAGGCACTGCAACAAAGGAAGATTTTAAAGCACATTCTGAAGGACGAAGATAAGTTTACTTTGCAGTTATTTATTTTAAAATATTATCTTACAGAGGACAGACACACAATTTAACAGTATAAGCAATCAAAGMCAGCACCACAAATATCCACTCCTATCTGATGGTCATACACAAGTTCATGCAGTCATGCAGCTTATTTTACCTTCGCCAAGTGGAATTCACAATCTGTATTTTAGAAAAGTCTGTATGAATGTAAGATCCCTTCTTTCACTCCTCAAGGAAAATTCCCTTACTGGCATATTTTTAAAAGTCTTGGTAGCAAAAGAAAATGTTAAATTTTGCATTCCCTTTTCATCATAGTAAGAATGCCTTAGTTCAAGCGCAGACAAAAATTTACGTATCTTCCCATTTTGCAGGTGAGGATGTGAGAATAAAGAGGTCATGAACCATATTCAATGTGGGGGAAAACCAGTAACTTACAGTATGTGAGTTCAACACACCTCTGTGATGGTGGAATTTCAACACTGGAGTTGGTGGGAAGCTTAGGAATTAAGGRTTTTGGATAAGGAGGGAACGTTTTTCCTCCTCAGTAAAACTGGACTTCAAAAACTGAAGAATGCAGACATGCAAACTCCTAAACCAAAGACCTAAGAGGAGAGATATTGGAGTTTACGCTGTATAAGCCTGTATTTCCATTTTTTGTCATGAAAAATATTCTCTTCATTGAATTACCATTGAAATTTCTAGAAAAAAAAATTGCTGAAGTATTGATACTATGGCAAATTGGCCAGCTGCTGCTCATGATAAACTGAAATTTGTACATTCATAAACTGGATTTGTACATTCAGCAGTAGACAGGTAATTTCACTGTAACAACTCCAGTTTGGAAATCACCCCGTTTTCTGGATGGTTTAACTTCCCAAACATGTACCAAYTAAACTTGATTTTTAAATATGTGGGCAGTGGTGCTTATGGAAGTAACTGCACATATTTCATCATTGCATGGTTAAGTATTTAGTTTGATARTTGTGATTGAACATACACATGCATATGGAGAGAGGTAGAGAGAGAAAGAGAAAGAGATACATTCCTACAGTGACAGACTCTGTAACTTCAGAGTTCTTATGGGTTTGTAGCAAAGGAAGGAAAAGATAAGAAAAAAAGAAATATGCAGGGTTTTTTTATTGTTGCCTYTAGAAAATGGCAAAATTTCTTTAACCAATTTTCTTTCTCCACAAATGCCCAAACTCTGTCAATTCTAACATATTTTARACTTGACTATTCTGATATGGTTTCTTTTTACATAGCTCTTTAATGTGCTCTTGAAATCTGTTACCCTGCYATTACTAATGCCTCATTATTTCATGAAGCAGTTGTTTCCATTCTGTACATCAGACACTACAGGCAGGACTTTAATACCTATCCTCAGTGCCTAGATCTCACAGTCACCTCCACCTAAAACTGGCTTGAAATTTTCTTATTTGTGGGTTTTCTTTCTTCTAAAGCTCTAATCTGCTTTACCAGGGGAAGGACTTTTGGCAGAACAGGTAGAGGCACTCTGCCCAGTGACAAATGTTAGGGTGGGGCTGTTCATTATCAAATTTTATACCTGGTGTGTTAATGAGCATCACACTTGTACTAGTGGGTGTGTAGAAAGGGGAGAGATTTGGTCATTCCCTTTCATCTCCTGCCCCTTCAGGGCATGACAGGAAAAGCTTCATCTGTCCTGTTTTTCCTCTTCCWTTTGTACTTTAGCCCTGAAACTCACACAGAGGCAGAGAGCCTGACCCAGCTCTTACAGCTGTAATTTAGCTCAAATCATGCCTGTCTTCCTGACACAGCCCTTGGCCTGTGTCCCCAGGCCCGGTGCCTATCGACTGCACCAGCAGGAATTCCACCCTGTGGGAGCAGTCAGACAAAATCTTGTTGCATACTGTGTAACAGAATATCCTATTTTCCATCTTTTTACCAGCAAATGCAGCTCTGCTGTCTCACATTTCATTCCAAAATGTTGGAAGTCCTGGATTTGCATTATTTTGCTGACTTTTGAGGGGATGGCTGTTTGCCTGACTCCCCTAAAATATGTTCCTTATATATTCTCATGTACTCATCTCTAATATTTCATAAAGTCATATTGCTTTGAATAAGATAGGCAGAAAGAGGAGTAAATTATAACTTGTTAAATTCTGAATCAGTCTGGTGGGAAAATACTGGGGAAGACTTGGTGGCTTTGTCTTTCCTCCTGGTTTTCATATGCCTCAAGGAATATTGCAGAAATGTAACAAGGCAAATGAGTCTTAAAGCTCTTTTAAAAACCTATCCGTCTATTTAAAGTAAGCTAAAATATATGTACACTTTTCACTGGAAATTTGACTCTAAAATATCTTATGCCTGATGTAATTTCTTATCTTGTGAAAATATATAATGGTTCATGATCAATGGATATTGCATACTAAAATTAGAGTAGCACTCAGATAAAATATGTGATGATACTGCTGTAGACAGAGGCCTGGAGATTTCTGAGTTCTGCTCTCTGATRTGTTATCAGCTGGACTCTCTATACTTTCTCATTTACAAAATGTTTACTTAGACCTATTATAAAATGTACTCATTTGCTGAGTAAATTTCTTGTAAGAAATAACTAGTTTTAATAAAGAAGGACTTTCTTTTCTATTCTSTTCCCTACTCTCACTATTCAGGAGAATGAGTTGTCAATATATATGGGGATTTGTTCCAAATGATTTTGCTTAATTTGTCATTATGCTTGTTGTGTGCATGCTGTACAGTAGCATGTTTTTGTGAACCTTTACTAGTTTTAAATTCTGTAGTTTAGTTCTTACTGCATAAAACTCCCTGTTAAGATGGCAAGATTTCTGATTTTATTCCCTTACTGAATACAGCTCCTACTGTCTAACATCATACTGAAAATATTCATAGCCATTGCAGGATCCATARTGGTCACTTATGTTCCATTTCCCAATGTTTGCATACAGTTAATAATTTCTCTGTATTATTTTGTGGTCTGGTTATTTGTAAATATATGCTTCAGTGGTCACAAAGTATACAATCACAGGCATAATAAATGTAGCAAGTTCTCAGTTAATGAGTGTATTCACCCTCTCCTAATTACTGAATGACCAGTTCTAAGAATTGTTCTTGGTGCTTCACTGCTTCAGTTATAATTATATTTGTAAGTCTGAAGCAAAAACACCTGAAGTTGCTCTCAGATGTACAATTTTGAGAACAATTTGAATTCATTTCCTATTAGACATTCAACTGCCTGCTTCCCTCCATGAACCACTCATTTGAACTACAATAATCACATAGTAATCAAAATCTCCTATTGAGATAAAGACAAATGTAAATACTGAAACAGTGTATGACACCTTAGGTCCATTTCACTATTGAAATGGATCATATATTAGAGTTTCCAATGGATATAATTATTTATAATCTTTTATGGAAATTACAGTAAGTCTAAGTTAGTGAAAAACTGCACACTGGCAAACTGTCAGATTTTTTGCATTATTAGGAGATTTGCATTAGTTCTGAATCACATAAAACAATAAATACTAAGTTAATTGCTAGGATACTGCAAATATTCACTGAAGAATTCAAGRCACATTCATTTTGTGACATATCTCCCTGGATATTTCAATTACGGATATTATTACAGCTTTAAAAATTAGACGTTTTGCCGTACTAGCATTTTTTTTAGTTTTCCTTTTTTAAATCATTTATTTGCATTCAGACAGTGCTGAGGGTATTTGCCTTTTGAAAAAATTCAACTGCTGTGTTGTGGACTTCAGAAATAGCATTGGTTTTGACCCCTTTCTCTAAGGCAAAATATARGTAATAGTTGACAGGTGTTGACATGATTGTTTAAAAAACCATGATGGGTTCAGATTCACAGCATAGATTTAACAGAAGTATTTTGAAGGCATTTTCAAGTAGACACGGTGCACAGCATCATTTTTATYGAGGATTGCTTTAGGTAGCCATCTAGTGGTGCAAATTCAGCTGCTGGAAGGAAAGGAGGAAATGGTCTTCATGTTCAGGTAAGGCTGAAAAGGTGTGAAATCATCTCAAGAAARACATATTTCAGCCAAAAGGAAATAATCCCTAGATGAATATTCAAAATTATGTTAATAATAACAATGACATAAATACCTMATGATGTAATGAGTTTTCTAGATTAAATTACTTTTACTGTTTATCTACCATAAATTAAACATTATTCTTGTCATGACTGTTTTCTAGTTTTTCATAATGTCTAGCATAAATATTAAAAACCAGATGGAATTTCATGTTCAAATTTGGCATACTTGTTTTTTTCCTTTTGTGTATATTCATGGAGGCTTAAATTTTCAAAAATTATGTCCTACATATTTTGGACAGTAGAAATGAAGTCTATTCTTAGATCCATATGGTCTCTTGCATCTGCCAATAGATTTATGTTGTCCTAGAAGTTAATTTAGTACCACAGAAAAAATTTATTTGCAACTGCTTTAACAGCAGCCACTTTTGAGAGTGGCACAAGCCAGTCTCATAGATTTGTTCACACTCAGCCAGTTTTGTTTATATATAAATGATAAAAGARGCAAGAATAACAAGATTTACTCTGTAAAGTGAAAATACTCTTTCACAGTAACCAAGGAGGCTGCAGGCACTGCTTCCCCAACAAACCTATAAAATCCTGGAAGTGTTGTACAATATTGATTTTTTTTCCTTGAAACAGTGTGATGAAGAGACAAGAGGGCTAGAATTCATGTGTGTAAATCATATAATCTTAAAAATCAACAAATCTCTTCTTCCTGTAGAATTTTTTTATTAAGACAGATATGTGTGATTGTTCACCTGGGACTCSACATCAGCTGCTGCTGATTTTATTAGAGGGTTTGTTCACACAGCTCAGAAAAAGGCAAAGATAAGTAACTATGTTATTGTGTTCTGTGTGTTAGGTCTGTGCATTGCAGAGGGAAAAGCTGCCTAGAGAAAGAGTCTGGCTTTGATCTCCATGGTCCTTGAGAAACAACTCACTGCAGCAACAACGTCAGAACTTTGTGAAAATGAACAACCTGAGAGTGAGCTTTATGAGCCTGGAGAGGAGGAGGACTGTGGTTTTCCAAAGCAGAGAATCATGGTATTCCATTTGGGAGGAGAGCTCACAGGGAACAGCATAATCACAGAGAAGGGGGCAGGCAGGGGTGGGCCTGCAGCCCATGGGGTGAGATCATCTAGGAATTGCATGTGTGTCTCTGCCCATCACTGCGTGAAAACCTCTCGTGACAAAAAACAGCTTTATTTTGTATTAAATATGAAACCGTGGGTGCCTTGAAGGAAATGGGAGAAATAACAAGTGATGCCCTGTAAGAAGAAAGGCTACTTGGAAGAAGGTTCAGCTTGATCCTTTTTGGGAGCCCAGAGCAGACGCTATGCAGTTGCGTCCTGACAGGTCGAGGGTAGGGAATCATTAAGACAGATGGGGAAAGTCAGGTAGCAGCTGCTGTGTACAGCCTGCTACCCCCCAAGCACTGCCAGGTTTATGAACAGAAATCCATGTGGTAGATAACACTGGCTTTAGCCTTTTTCTCAGAAGGGAAATAGATGTAATATTTCTGAGTTTGTGACTGGACAAAGGGATTAGAGACAGTTCTGAAGCCTGCAGGTGAATCAYATGGATAGGACTATGGAACTGAGAGTTCCCTGAGTTTCTGGGTTTTGTTTTTGGGGTGTTTGTTTGTTTTTGTGTTTTGTTATTGGATGTTTGATTTGGTGATGGTTTTGTGATTTGGATTTTGTGGGTTTTTTGGGGGGGTGGTGGGGGGAAGATTCTATTGTTGTTTGTTTGTGTTCTTTTTGGGGTTGTTTTAGAGAAGCTCAGGATGTTCCAGAGCTTGAAGCAATCTGGAGTCTTATGATTTATCACTGGGACTCTTTAATGCTTGGCATTACAAATTGTGTTACTTGTCCCATAGCTTCCATCTCTGTTGCATTTCCTGCTTATGCTTGAGTACTGACAAGATTTTCTTGAGAATCTAAGCAGGACTCTTGCCCCCTTTCCCTGACATTTTGTTCATCAAGGTGCATCATTCTTTCCCTGAAGGAACTGATGCTTCAATATTACCCAGCTTTCTTGGACCCCTCTCCCATGCAGGGCARGTTCCCTCGGGATTCTTCCAAGAAAATTCCTATTTAGCTCTCCTGAAATCCATCCTGAAATCTTACTTGCTGTCATTTTCTCCTTGCCTGATACTGAGCTCCACAAGCTCATGGACACTGCTGCTAAGGCTGCCCCCAACCRCCACACTTCCAAGGCCTTACCTTTGTGTTAGAATAAGGTCAAACAGCTCACCATCCCTTGTGGGATCCTCCGCTGCCTGGGTCAGGAAGTTGTCATCAGTGTTTTCCAAGAAACACCTGGACTGTTTGTGTTTAATTGAGTGGCTTCTCCAGCAGACATCAGGCAGTTGAATTCCCCCACAAGGACCAAAGCCTCTGACGATGCCTCACGCTCCCTGTAAAGGTCCCTCTTCCTCCTCCTGATCAGGCAGCATGGAGCAAACACCCACAACATTGTCACCCTGCCCTGGGATCCCTGGCTGCCTTCTGGATTTATATCAAGACAGTCGGCCAGTCTCCTGTGAAATGTGCTGCAGGAGATTAATGACTCCAGTGAGAGAGAAGCCATGGAAACATGCCACCTATAAAAATGGTGTATTGTCTCCTGGAACTGCTGTGATTCAGTAATAGCTCTTWAAGAAGAGTGATCCTTCCTGACTCAGCAGTGCTACACCTTTTGTCACTTTACTTTCCTTGACTGGAGTCCCAAAGTTGCCCTAACAGAAAACACAACCCTGTGCCACACCAAAATATGTCTTTGGCAGTGCTTTTGTTTATCCTCTGAATGTTCAACTGTTCTCCTGAGAAGAAAAAGCTTTTTTTGGCTTTACGCTCTGTAGTATCTTTTTGCCACACAAGAGCAAAGTCAGTAAGTAGAAGAGCAAACATTAAAGAGTGWAGCAGATGTGTACCTGGCTGGAAGCAAAAAGAAATGTCTGTTACTAAGCTATTATTGTCATAACTGTGGTACAACCAACTATGTAATAATTATATATATGCATTCTCCAAACCAATACAGGAGGTTTAACCTGAACATTTATTGTGATACTTTATTCTGTACTGCAGCTATAAAAAACAGTAGCAGAAAAATGTGATCTAATTTTGTAAGATCTAGAGCAGAAACCATAAAAGGCTCCTTCCACACACTGAGCTACCCTATTATAGTTATAAAAATGAGGACAAAGTTTGAACCTTACTTGGCTCAGTTTGCATTATTTGTTCTTTCTGTGCATGGGCTGTTTTTTTGTTTTTTTTTTTTAATCTATATCTCATATTCTGTTGCTCTTTACTGACTGCTCTTTACATTTCTTTTTTATGCCATTTCTTTTTTACATTATGTGCTTTAAGATAGCTCTCCCTCACTAATTAAAATAACTGCCTCTGTAAAAATATTACTGCTTTAAGTAAAATGAATAGTATGCTGATTAGAATAATTCATTGTAATGCCAGACCAAAGGGAAGCATAACCTTTTAGAGTCTGAAGTAAAAGAAGCAATGGCAGTACTTAAACACTTTCTTGCCTAGCTCTGCTCTAGCAGGGCTTACCCTGACTCACTTCTACAACGTTGCAGAACAAACATGCCTTTGGTGCCTGGCAAACATGTAAAGGTCCAGCCTTTGCAACCTGCTTAGGGTGAGTAGGTGATGAGAGCTGACAGATACTGGCTGTGTCTGTACAGGAAGATTCATGGTAAAGAACACCATAATCTAGTTTCTTGATAACTAAGTTAAAATAATTAGGAAGTGGAAAGCTGCTTTTGTGGCTGTGCTTCACTTGCACAGCCAGGGAGCTCACTGGCATCTTATGATTGCAAGGATGTGTGCCAAGGTAAGCTTGCACCTGCATCCTTGGAATCAGAAATCTGAATGAGAAACTTTCCTGCCTGGGTGACAGCCTTGAGTTTGTGCTATCCTGAGTTGCGCCTAGCGCCTAGTTGTGCATTACTTGCAATACTGMAAAACTTCCACCAACGCGTTCTGGATAATGGTTAAATATAAGGAATCCCATTTAATGAATCAAACAATGAAATGGTTTCACAGAAAGGCTCCTTATTCATTATATGTTACTGTAATGACACACTCAGCCATGGATCTCGAATGGCGCTTTATGCTTTTCCATCTGATCGGACTCCAGCTTTGGCTGGCTGAGTGAGTGATTTCAGTGGTGCCTCAGCTGCCCATCACCAGCTGATCAGCAGACAGGGTGGTGGGCTCGAGTGGGTACAGTGTGCACAGCTGCTATTCACTGAGGTGCCWTTATAGATCTGAAAGGGATTGACTGGCATGTGAAGAATTGGAAATTGTATTACTGTTTTCTTTCAGCCCTTGCAACATTAATGTTGCTTCTCTAGTAGTTTCCACTATGGTTTATCTAGAACAAAGATGATTTTGAATTGCAAGACCCAAAGAAAAGACAGAAGAGAGAAAAAAGGGAGGATGAGATGCTGGGAAACAATTAGATTCTTCCAGTGACATACTTTGCCCTGTGACATGTCTTTGCTGACTCTGCTTTTGTATCCTTGTTCTAAAAATGKCCAATGGACAATTTATTTAACTGGATGAATGATTTTAGACTGTTACACTTGAAACTGAAGAAAAAGCAAGCAAAAATGTCACCTTAGGTATTGTCAGGGCACAGTGTGAGCCAGATCTTCCAGGAAAAGTGGGACCCCCCCAGGGGAGGCAGGACAGGAGGTAGTAGAGCAGGTCCTGGATGGAGAGGACCTGTCCTGTCCATCCCAGCGTGAAAATCAGACTCTAAACAGCAAATTGCTACCCAGACCACTGAAACCATAAGGAAGAGAAACCTGCCTCCCAAACTTTCTGTTTGCTTATCTTGGCATAATGGCTTTGGTTCTTAACTGAGAAAAAATGACAGGCTGTGACCACTGTGTTCTTGTTAACAGTTAGGGACAGTTCACTTTGCATGTGATGGATGTTTTACAATTACTAATCCTTAAATTGCAGTAGTGCAGCTGGAGAGGAAGGAAGAAGCTACTCAGAAGATAAATGAATACAGCAGTTAATTAAAGATATATAGTTTCCACTTGAAGCAGTTCTATGTTTTTAAGGAGGAATTGTACGTGAGGGAGAGGTAAGCTCAAAGAAGCACAGGGAAAGAACTTTGAAGTAGCAAAAAGTACAATTTCTGAGTGGTGTAATGGAGGGGGATTGCAAATTACAGCACAATTTCACTGAGGAAGATCTTCATATCTATCTCAGTAGAGATCACAGTTTAGGGGCATGTACTGCATTGCTTTACACAGCTTAGCTTAATGGGGGCAGGYAAAAAAGGGCAATTTGGTAAAAAGCGAGGAGGAAAAGCTGTTGAAGTAAAAGAGAATGAGAGGAATTTCAGGTAAGATCTACTGTACTATGTACAGGTCCTGTGCCCAYAASTCAACAGATATTTTACTAAGGATTWAAAAAAAKCAGCAGGATCAAAGACTCAGTTGTTATATCTGCCATGCAGAACTATGTGCATATTACCTCTGTCAGAGAAGGATATTCTGAGCAGAGTCATCCAATTAAACAAATTACCTATTAGTCACTTGGTTGWCAGGAAATTGAGCTAAGCTCACCAAAGTCATAGCATGTAGGAAGACACYTCATCTAAAGAAATGGATCCCAGTACTTCATCCTTTCCTCTTGCTTGTTCAAATTTTCAGACCCAAAACTAACTGCAGAAAATTAGCTTTTAGCCTATATTTCTAGAATTTTTCTGATCTGGATGCAGGCTTGGGTGCATTCTACTGCTGGGCAGTGAGACGTTCAAAGTCTGGAAAGAAGCCACCACTTATTTCTGTCTGTGTTGGAGACACTATAGGCCAGTGGGCCCTATCTGAGGTTTAACTGTGCTCTGCAGGTACATAGCTCATGGCTGAAAAGGAACTGGTGGCAATTTTTACTTCTTTGTGACATCAGAATTTATCAAGCAGAAGGTCTGAGGGATTTCTTACTTTGCTTTGGTTTTCTTGCTCTCATTCMTGCACAATATCTTAAAGAACAAAACAATGTACTACAGAAGAGAACCAAACTAAGCCAAGCAAATTTTTGTTTGGCTAGGATGAGAAATTATTAAAAATAAACTATCTTTTCCTCTTGTTTGTTTATTTGTTTGTCTTATTACCCACTTAATTTTGTCATGTGTTTGAGGGAAAAAAAAGTTGACAAATCCCTACATTTTGCAGTGTCAGCAGAACCTCTACCAGACACTCATGCACATCAGGCACTGCAGAAACAGCTACATGTGTGGGAGAGGAAAATGCASTACCCATCTGGCTCCAGGATTTCATTTATTTGGATTTTTTAAAATGCAGATAGTATTTAATATTTGACCTGYTGCCTCAGGTTTAACTRTTATATTTTTCAGATTCTGTACTGCTTTAGTGTARAGTTCTCAGCTTCATATTAGGGGATAGTAAGCTCTCTTCACAGAGCAGGGAGACAAAACAATTCTTTCTCTAGCTGGGGACCAAGGACAACTGATCCAAATTTCAYGTCCAAGAMCACAAAGAATGTGGACTGAAGAGAGAAAAACAAGGAGGATGGGAATTCATAAGCTTAAGTTATAATTGGACAATTAACGCCGATATGCTAATGGACCAGAACTTACAAAGTGAGAGCATCATGACCATTGTCCATTTTGTGACCATTGTGGGTTCATCTTGGGTGTAGCCCTGGCTGGGCTATTGTACTGCCCAGGGTGTATCCAGTGATGCTTTTTAATTAAACACCTACTGAATATCTTTAACCTCCATCTAATCTCTGTTCTAGGTCAGCCTTCACAGAATATCACACCAAACGGGGACTTTTCCCTATTTTACTTCTTCTCTCTCCTCTTCCCTCTCTCCTCTCCTCTCCTTAACTCGCTCGTCCCCTCTCCTCTCTCCTCCTCCTCTCCTTCTCTCTCCTCTGCTCCTTCCCTCCTCTCCTCTCTCTCTCCTCTCCTCTCCCTCTCCTCTCCCTCCTCCTTCCTCCCTCCTCCTCTCCTCTCCTCTCTCCTTCTACTCCTCTCCTCTCTCTCTCTCCGTCTCCTCTCCTCTCCTCTCACTCTCCTCTCCTCTCTCCTCCTCTCCTCTCCTCTCTCTCCTTCTCCTCTCTCTCTCCTCTCCTCTCCTCCTCCTCTCCTCTCCTCTCCTCTCCTCTCCTCTCCTCTCCTCTCCTCTCCTCTCCCACTTCTCCACAGGCCTATTCCAAAGGGAATTCCTTACAACAGTGACTACATCCAAGCCAGCATTGCTCAGTACCTCTCAGCTGCTGCTGGAGATGCAGTGAAAAGCCACCAGGTGCTTCCAGAGCCAACAGCAGATGCTGGAGCACGTCTTCTCTCAGCAGTACCAGGAGAGTTTAGAGGCACAGATAGAAATACTCCAGAAATGGGAATCCTCCTACTAAATGGCAGAAGAGGTCACAGATCTCTAGAGAGAGCTCAGTAGGGAGAGAGCAGAGGAAGATGCTGTTCTGTTTTTGGATGATGCCCAAGAGAATACCAGGCTCCAGATGTCACTGCGTTGGAGAACGAAAGCAGGATTGCACTATAATCTACGAAGAGAATTAAAGAAACTCCTTTTGACTAAAGTTTATCCTTGAAGCAACTGTTCGTTGTATTTATTTGTTTAGAAATTAATAGCACATATGCATCAATAAGAAAAATAAATAAGAAGACAACAGAATACAGCAGAGTCTTTATTTATTAACAAGCAATACATATTTCTTACCACAAATTCAATGAAATTCAATTAAAAGGATGCTCAAGCAAATAACATGTACTGTGCTCACAGCCTGGCAAATGCAACCTCTGTTAAGCTGTCAGGATATAGGTCAGGCACTYAGCAAGAACTTGCTCCATGACTAGATATCACAAAATCACTGGGCAGATCGACCAATAGTGCACTAGTGGTGARGGGGAAAAAGAAATAAATATATATATAGTTTAGGGCTCTTCCTGTAACTCCCCAGAGTGAGTAGTGTTTAGGAAGGCGTTTATCCTAGGTTTGTAATTTCTGCTGTGCATACATGCCTTGGTTTAAGTTCTCCATGAGGATTATTCTAGGAGCAATGTATAAGYGAAATCTAACTGTGAGTAGCACTTTAACAAGGAGGAACAGCTGCATTTTACCATTTTGAATAGACAAGAGCTATGATGRTGAAGCTGTGACAAAACTTCCATCCATTACAAAGCCGAATCCAATAAAACTTCCTTCATGTTTATACCAATCTCCTATGTGCACCAAATGAGAGCCAGGTTCTTTGCTCTGTTGATGKAYCAATARCTCAAGAGGAAGTTCAAATAGCCTRAACAGAATAGAGAATTTCCTGAGGACAAATGAAAAAGTAATTTAATTCAATATACCTCCTGGTGTRTTCCCAGCCGCAGAAAAGGAAGAAAGGAGTTCAGAGGAGAACGACAGCAAGGGATGATATATTTGGATCGAGCATCACTTCACTGTCTACAGATTTTGTGCTGGATTTTGTGCAAAAGACTTAAAAATATCACAACTTCCTTGTGATAGCATTCCTTGTGTGCAGCATTTCCTCACCTCTTCCAGATTCCCCACACTGCTCTGACAATGCTGGCAATGTGAAATGCTACATCACATGTATTGTGTATCCATGTGGCTGCTCAAGTACTCCTGCTCCAGCTCCAGGTGCTGCTGTCAGAGTATGTCAGGAGAAGGGAGGTACTTTAGCTGCTGGATGTGCTAAAGTGATCCTTCAATGCTAAAAACACTTCCAGGGGGCTGTGACTGTCAGATTCAGACAAAATAAGGCWGGAGTTCAGCTGTGATGATTGGTAGTTCTAGTCAAATTAAATTATTGAGAAATGGGAGAGCAATAATAGCTATGGCTGGCAGTCCTAATTTCAATTACCCATGATTAGACTACATATGGAATGTTTGTGAACTTGAAATTCACATCTGTTCATTGACTAATGCAAATATCATCTGTCAGGGTCTGAGAATCTGTCTCCTTCAAAGCASTTGCTTGCCAGGTTAGCAAGCTGCTGAACCTGCATGCTATGCTCCTTCCAGAACTCAGGTTATTCCTGTGGTAAGAAGACATTAATTTTTGGATCTCAAGGCAGCTCAATACCATTTTCCAGAGAGTATGGAGAGAATTTCTGGGTTTTCATTCTCCCTTATTTATGCAGCAGACTCTAGTCATGCCTTACATCCAGTATGATAATTTGTGGGCTTGATGCACATGAAAGAAAGAAGCAGTCTTATCTATTGCCAAAAGCTTTAATATATTTATATGTTGCTACCTCCTCACAGTATTTTACCATCCCTGCAAAGAGTTCTGATTTTAGGATTAGTTGCACTGAAGGAAAGAAAAATTCTCTGCTCAGACTGTCATTACTATGCTAGTTTGATGATAAATCACTTGTATAGTTATTATTTCAGGTCAAGAAGTCTTATTGGCCATTAGAAAATTATGGAGAAGCAGCAATGGACACACCTATTGGCCAGTGTTTAAGCTCAGAGTAAGAGAATATCTACAAAATGGAAATGATTTCTTAATTATAATGTTAATTTCTTAGTGCCTTTCATCTTCAAGAGATGAGAAATGTGAATTAGCATTGTACCTTGAACAGTGTGAGATACAATCGAATTATTGCAGCACAGGGAAGTGAGTAAAACATACAAAGTAACTTATCCTCATTACTGAAAATTGCATTGTCACTAAGATCATGACTTTTGTGTACAATTTTCTTCCCTTTACAAACAAAACAACCATACATCATCGTGTATTTTAACTGTATTTTCAACCTTGGTACATTTTATGTATATATCATCTCAAGTTTGTTTAATCATACTGTTATTCACAGAGATTCAGTAATTAATTATATAKTTGGGCAACAAATAGAGTGTACACATATAATCTCTAAAAATTTGATGGAGTTTTTTGAAGAAGAARGTTTCTTGAATTCCACGTTTTTCTGACTTTTTTATGGTCAGTTCTGAAAGGTTTTTGCATAACAAACACCAAGGATTTGAGTCATGCACATGGAATTGTAATTCACTTGTATTCACTCTGGAAAAATAATGTGACTAATATTTTGGATACAGAACTTTTTATTGTGTGACTGAAATGTCAACATTATTGCTATTCCTCTGGGATAAAATGTCTGTTTGCTGGTATTGCTGAAATCCTTGAAGTTACCTTTATGTGTGCAAGGACTACATGCTTGGCCTGTAAAATCTTTATTTAAACACATTGTACAGTACTGCATGATCTCATTTTATTTTAGTTGCTGGCTACCCTCCTAGGAACAAAACTCCTAGAGCACCTGATTCAAATTATACTCAGAATGCACTTCAATCTCAAGCAAGACATTTCCTTATTTAAAACCTTACTCTTAACTAGATAATGCACTGGACTGAGAAAACACAGAGACAAGGCTGTCTAAACGCAAAGCATGTGAGTGTTTAATCAGAAATATTAGATGCGATTCAGACAGATTAATTTTACCCAGAACATATTTTGCTGAACCTTTTCAGGCACTGAATTCACAGGATCGAGCTGCTCTGCAGCATCATTCAATGGAAGTGCCATCACCGGGAGATGATCTCTGTATCTTGGAGYACACAAGGGAAGCACAGAGTATGGAAGGGTAGGAACATTTCCTTTCCAGAGAGAATTGTGCAGCTTTTGCCTCTCCACTCTGCTGCATCTTGTGGTGTGTCAGTACAGGTGTACTGGCAGCAGTGGGTGGCAAACAAGCTGCAGGACACACTGGCAAATCTCCAGTCCATGTAATAGGGGTGGGCCTCAGGAGCTGATGAAGWTTTTTAATTTAAACTGTACCTGGTGAACAAAAAGAAAAAGGTAAAAAAATAAATAACCCTGAAGTCAGATGTATTGTAATAAGCTGCCTGAAGTGACATCACGGCAAAAAAATTCCAGGCCACAATCRATCTACAAGTGTTATAAATAAATCATGTAGGGTTTAATTCTGCTCTCCATAGCTTGCTTCTGTGTCAATGCACATGTGTCTATCAATATGGTTAAATCAGTAACATCTCATATAAACTTTACCTCATGACCATATGGCAATAATTCACATTGCCACCCTTTTGGATGCTGCCCCATAATTAGAGCACTGCTTCTAAGCCAGGATACTAAATATTAACTTTCTTTAATCTTAAAAGGTCCTGGTAAGGTGCTCTAAGTGCTTAGTGTTCAATATGGGTTTTTGAGGACTTTAAAGATCACTGTGCTGGTTGGTAGTGCTGAGTGCAGGCAGTTTGGCTTCTACAGACAGGGAGCTACAAAAACAGGAGGTTTTGTGCACATGCGGATAAAACAGACCTTTTGAGTATATGATTGGCCCATTAGGTGATCACAAACAGAACTGGTAGTGCTGAATTTATATATGCAAATGACATGTAAAAATTCATAACACATGCAATATGGCCTATCCCCAAAGAAATCACTCCTCATTGCAGGAGCATGGTGGCTTCTTAAAGAAGACAAACTACAAACTCTCTCTCAGAGAGAAAAAGGAAGACAGAGAGGAAGGATCTTCTCTCTTCCTATTTATTTAAGTGTACTTTTTCATAACAAAAATGCAAACCCTCTAGCATCATGTTTCCCTTCTTGTTCATCTCAAGTTAGTGAGGATGTCCTTGCCTATTTTTTAATTACATTTCTCCTCTAAGTTAAAACATCGAGTAAGATGCCCACAAGGCATATTTTTCTTGGCCATAATTTGGATACAGTAATTGAAGCTGTTAGCTTCAAAATGTCATGTAATGTTATAATCAGTCACTTTTTCTGTACACAACATAATTGCTCTTTCTTGGAAGTAAATAGGATGTCATATCCTGTCAATTTTACTTTCAAATAGCAGTGACAAACTATTTACTGAATATTATAAAWCTTTATGCAGCCCTTTACCAGTCAGCCAGAATTAATTTTATTTACCTATCAATCCTTGAAATGATAAGCAGATGGAAGAAAGCATGCTGCTGTGTGTTTGCATGTCAATCATTCTTAACAACATTCAGACCTGTTTATTTTTARGATGTGTTTATTAATATTGTTTTGCATGTACATCAATTCAATTAAGTTAATGAGTATACAACCTATTCCTACAATTTTCTTCAGGTTCTCAACATTTTAGTCTCTTTCAGAAAAGCTTTCCCCTAGCATCATTGTATCATTACAGCAGTGTCAGGACTTCTGTCATAAACCCTATTTTTCCAGCATTTTATCAGCTGTAGATAATTATGTCTGTAATTCTTCAACTTCAACTTCTGTTGAGAATTTGCATTTAAGTTCTCATCTGTTTTTTCTCATCAAGAGAGGGAGGAATGGGGAGAGAGAGAAAGAGAGAGAGAAAGAAAAAAGAGAGTGAGTGTATGTTTGTGTGTGTGTGTGTATGTGTGTGTGCACCACTTTCTGTAAGAGGTGAGAATTATCGTCAAATTATTACTTCTCTGTTTTTAGTAGAAAATAACTTTCTTCTTAGATTTCACAAGAAAGAAACTTTCACATTTGACAGATCAAATACACAGGTGCTTACTCTCTGCAGTTACTGGGAAATGTTTTATTACCATAGCTGCCCACACTTTTCTTTACTTTTTGGTTGTTTTGCTGTGACATTTGCAGAGAACATGAGATAGATTTATGAAAGCACTTACACAACTAATGCAGAAATTAACATTATAATGATTACTGATAGATGTGGGATTTGCTGCCTTCTGGTTGAAAAGGGTGAAGAACTTGTTGCTCTCTTATTCCAGCTGACTGCTGCAGGCGTGAAGGCATGAAATCAAAGGTGGGTGGCACCTCCAGCTTCCATGGCAGGCACATAAAGAGGCATCAGCTTATACCCACTGAGAAACTCCACCTCAGAGAGGTGCAGCCCTGGGTCAAATTTCTAAAATGTGGAGAGAATTAGGTTTGCACATATATCATCCACTTTAGACTCAAACAAAGAAAATAATGAAAGCTTCATTTGCAGTATACAGATTTTTTTTTTTTTTTTTAACTCTATAGATGTGCTCTTTATCCACTGTGTCAGGTTCCCGAAGCCCAGCCGTGAATTTTAGATTCTGATGTTGGYGCTGGATGTCTGAAAATATGAGCTTAAGGCTTTGGCACTGCACCACATAAATCCTATGCTGAAACAAAATGTAAGAGCTACATGTCATGTTGGTCTCTTTGAGAATAGACACTGCATTTCCACAAAGATGATTTCCACAGACAAAATGGTTCATCTTGAAATGTTCTGCATGCCAGCTAATTCCTTTGTGGTTGGTTTAGGGCTACCATACTGAGCTTCTCCTTGGCTGAGATTGTGTTTCTTTGTGAAAACTTCCATTACACTCTTTTTGAGGTGGAAACCCTAGACAGGTCTTCTCAAAGCATATTAATTCAGCATAATATGATGGTTAAAGGAGAAGTAAATTAGGTTAGAAGGAAATCTGGCAGCAGCTCTACTCTGGTTTTTGCATTTTTTTTATCATTACCTCAGATTTGAACTTTGAAGCTCCTACATTAGGACAGTATGYAATTTTGCTTATCCACCAACTTTCATCCCATATTCTGTTAGAAATCATGGGATGGGAAGTGCCCAGAATAGAAATAATTTCCATCACCCTGACTTAATGGATGGGACATTTCAAACAGAGGTAGSAAGGACCAGCTGTGGGATCCTGTGAATCAAATCCTGGATTCAAGAATRCACTTTAGACCACAAAAGCAACTGGACAGGCAGAGGTGGGGAGTGTCTGTTTCCAGAGCTTGGTGGGGGGAGGCAGGCAGGCAAAAAACCTGAGCTGATTGACAAATCCAATCCATGGCAGTAAAAAGAAATTACTGTCCTTGAACTGCACAAGTGTGAATGTGAGCATATAAACCAAAGAATTGGTAAGTTGACTCAATCAGAAATCCTTTCATCCTTTAACCACAGGAAACTATAAAGCATARTTTTTATGTGTCTGTGTATGGACGTGTATTGCTGTGTATCAATGCATCCATTTATGTATTTTTCTCTGTAAGAGGCTCACAGTACAGACCTCCACAAAAGCATTAAGAACACAGCATTGAGCTTCATGGGTCAAAAGAGATAGGGCTGAAATCAGAGCTACATACATAAAAGCACTGGGGTAAATTGAGAGAAATCTTTCAATATTTCCATTTTCCTAGCAGATGGTAGAAAGTACTTAGACATGATGYCTCTTCCTGGATGTGCTAGCATATGCTGTGGAATTGCCCATACAGAAAACTCTTGCTCATTGCAAATCTCGCAGGAGCTATCACAAACAAAGCACATCAATTAACATTTGCTTATTATGTGACTGTGCGCATGTGGCAATTTTCTATTTTTCTCTCATACATTAGGCCCACAATTTAGTCTGGATGAGAGCTCCACCAGATGAAAGTCACGGCGCTTAGAGTACTGCTCTTTTCCTTTTATTTTTAAATAGGAATACTTACTGCTTATCTGTCTCACTCTTTCTCTCTCTCTCTCTCTATTTTTTTATATTTCATAGCAATCCAAACGTTTTGAGGCTTTTTGCTAAACCCTCTGTCTATAGCAGTTATTTTGGCACGATCTCAGAGTTTGAGGGAGGCGGTACAAGCCGTGCAGCAGCTGCCTGGCCCAGCATTATAGCTCAGTGGACTTTGGCACAGGTCAGACTTTCAAGTATATCAGCAACTCACGGGAATGTAAATTATGCTTACCTGAGATTTGAACCACAAGGAAGGCACATGTCTTTGGAAAGACATAATCCAGATCAAAGGCAACTAATGTGTTCTCAAAGACTATAGATGGCTTGTATACAGTGCAACAGAAACTGCACATGAGGGTTTGGAGAACCACCCTCTTATGAGCACAGGAATAGAAGGGACAACTGAGGTCGTGTAATTCCCACAGTCCCAGTCCAATGTGCATAAGATTGAAATCTATCCACAGGACATATGGTCTATGGACCTTGTGACAGTGTCAGAGCAAACCCCTATGGGCCAGCAAAATGCACATTGTTACAAGAGCAACATTACAAGGCACAGAGCTCTCTATTACTTGAAATACTGAAATTTTGTGGTAAGCATGTATAAAAGTCATGCTTTATATCTGTAGATGGTTGTTACTTTAGCAAGGAAAGGCAGAGGAGACTGCCATAGCAACATTGCTGATTTCATTTCCTTCCTCAGGGGTAAATATCAGTTGCAGTTGTCCCTCTGCATCTTCCATACCTGCAAACAGCACCCTGTGCATCCCCTCTGGGACTCCACTTGCACTCCTGTCTCCATTTCCCCCTCAGAAAAAAAGGRAATGACAAACAAAAGCAGTAAAATGTTGAATGAAGCCCAGTACTTCAGCATACAAATTGCATCTGGGTGCTGCAGCTGAACAATAAAAATGCTTACTACCATTGTGGTTTGGAACTTTCTACCAGATATCTTTTGTCAATAAAAGGTTTACCAGGTTAGCGAATGCTGGTCATATGTTTACACTTTGCATCTGCTACAAAAAGCAAGCATGATGCTCAGAAAAATGCAATCACTAGGTGGTAATACACACAAGGACCTTTCTGCTGCCTGGGATCTCTGTGGTCTATCCCTCCAAGACTCTTCTTGCAAACAACATATTTCTTACTCTTCAGCAATGCTTTCTGCAAGGAAAAGCTGCATGTTTCATACAGATGCATCAGTAGTTCAAGGACAAAAGTTGCTTTCAATGATGTTACTGACTATGAAAACTCCTGTCTCTTATACACATCTAGATGTGTATAAGAGACAGTGCATCAGTAGTTCAAGGACAAAAGTTGCTTTCAATGATGTTACTGACTATGAAAACTCCTCTGAGGTGCTGATGGAACATTGATGATGCCACAGCTTCTGTGTTYAGCAACGTGGTTAAGCTTTGAATAYCGCGATAGAAGCAAACACTGCTTTAAGCCCACAGAAGGCATATTAATTTTGTGTGTCATTCTTCTTCAAGATACTATTTTGAGAACCTATAGATGAACAGGAACTTGCCAATGCAGTAAGATTTGCAGTCTTACTAGTGAGAAATAAGTTTTAAAATTGATGTAGYTGATAGGGAGAAGGACATGATCTTTATTTTTCTTTCCTTTATAGCTTACTCTCATGTTTCCTATTTCCTTACCATGGGCAGGMGGAGTGGGGAGGATCCTAGTGTCACCACAGTGTTATTTCTGTTAACAGTTTATTTTCAAAACAAAAAAAACCAAAACCAGCCCTCCAAAAAACCAAAATAAAACCCTGTCATGGTTGCAGCTAGCCTGTAGCTGCCAAATAAATTTGGTTATATCAGACCCCCAACCTCAACCAGCATAGAAGTAAAACAAGTCCTCAGATGGGTCAGGTATAGGCTGGATTCAAACCCGAGCAGGGACCTCAGCCAGTCATGTTCAATCCAGAATGCAGAGATATCACTGGTCAAAGAGCTGATTAGAGCTGAATAATGCTCTATTTGAGCAGTGTTAAACCTTGACCAATCACTCCTCTACTCCAGGGAGTTTTGAACTCCTGAAATAGGAAGGCTCTGAACGATAAAATAGGCTGTTGTCACATGGATCTCTGAGAGTTTGTGTCATCCCTGTCCCTGACCACTGACCTCAGGTAATAAAACCCCACAACTGGCAGGTAGGCTGAAGAGGGAAACAGACAAGATCAAAGGGGAGATTTCTCTATTTACATTAATCAGAAGAAAGAATTCTGTGTTAGCAGAACTTTACYATTACTTCATTTGACTAATTGGTTTAACTCCTTTGCAGTGCCTCCTRATTTCCAGTTCTAGAAATACTGTCTTTTAGTCAAGGATTAATTTTGCTGACTACTGAAAAGCAGAATCCCCTTTTCTGAGCTGCCTGATGCACAAGCACATTTTCACATGCTGAGAGGAAAGTAGCATATCACAAACCCCCATGCTGAGTGCAGGTTTGGGAGATCCAGGGAATGCAGACAGTGCACTAAGTCAAACACCTGTAATTCAAGCTCTTTCACCTTCCATGAACTCACTAAATTGCTTTGCCTCTCTAACCAACCTCAGTGCTTGACCACTGAAGCAAAGAAAGTATTTCCAGGAAGGGAAAAAAACTAAAGAAAAAAAGTTATCAWATGTTATATATGAAGATAACACAAATGTTCTTCAGTGCTGACATGRAATATTACTTGGAATTTCATTAGTGCTAAACCTAAGAATCCTTATATTAGCCTATGGAGAAAGAAATTACACTCGTGAGCAATTTTCTCTTCATAGGAAGAGGTGTGCACAGCAYCCTAAAGGGGATCTGTTTGGGTTGTCAGAAATCCATAGGCCATTAAAAGGGTGCTACATTTATGGGTCCACTGACACTCCACAGCAGTCTCAGTATCCTTCAAAGATAGCCTTGGGAGCCAGTCAKACAAAACCCAACATGACTCCAGTACATTTTATCATCCTTGGGAGTAGCTTCAGTTAAGATCTCTTAATGAACTGAATGCTTTGATTCCATTTATATGCCTGAACATTTTTAAGACTTGTACATTTCAGAATTTGAAAAAGGCCGTCATGCTGAAATTTGAAAATTACTTTTACAAGACATGAGAAGTGCTTATCTCACAAAAAAAAAAAAAAAAAAGCCAAGCAGTTTCTCAACCCTTCAGAAAGCACTGGGATCTTTATCATATTTTCCATTTGCCTATGAGCTGTATCCAGCTAATCATTTTAGCACCACTAATGAGTTCAGAGCTAGTAGGGGAACAGACAATATTCCAAGGGAAGAAGTATCAAAACTACAAAATATATCAAGAAGTTTTGTACTGAATAGACTATGAACCAGACCAGAAAAATAAAATAGTTTRCAATGAAGGTGAAGGCATGTGAAGAATCCAAGATCCCTATAGGAGCTGTACCCAACTTTCAGGAAGCATGTTGCCATGTGAGAAACACCCAGAGGAAAAAAAGTTTTTCAGCACCAGTACAGGTAGGGGTGGGTAGAGCCTCTCTCCTCTGTGCCTCAGATACCTGAATGCCAACGCTCTCATCCTTTGCTCTCTGGGATCAAATTCTTATATCCTGACTGTATTCAAATTTCTGCTGAGGTTGAGTAGCTGGCAAACATTACAGGAATCACTGTCTTAATACATCACCCCAGAATGTCAAAAAGCTTCTGCATTACAGTCAACTCCCTAAATTCACAATTCAGGATGTGCAGGAGGGACCTCTCCCGTGGTTATTTTAGGACTGTGTAAGGTTCCTCCCGCCTTCAGTACTTGCAACACTTCTCTCCCATACAGACAACTTTCTGCTGGTTCAAAAGAAAGAAGAGGTACTGATAAACAAACCCAGATCCTCCCAGTGTATCTAAAAARATTGCACTAAAATTACCGGCTGGGTATTAAAAACTCACCTATTCTGAYATATGTTCTCGTATTCTCAAACCAAGAAAAATAGCACACTTTTTACACTTGATGTGTATCATACAGGAAGGGAACCATCTATAATGTTTCTTTCAGAGCTGAAACAAAGTGTTCAGGAAACATTTCGGTGCCGTTGCTCTGAATTCCAAATTATTTTAGTATATTGGCTACACAATGTGCAGGCTTTGTCCTTTTTTTATTTCTGTCAGTGTGTGAGAATCTACCTGCATTTTGATYAGAATGGAATTCCCTAATATTCAAAGATGTGTAGAGAAACAGGATAAAATACGGAGAYAAAGGGGTCCTTTTATATGTACACCTAACAGATGAAAAACCCTAGGCACTAATCTGTGTTAATGCATGTGGAGGACAGCAAGTGCAATAGTCACTGCTGCCCTGTAGAGCTCTGTAGGCAGGCTGGGCACTCTCTCCTTCCTGGTCTAGTTGTCTCTTTCATGGTAAGTGACAGCCCAAGACAGTCTGTCTACTTGTCCAGCCTCGTTTACATTGTGCTAATAGTAATATACCATTTTTTAATAATACATTAGGAATAAGAATTTWAAAAGCATCTACCAGTGGCATCTCCGACTAGATTCTTAAAAATTACTGCTGCATTTGCATTGCCTTTTAGGCACAGCAGAATAACATGCCTTTCCCAAGATGCCACACTTCAAGCAAGTAGAGCTGGGATTGCAAATCATTCCCATGTCATAGTTTAGAAATCTAGCCAAAGGCAGCATGTAATTTTGGGAGCCTGATATTCCCATCTTGTCCTACAGGCTAATCTCCCTGGCTGGGCCCTGTCTCCCAATTCACTAAYCAATACTACAAATACTACAAATCAAGGGAATTAAATATAGCCCTTCCTGTGTGATAGAAAATAAAGTCATGATTTACAAGAAKAAAAAAAAAGAAAGGTAGTCTGAGCTACATCTTCCATGAAGAAATGTGACATGGGAAATATTATGTATTGCTTTGTTGAACTAGAAAATAATTTAAAGTACTCATTCTAATTATATTTGAATAAAGCATAATAATTRTTTTACTTTCATTTTCTGTTTTAAAAAAATCAGTTTCTGCAGGTTCAAAACATTCCAGCATATTATTTAGATTCTTACAGAAAAAAACTCTTGATAGGATATTTTGAGAGTATGTGAGTATTGGAAAACAGGCAACCTRTCAATGAAGGGAAGAATGATGAGCAGGACTCCKRYATATCAGAGGGCTAATTAATTACTTTAKTATACTATATTATTCTATACTATATTACACTACATTACATCACATCTAAACTGAAACTGAACAAGAACTCAACTCAACTGAACAAAATCTCTTGTCTGTCTCCCGACCGACTGTCAGGACACATCTTGCAGAGATTGGTCAAGAAAACAAAACACTCACACCAGAATCCAATTACCAAATCCCTTCATGTAAACAATCTTCCATAATGCATTCCACTTGTGCACAAACACAGGAGCAGCAAATGAGATAAGAATTGTTTTGATAATTCTCTTCTCTGCTTCTCTCACTGCTTCTCTCAGGTTCAGAGAATGTGAATCCTACATGTGAGTTGTAGAAAAAGAATTTCAGAAAGACAAAAATTGTTGGAGACCTCTAGGAAGAGAGTAAAAAATTGCTATGGTATATTTAGAGAATTTTTTTTCTATAATACACATTGATCCACTATTTTCTCCATCTTTGCCCTCTTTTTGGATCTCTATTTTCCACTGGGAATGAGTTCAATCTACTGTATGCAGACACATTTTGGTGATGCAGCTGCTTGTTCCAAGTCTGAATTAAATACATGGGAACTTCTGTTATTCATCTTTGGGAAGAAGGTGAAGTCATGTCTGTAGCTTTGACCTAATACATAACTGAAACCAGTGYCTGGTTTATAGCCTAAGAAACTGCAGGAAGAGTAAGCAGCCACCTTCAGGTTTTGTTCCTCCTCCCAGCTTTGTGGGCATAAACCCCAGTTCAGAGGAGAGCAGAGGGACTCTGTGGTGGTGTCTGCAGGTGTTTGGGGGGCCAGAGAGTGGTGCAGTGTTGGAATGTTGGAGGACACAACACAGGTGATGGACATTGGACCTGGCTAACATAAGAGATTTGATAACAGAATGCCTTGACAAAAGCAAACAGAACTTTGAAAATTAGACCTAGATTGCAAGAAGATTAAATCAAACGGGTTTTCTGGAAAAAGAAAATGTCATTAAACTCTGCAAGCAAGAGATGTTGTTATGTGCATAAGTTTGTGTATGTGATTTTAACCTTATCATTGTAGTACATATTTCTAGTCTCCCTGAAATAGTATATGAGCATTTGTATCCCACAATAAAATTGGATTCTGATCACCAATTCAGTCTTCCCTGTCTCTCTCCATCACTGACAGTGCAGAGGCTGCACAGTGCTCCTTACAGCCTTTGGTGATACTCTGCATCCCCAACTACAATCTGTTGGGTGCTGAAATGCATGTGAAGTAGTTCTTGAATATGCTTCAAACCCAGCCATTAGACTCCTTGTCATTCTGGGCTGCTTGTAGTCAAAAGAGACGATCACTTACCAGTATTAGATTATCCCTAGGCTTAGCCTGTTCTTGCTACTCCTAAATTAGCTTTTGCCATTCTGGAAAGAAATTTTCTGTCCCTGGGGACAATACTCTTGAAATGTTCTGCTCATTGCCAAGCAGCAGTCAAGAATCAAATTAGGAATTATCAAAAAAGGAACAGAGAAGAAAGTGAAAAGTGTCTCTGTGGACAGGATGAAGGAATGGCCCATGGGAATCCCATGAGGTTMAACAAGGCCAAGCTCAGGTGCTGCCCCTGGGTCAGGGCAATCCCTGGTGCCAGCCCAGGCTGGGCATGAACAGATGGAGAGCAGCCCTGCCCAGAAGGACTTGGGGGTGCTGTGGGTGAGAGCTGGACATGAGCCAGCCATGGGCACTGCCAGCCCAGAGAGCCAAGTGTGTCCTGGGCTGCAGGCAGAGCCCCTGGGCAGCAGGGCAGGGAGGGGATTCTGCCCCTCTGCCCCGCTCTGCTGAGACCCCACCTGCAGAGCTGCCTCCAGCCCTGGGCTCCCAGCACAGGAAGGYCACGGAGCTGCTGCAGAGAGTCCAGAGGAGGCACCAAGGTGGTCAGAGGGGMGGAGCACCTCTGCTGTGGGGAAAGGCTGACAGAATGGGGATTGCTCAGCCTGGAGAAGAGAAGGTTCTTAGGGTTACCTAATTGTGGCCTTCCAGTACCTGAAGGGACTCCACAAGAAAGATGGAGAGGGACTTRMGACAGAACAAGGGGGCATGGCTTCAAAGTGAAATTAGGTTTAAATCAMAGATTAGGAAAATTCTTTACTTTGATAGTGGTGACAGACAGGAACAGGTTACCCAGAGAAATTAGGACTGTCTCATCCTTGGAAGTGTTCAAGGTCATGATGAATTGATCTCTGAGGAATTTGGTCTGATGGAAGGTGTCCCACACCAGSGGTGTTGGAACTACATGATCTTTAAGGTCGTTTCCATTCTATGATTGTATGACCCTACACTACAATAAATATACAATGTACCCACATGCTGAATATTTAGTACCACTTTGGTAGCCCTCATTTTGTAGTCAGAAAGTTATGATAAAACTGGAAAGTATGAAAAGAAAAGGTAAAGGCTGAAAGATGAAACCACAGCACAAACCAGAATTTGAGAGGACATGTTGGGCCAGGAGATTTCAGTCTGGATAGGAGGCAACAATATGTACAAGAGGGGTCTATAAAATCTTGAATCTTTTGAAGAAGGTGACTAAGAAGTGATCATTTACTATTCTTATAATAAAAGCTGAGAGTCACCCAGTCAATCATGAAGTTTAAAARACTCAGTGGAAATACTTTATTACTTAATACATAAATTATGGAACATAGTTCTGTAGAGTGTTGTGGAGGTCAGTAGAGTAAATGGGTTCAGAAATAGATTAGAAAAATTTATAGAGGAATGCTCCTCTAAACACCATCATCTGCCTACTCAAAGGTCCTTAAGCCTATGACTGCCACAAGGGAGAAGAATACATAAGAAAGACTATTCTTTGCTTCTCTTGGTCTTTTTAAGTTCCTCAGTCTCTTCTTACAGGTTACAGGCTATCAGAAATGAGCTGTATTGTCTGAGCAGGTGGGAAAGATTTGCTTTTTGTTTACAGTTCTCTCAGTCATTATAGATGCTCCTTTTTGAAGGGCATGTAAGTTGGATCTTGTAGTTTTTTTGAACAAGGGCAAGTTTAAAGAACACTTGGTAAACAAAAGTCAAATTTCTTTTTTCTTTTAGGTTATCAATGAGTTGAATGCTGGATCTCGCTGTCCTTTTTCTATCTTGGTTAAATGGGTCAGACATGCTTACCTAATTTTATAGATAGTAGGAATTGGTACTACATCTGAGACAAAATTTTTCTTCTGTATTGGCATTGTTTTCAACAAGTTTATTTTGCTTAATTATATCCCAATTTGTTTTGTTCAAAAGATCCATGCTATTTTAAACACATTAGTAGAAAATGAAAGTTAAGTATWTAAGTTCTAGCAATACTCTCCTCCTTCATTATTTGTTTGTTTTATTTTGTTTTGGGTTTTTTTGCTGGTTTTTGGTTGGTTGGTTGSRTGGRTGGTTTRMGTTTTGCTGCTTGTTTGTTTGTTTGTTTTYTGGTTTGGAGGTTTCTTTATTTTGTGGAAAGAGGCAGAAAGCAATCTGTCCATWGCCTTCAGTTATCACTACATATGTTTTTTGTCTTCAACAAACTATTATCATGGTGTGGTAGATATGCAACTACATCTCCATTAAGTTAAATGCAGTGTTGTCATAGAGGCATTTATGGAAGGTTTTGRTTCCTCTACACCTAATTAGATTCCAAATTTGCTCACTGAATTGAATCTAAACCATTAATTCAAGTAGATAAACAGTAACTTACATAATACTCTTTGTGCCCCTGTGCTGGTTTCAGCTAGGGTAGAGTAAATTTTCTTCCTAGTGGCAGGCATGGGGTTGTGTTTCATATTTGTGCTGAACACAGGGTTGATTATTCAGAGATGTTTTTGTTATTGCTGAGCAGGGACTGCACAGAGCCAAGGCCTTTCCTGCTTTTCACATCACCTCCCTGGGCAAAGGGCTGGGGGTGCCTGGGAGGCAGGGAAAAGATACAGCCAGGACAGGTGACCCCAGCTGACCAAAGGGATATTCCAGACCTTGTGATGTCAGGCTCTGTGTACAAAGAGGGGGAAGYAGGTGGAAGGGGGTGGACATTTGGACTGATGGTGTTTGTCCTTCCAAGACATTGTTAGTGCAATGGGACTCCATTCTGCTGGAAATGGCTGAAGYGCTCCCCAGCCATGGGAAGCAGTGAACTGATTTCTTGTTTTGCTTTTCTTGTGCGTGCAGCTTTTTTTAGTCTTTCCCCACTAAACTGACTGTATCTCAGCCCAGGAGTTTTGTAGTTTTTACTCTCCTCCTGCTCTCCCTGGTTCTGCTGGTGCAGGAGTGAGAGAGCAGCTGCTGGGCACTGGGCTGGGGGTAGGCCACAGCAGCCCCACATGCCAGAGAAACCTGTTTAAATGAGAATGTAGTTYATATGGAAATTTTGAATGTTGCCTCACTTCATGTATTTTGCTGAGCCCAYCCTCCTCTAACACAGAAGGATGTTTGAAATTCTGTCGTTAGGGTCGCACGAGCTCTGTGTCCTGCTCCTGGCCTCCCCATACAAGTGAGACAYCATCACACCAAAGAGCCCAGTAAAGCTCCCCAGAAGTGATCAAGGCCTTGGAGCTTCCTTGAGAACAGGCTGAGAGCTGGGATTGTTCAGTCTGGAGAAGAGAAGGCTCACAGGYGACCCCATCAATATGTGCAAATACCTGAAGGAAGAGTGGAGAGGACATGCCACGTCACATATCTCCYTGGGRCTCTGCTCCTCACTTGTAAATTAAYGAATGAGGCCTCTTTCTGTCTTGACTTCTGCTGTGAAYGGAATGAAATTATTCTTGTCCTTTGCTCTATGTTTAGACTGTTATCCAGATTTGGGCAACTGCATTTCAAGAAAAATGGATCCAAGTGTAGAATATTTCATGAAAAGTGGAAGGAATTACCAGAGGTATTGAAAAAAAAGACTTAATAAGAAATTCTGGAATAAATTGCAGTTTCTTAACCCAAGAAGCACGGAAGAAATTGTTCTCCCCATCTTATGGTGGACATGATAAAAAATAATGATTTCAGGTTTCAAATAGATTTAGATTAGTTGTTAAGGACTATGTTATGTGTTACTGATGATAAAAGTACACTGAAGGCCTGGGGATATTTTTCAAAGAAGTCTGGGGCTCAGGATTTTTAAAAGCTTAATAGGTTAGCATCTGTTGTAATTATAAACAGTCACGTGCCTCCCATAATCTTACTAATACTTACCAGGTAGTGTTATTAGTTAATTCAGGTTACTGGAAATACTTCTCCATCACTGACTCCTACATTAGTATCCCCTAATTTGCAATCAAAGTGAGGACATGTCTGCAAATATCCCCAAGAGTACTGAAGAAAGGATGGCCAGCTTGTGAAAGAAAATCCTGCAGTCTTCAGTAGTCCTCAAGCACCTACKTCAGTAGGTAGCAGCTTTAAATACCCAGACAATTTGTTTGTCATGGTTCTAAAATCTTSGACTACAAAGGGAAATTATCTAATTTGGTTGACTCTGAGTTTCTTCTACCTCATATGAGACTGGCAGGTGTTTCAGAGATTCTTAGCTGGTTTTCCTCTAACTTAAAACTATGGGCTGTACTTGCAAAAGACAGACCAGGACAGGAGAATGTGTAATTTCTTTGTAATACAGACCAATCTTTGGGATCATTTAGATGAAAAATTGTCCCTCAGCATACTTAMAATTCATTTATCCAAGAAGAAAAGAGCTTAGCCCTTCTTCTCAGAAAAATGAGCCACTTAAAAGATGTTAATAACTTCTGTGCTTGACCTGAATGCTTCCCACTGCCTCAATATGTAATTAATAACTTATTTTGGACTTAGCTAAACCTTAAGAATTTAATATGTTATGAAACACAACAGCTCTTTCCAATGAACTGATCCTGGAACTCTGTAGGAAGATTTTAATACATAAATCTGATGTTCCATATGCATGTTTCTCTTCCTCTGGGCTTGTACTCTTGCCAGCACAGTGGCACTCTGATTGGAATGGACACTCCAAATAATACTGTAGGGAGCACAATACACTAGCCTATACTCCTGTGGTCAGCAGAGGTCCAATATTGATTGCCAGGAGAGTTAGGAAGGATGAAAGGATTTTGGGAAATGTATGTGAACACTCTTTCTGGGCAGCAGTTGGTGTAACAGTGGTTTTTCTCCTCTCTGTCCATCCATCATTGTGAATACCAGCAGAACAAAAAGCAACAAACAGTTAATTGCTTAGGTAAGACAAACATCACTAATTTAGTTTTATTTTTGAATAATATAACATGATCCTCTATTAAAAATGCAACTGAATTCTCTGGGGATTTAAAATCCAGAGCAATGTCTCCTTCAAAGAAAATCTAAAATAGGTCACCTGAYCTGTAACCATTTTACAACAAAAGATGGTGATGGTTGAACCAGAATAAAAGTAGCCTATGGCATGTGTATCACTAACCAGTGCCCTTGCTCATCGTGACTCAGAAGCAATCCCTTTAATTGCAACTACCTCAGTTTTTTATTTAAAACAAATCCCATCTACCAGATGAACTGCAGTCAGCATTGCAAAGGGGAGAGCTCAGCTGTGAGCACACCACAGCCACTGCTGATAACACAGAGKACTCTGCTCTCTTTGTGTCTCCTCCCTTAAAGCTTCCTATGCCATCATCCTTCAAAACTCACATCCTCTCTGAGTTCACAGGAAATCATAGTTAAACTCTAGTGAATAGCTCAGAATACCTCCTCACCTGAAAATAACCACAATTTTCTGCATGAAACATGCAACAATTTTGCGATCAGCTGAATACATTTCAGAGAATAACAAAGAAATAGAAACCCTTCATTAAATTCAAGGGGTTTACCTGTCTCTTATACACATCTAGATGTGTATAAGAGACATTCAGAGAATAACAAAGAAATAGAAACCCTTCATTAAATTCAAGGGGTTTACAATACCAGAGAAGTGTGTTTTCAGATCTTTGTGGGCAGAGCTGAAAAAAATTTGGCTTAGTGATTTGAGGCTTCCTATAGGAGGTATTTAATTGTGAAACAGAAGAATCAAATCTTGCAGCTCATGAATTTTGCTGGCATAAGCTACTGAAAATTAGTTTGTCCAATAAAACAATGTTATGCATGTGTGYAAAAGAGAAAGAAAGGCTCAGAGGGAGATTAGATGATGCTTATGCTTGTTGTTAATGGAAATCAGTCTCCATTCCAGTTTCTAGGCTCACAAAAATATTTCTTTTGAAATTATCTCAGTTAACTGTTGTTGAGTTGTTATGGGMAAAAGATTTGTTCCATTTGAAACACAGAGGGAAATCAGGTAAATTGTTAGACCACTGATATATCAAAAGCATTAAAAAATTAAAGCAGAGCAGTCYTCCTTAAGCACCTTTTCATGTTTCCTTGCAAAGCAGTAACTGGTGGAGTTTTTCAAGATTCTCTTCAAATAGCTTAAAGAGAATATTTCTCATATGAACATACAGGTATTAGTCCTCTACCAGTTTGAGCCTACACCATGTAAAAATGCCTTCTAAAAGATGCTCAGCATTGTTAGCTGCTATTGCATTCTGGCTACAGCTGACATGATGACTCCTAAGAGGGAACACAGCACTCTCCTGGATGACTGGATTAGACAACTAGTAGTGGAGCTCATTGTATAATCCTGTTTGAGTTTTTTTTAAAAAGAGTCCTAGGGGATTTTTTGATGCTTGCATACTCAGAGTTATAAATTTAGAAAGTTCAAAAAGTGCTTGTTCAAATTTAGAGGATCTTGAAGCCTACATACCCTATTTAAATATAAAACATGCATAGCTTAAAGCTAGTAGAAATAAAATTTCCATATGCAATCTTTTGCATATCAGCAAAATAATCTATCCATGCCAAAGAAAAATTGCATCATAAGAAAAAACACTTTRGTATGTAAACAATATTACTGAATCATTCTGACTAGCTCCAGCAAACATTATTTATGGTTATTTATGGTTTTCTGAACTTTATAATTTTGGGTTTGGGCAATATTGTGTATATATTTCTGTTCAGAGTGCTCTAAATAAAGCAGGAGTATTTTGTCACAACTGAAATCAGTTTCCAAACCAATCAATTTTCAAGAAAGAAGTCCATTACCTAACTATTTGTGATTATGTATGGCTTCAGGGAAAATCTTAGAAAATTAAGTGTAACTATGCAATGTATAATTACACAGATGCTGATAGTGTTACATGTTTTCTGTGTCCATTAGTAGAATCTGGCCTATAACTTTTAAAGAAAAATATGCAATGAGTTGAAGATGACTAATCTACTTTGAAAAACTATAAAAGGCATATTATTGAGCCTAGTTAGATCGTAACTAGGTTTACTGAAGACCTCTGAAACCAGACTCACGACTAAAAATACTCTAACTGTTTAACAGAAGTACAAGCAGTTGCAGTTAATTAATTTGTTCCTTCAGTCACAAAATGCACAGATAACAGAGYGGAAAAGAGAAGAAATAGAGGAAAAAAGATCCAGAATGATAGATATCAGTCAAGGTTTACAAAATAATCACTGGAAGATTAATAAATTMCAAACAAGATGTCACACAAAGCATAAGAATGAGCAATGTAGCATGGCATGCACAAATCCATTTCTCCTTCAAGAAAAACTATATATTTAAAATACACTGAAAGGTATTTCCTAGATTTAAATAAACTATTCTCACATCAAAAGTGAAAAAAAAAAAAAAAAGAGATGCTAAGAAAAACAAACACATTTAGGCAACAGAGAGAACAATAAATATATTTATAAAACAGTGCTTGTGGTTTTTTTTCCTAAGTGGAGGTACCTCTGATGAGATGCAGCAAAGAGGCACAAGAAGCTCTGCCCATATGGCAGGAGCTGCGAAGAAGGCTGTCCGCCCACTGAGTCTAACTGAGGAGGGAGAGGACAGGAGATGGAGCCAGAATCTGAGGAGGAAGTCGAGTGAAAATTAAGAGATACACGGTCTGTTAAGAGTTTGAATGGCTCTGTGAAGATTTCAGATTCCGGGGGGGAAACTTCACACTCATTCTCAATGGAACCTGATGGCCCCACTACACAGTTCTGTTGTGGTGGTAAGTGGTGAGGGTGGTTTCAGGCAAACACGACAGACTGGACAAAACAAATCTCTCAAAGTTCCTTTGGGAGGTGGGGCAGGAAGGAGGGGCCATCAGAAGAGGAGGAATAGCACGGAGGTTGTCTTACTGAAGCCACAAGCATTAAAAGTGTGATAATGATATTGAATGTCTGTGCATTTATTTTGCTATTTTGCTAATTGCAAATTGTTTATATCCTCTTATGAATACAGAATGGGTTTGCTTTCTTGGTGATGCTTTGACAGAAGAGTATATGCAGCCAATTAGAAGTATGGCTGAAAAGAAAGGTATGTAAAATTGAAACATGTSACTGTAGTTACTAACACAATATAATTAAAGCCAATGATTTACAGAGTTAAATACCTTAGAGAAGACCATCAGTATACTCCTTTTCATAAAAATAGAAACAAGTTTGTTTCACATAAACTTTCTCTTTGCATACTCTGAATCTTATATAAAAAATAACAATAGATTAGAACTGTGATAGAAAATCCATAAATCTGATATGACCTGACTGGAAATCTACAAGAGTGACAGCAAATAATAAAAATGTTCAGTCAAGTATGTACCAGCAAGTCACAATTCCTTTTAAAGCCATTGGTGATTCAATAAGAGAGCCATATGGCTCTTCTCTAGTTGATCTAAACTCAGCTACAGGCTTCTTGAAGAATATTTGTGAAGAGAATCTATCACGCTCAAATGTCACACAGCTAATTCATCCCCCCCCCATCTGTTTATAAAGACAGATGGCAATATGCTGGTTTGTCATTTAAAAAAAAAAAAACAAGAAAAGTGGACGGCAATGTAATAACTATATCRAGACACTGGCTTGGAAACCTGGCTGCTGCAGCACTGCTCATCCAGGTGCCCTGCAGAATCACAAAGCACTCCTCTGAGGGTGACCTACCAGCAGCRATCAAAAACACTTCTAAATATATTGAGAGGAAACATGCCCTGGACATCTCAGCAAGTGATATCCTGGCAAAGATATAAAAAGCTAAGCATTGGAAGTCCTTAACTGAGGAGGGGAGGAAGGGAAGTAAGACAAGAAAATCTTTTGATATCCAAGGGACTTGAAATTATATCTTGAGTTTTCCATTTGCTTTGCTGAGGTGGTTGAATCATCTTGAATTTAATATGCTCCAAATCCAGGAACTTAGCAGTTAATTTCAGCTTATAACTTCTTCATGTCAGAAAGACAAACATTTCCTAATTAAAGTCAGTTTGAAAAGATAAARATTCTTCTGTCTTGACTGTAGTGCTGCAAATTCTGAACTCCCCTTATATARAGGGATAAAAATAGCAGTTGACTCTCTGTCTTCATCAACACTGTCCTAAACAAATTCAGATAGAATTAACTTTAAAGCATGTGTACCACCACTCAAAGTATTGTAGTTACCTTTTTACTTAAACTGCATAGGAACTCAGTKACTTCCTATGAATTTCTGCCTCTCTTAAGAAAGTAATTTACTGTGTCACCAAATGTAAATTCCTCATGATGAAATGAATGACAGAAAAACTTCTAGCCCAGCTCCTCTGTACTGTTGAGGCCTTTAAAATAACTTGTCACAAAAGGAAGTGTAATTTTATATATTCAAATTTGAAGAATGTTACTATTTTCCATAACCAGAAGCCTTGCAATCTACATTCTACCATGAAAAGTTTCAATAAAATTTAAATTAACCCAATGTATTCTATACTTCTTTAATTAAATATTCTTCTTTGTCACCCCTTTGTTCTTTCACAGTAACTGCTACTGGTGAAAGCTCTTTGATTTTCCATACCCTGTATAGCATATTACAAAGTATTTTCCATGCAAGCTTCTGTAGTCCAGATCATGAAATGTGAGTGCAGAAAACAAATATAATTGCACAGAAAATTGCCCTACTGAATTGTGTTTGTCTATACTTCAAGTTTATTTTCACTGAGTCTTATTTCAACTGGAAATAATATAGCTTTAGCTTCTTAAAACTGTCCAGAATTGCTCTAATGCTCTGTTTTCTTCCAGATATTCCTCAAATTAAGGTATACATAGGTCCTCTACCCTCTGTACTTCTTGTCTGTAGTGTGAGATAGAAAGCAATTTTTTTAATTTCTTCCCCCAACAGCATGTGTCAGCCTAACTGCTGCCAGGGATAAAATGATTTTTATACACAAATATTTTATTGAAAATCCTCTTGGGCTGTAATTCTGGTAGGCAAGAAAGGTATGAACCTCTCTTTTTTGATGGTGTTGGTGTGTTCCTGAAATGKAGAGCTGGCCATACCAGTTTTCACTAGTGCTTATGAACATCTGATTTTTTGTTTGTTGCTCTTCCTTTARTCTTGCTGCAGCAGAGATTAAATCAAATGCTAAAATAATTCTGGGGGAGAGGGTTTTGTATCACCACCTGTACCAGCAGAGCTATTTTCTGTGACAACAGTGTAGAGAATAATAATAAAATTAATTCATTAATTAAAATAAAACCTTATTTTGATGTGTATTACATTTAAAAAATTGAATATCTATTCTGTAAGTCCTAAACTAAACACTGGTTTAGGATAAATTTCAATCTTTCTGCAGCAAGAAAAGGAAACTAGAGTGGCTGAATTTTTGCATGTCATRACTAAGTCACACGGGGTTAAAAGGTTAAAGGCAAAAGCATTGCTTTTATCATGATTGTTCTGCCATGTTAGCTTTTTTTGAAGGATTAAAGACTGGAGGAATGTGTAATACTCCAGACTTCTTTCACCCTCCAAAAATTATTATGACATTTTGACAAATGTATTACAATTTCCTTTGATTGTGAGATTTTATGTTTTGAAAAATCCCTGCATGAAACTTCAAACGTAAATTCAGAGAACCATTTTTTGGCCTATAAACCCAAATATAAAAAAAGTTTTGAACACCCTAATAACCATAGGGCGTCCTAAACTTTTGGGTTAATCTATGGTAGCTTCAGATAATTATGCAGATAATTTTGAAAAATAATTTTAGTAACACCCTATCATGTTGTGTTTTGAGGAGCATAACTTAMAACCTTAATTCAACTGCAGAAAATTGGTTTTTTATAGCATTGTTATGTTTTTCCTAGTGTGTCAGGTGCCACACTAACAACACAGCTTTTTCAGATGATTTCAGTTGTGGCTGGGACTCTTCTAGGCTTGGCTCTGATCAGTAACTATGGGGCAGTCAGGAATGCAAAGGGGGGAGACAACCTGTAGGATACAATGGAAGAGCACACAATTCTTAGCAGAGTGAAAAAGAGAGAAACTGGAAAAATTCCAAAATACAAATGGATGAGTAACAAGAATTACAATATAACATACAGWGGTACAGTTGTGATTAGAGCTGATTTACTCCTCAGAGAGTGAGCATAAAGGTGTGTTCCAAGTGAGATCCCATGGACCCTGTCCTGAATCTGATGCTACTCAGTATTTCCATTAGTCATTTGGCTGATGGAGAAAAGGTGTGCTGCATTTTCAGCTAATACTAAATATGATTCTTTGGAATACAAGAACACAGAATGACCTTGACAAGAGAAAGAGAAAGCAATTGTGTGTAGCAGGTAGAAATAGTTGCTGCACTGCCAAGCAATGAGTTGTGCAGAAATTAACTTGTATTTACTAACAGTCAGCTGCTGTGCTTGAGTCATCAGCATCACCTCACTGCAAAACAGCCAAATGTCATATCAACAGACATACACAAACCAGTGCACATAAACTACCTCTGAACTGATTTGCTCAGTCTACACAGCTGGGTAAAGACTGTAGGACCTGGGGTTATGGAGAGGGGAGGAGAGAAGCTGATTGTTGTCTATGCACAGGAGATTCAAAACCAACAAACATAAAAAGTGTGTCTGCGTTAGAATGGAGATACAGATTCAACACCAGGAAGAGTTCTCAGGGTAGTATGAAGCTGAAGTACTTAAAATTATGTGCATTAGCACTCTATTCTATTCTTGAACTACGTYTATTGAAGTTATATCCCTTTGAAAGGACTTTTCTGCCACACTGGCAAGATGACAAATACACATAATCTTTGCATGGTAAACAGGAATTCCTATGCTTGCTTCAGGATTTTGTATGTCTTTAAAGTTTATACAATTAGATTCATTCTATGAGCAGATGCTTAAAYTACAGGGTCTTCTAGAAAGAATTAGTTCATTTTTCAGAACTTCAGCAATTTTTCAATGCAGATCAGTGAAGACTTGAAGGAAGTTAATATGCACAAAATAAGCTATGRGGAAAGGAATTTTTATTTTTCTGATTTTCATTATTTCTTCAAGTCTGGCCTGTAATGCACAAGTATACTGTGATTAAAGTGGCCTTAAATTATCATTATGGGACAAGTACTCTTCCACACCRGTAAATGTCATTATTTATACAAGTTCATTGTGCACCATATGAATGAGAATAATTCCAGCATTAAAAAATTTAAAATCACAGTGTGATAACTAAAATTAAAGGTAAGAAGCCTGTCAATAGGCTGTAGTAATCAGGTTGCTGACCTTTGTTCTTATTAATGGKAGCTACAGTACAATTCCTGTGCCTTGTAATAAAAATGTCATCCCTGCTTCTCTAGACATCCTGCTCTCTTTTTCTACCTGGACTTTGAAGCATTTACTGAGACAAAGCAGACACTGTAAATCTGATGCATAGTGGAGTGATATCAAGTATTTGGGAAAGATTTGCTATAAACCAATTGAATTGATGAAATCTTTTTTGTGGCTTCATTGAATGTTGAATAAGACCCTTACGTGTCCATGCTTTTTTCTGGATGTCCTGTGGACACTGAACTAGTAATGAGTGATACACAGGGTAAGAGCTTTGTTCTCACACAACTRGACTTGTCCTTGAAAGCTACATCTACTATTCTTGGAATAAGGTGACTGTTACTTGGGAAGTGGAAAATCAATATGTATGTAAGTGACCCTGGGCTTGCTGCTGGTATGATTCACTTTCTTTAACTGCTATGCTGAAATTATAGCTTAAAAAAAACCACACTGATAATTCCAATCTTAAAAAAGTTAATTATTTTTAAATCCAAATGCAGCTAAACTGTTTTTTCTTAGCTATATTAAAAACTGTTATTGCTGACGAATAGCATTCTTGACAATAAGAAAAATAACCAACTTCAAATAAGCAGAATTATTCTCTCATTTCAAAAAATAATGTGCATTATTTTTGTTGCTTCTCTGTGTGTCAGAGGGTACCTTGTATTACAAGCTTAAAAAGAAAAATCTTTCAACCTGTGGCTTGAAAAGTATTCTTATTGAAAATCAAATCTGAAAATACAAACTGGGCTATAGAATTGCCATTAAAAAAGCAAATGGTATTATCAAAATCTCAGAGTGAATAAACTGAACTGAAAATTGAGCATCTTGGGACTTACTAACAAAAATGTCTCCAAATTAGCTGAAGAACAAAAGCTAAACACCAAATACCAAAGTCTATTTTCTGTTGCTGAGATTCTTCTCATTCTAATACTCCCATAACATTAACTTACGTGAACAAGTAGCAGAAGTGGACTTTTGACCTATTAGGTAGTTGCTGCTCTTAGGACTGCAGGGTGCAAGTGTGATTTTGTATAACCAAAGAATTCAAATAAAGCCCATGCAGATTTTTGTTTGGTTGGTTTGGTTTTGGGCAGCTTGTTTTTGGTTTTGTTTGCAGGTTTTTTGTTTGGTTTTGGTGTGTTTTTTCAGTTTGATTTGGTTTGAGTTTTTTTGTAGCTCAGAGGTAGAAACACACAAATAGTTTAGAGTACAAATATACGCAAAGAGCCTATTTCCCAGTCAGGATTACAGATTTTTTTGCGGACTTCTCTTCCTATTACAAGGAATGAGAAACATCCAGAAGACCTATTACACTAAAAGCTTCTATCTCAGCTACCTAAAGTGCTTAATTGTACTGGGGACAGAAGTACAGAACAATGGAAATGAAAGGGTCTTCTGGTGATTGTCTGATCCAGCCTCATTGATCCAGTATGGCCACACAGACCCAGTTTCCTGGGACCATGTCCAGATGTGTTTTGGTATCTCCAYGGATGGAGACACCYCCACCTCTCTGGGCAGCCTGTGCCAGTGGTRGGTCACCCTCACAGGGAAAAGGAGTTTCCTGATGTTCAAAGGGAACTTCCTGTATTTCAGGGRGTGCCCATCACCTCTGGTGCTGTCYCTGGGCACCCCTGGAAAGAGCCTGGATCCATCCTCCTTGCAGCCTCCCTGCAGGAGTTTTATGTACATTGGTGAGATTTCCTGAGCCTTTTCTTCTCCAGGATGAGCAGWCCCAGCTTRCTCAGCCTTTCCTCATATAGGAGATCCTCCAACCTCTTAACGTCTTCATGCCTTTTGCTGGAGTGCCCAGTCCAACTGTTTTCAATGTCTGTTCTGTACTGGGGAGACATTATGATGCTTGTATCCCCATTTTTGCCCTAAACCAGGACAGTTCTGTACTGGGGAGTCCAGATCTGGACTGAGCACTGCAGCTGTGACCTCAGCAGTGCTGAAGAGAAGAAATGGCTCACCTTCCTTGACCTGTGGGCAACACATCTCCTAGGGCAGCCCAGGACACCATTGGCCTTCTTTTCATTACATGGTGGAATCTGAATATGGTACTAAAATCCAATATCATATTWATTCATGTTAACTACCCCAAGAAACTTGAAGGACCTAACTTAGTGGAGGAAATAATCATTCTGTCATTCTCCTTTTCTGTAATAAGAATTATTTCCCAGATGTTTAATCTGTTTAAATAACAAGCCTCTTTTCTACACTCCATCTCCAAGTACTGAAGTCATGATGACCTTTGATTTTGCACAGCACAGAAATGTTCCTCTTCTGTTCAATTTATAATTTCTGACAAACACACCTCCTCCTAGGTCTGAATTTACACTGTTTTTACCTGCTTCCAAATACACACTGAGTTAAAAATAACATGTCTTTTTTGGTGCATTAAAACCTTGAAAAATACAAGTTCATTTTGACCATCCCTCCGAGGACTAACTGAACTTGCTGAATCCACCCCAGATATTTCAGAACACAATGRAAAAAACAAGCAAACTGTAAAGTTAAATAAAATAATAATTGATTAATAAAATATAAAACCTACTTATTAATAAGAGGCAATTACTGATTCACAAAAAACAATTAGATTCAGGAAATTATGTTATTTGCCAGAGTCAGTTACTAGCAAAATARAACAGAGCAAATGAAAGTGTGCTAAATGTTTATGAAGATTTATTGAATTCAGTGTGAAAGTCTGGCAAAATMTATGCCCTGAAAACATCCTAATTTTTCAGAGATCTTTTTAGATATGTTACTGGAATAGACAACATACTAAAAATAGTGTCTGTTAACTTATATGTTACCCACCCTACTCASTGTGGCTTGCTACAATAATAAATAATTCACAGTTAGAGCTCAGAAATATTACTGTGGGTTATTTTTGTTTTATTGCTGGAGATACAGCCATTATAGCAAGAGCTTCCTAACTTACCTGGGCTCCACAACTGTTGTCAGGGGTGGAAATGTCTCTGGAATCTGGCAACAATTGTCCAGGTATTCTGGTAGTGATTGCACCCCGCTAGGAATTAGGTTGTCCATCACACAGACAGACCAACTTGCAGTCAATGCCACTTTATTCTAATAGGGGAGAACTGTCCTTTTGGCTATTAAACATATACATCTGCTGAAAGAAAGGCTCCAGCATACTGGCCTTACTGTAATTCACAAGATGGCTAAGTAGAAAGGAAGAAAAATGATTGGTCATCATTTGTTGACAAGTAAACAAGAAAAACATGAACCATCCATGAATCAAATTGGACACATTTCAAGCAAATCACTTACAAAAATCAATATTATGTCAGGTTTTACCCTCCATCTTCATTAACAACTGACAAATGCAGCAAGCATCAGTGAAGACTGACAAATAAAGAGAGGCATTGGGAAGGTTAGCAACATGTCCTGAAGAGTAGCAAGATTATTCACTGTGAAATAATGCAGGCTCTTGTACTGAAGAAACTTTAWTGTGAAACACAAATAAAATATGTATAAGCAGAAATCCGGAAAGAAAAAATGTTGACAGTTACCAAAAAGTATGAATGTACAGTTGATGGGACAAGTTTCATGTGGCAGAAGAAAAACAATTACAGTTATAAGGTATGTGGCATCTTGTTATGGGTGAAAAAAGGGTAATGCAATATGCCAGTCTTCTTGTTACAGTTTCATYAAGAGTATTATATTTAATTGTTAAAACTGTCAAAAGGAGCCAATCATCCAACAGAATACATCAATGAGAAACAATAATGATTTAATATTTGGGAACTTGTTTCTGACTTAGGTTTCAGAAATAAAAAAAGACCAGGGCAGTGGCCGTCTCCCTGTACTGGGCACAGGTGAGGCTATGCCGCAAATCCTGTGTCCACTTTTGGGCCCTTCACTGCAAGAAGGACATTGAAGGGCTGGAACGTGTCCAGAGAAGAGCAGCAGGGCTGGGGAAGGGTSTGGAGCACAACTGGTTTGTGCTGGAGAAAGTGGAAAACCACTGGGCTGAATTAGCTGAATATTCCTAATGCCCAGAGCCTTTGTGTTCCTGGCTCAGCCATGGAGATGTGCTCCCATTTAGCATGAAGCTCTCAGCTATTAGCTGTGCATTTCCCTTTGGGAAATRAGGTGTTCTGAGCTTGAAACTGCATGCCAAGTTTGAGCACTGATATGACACCATGACTGAATAACAGCTGAGAGTTTGTTCTCTGTGAGAAAATAATCACATAGCAAGTCCACAAGGTTTAGACTGATGTCACCTAAAGCTTTGGGAATAAGATGAAGGTGCTTTTGCATTTGTAAGGAACAGAAAAACTYTCTGCATAAATACAAAAGAAATGGAAATACCTATCACTTTCTATAGATATGGCTGAGGTCTGTAGAGAAGATGCAAGGGTGTTTCTGAGATTCAAATTTAAAATGTGCCTTTGTGGAGAAGGCTGTATAGATTTCATGTGGAATGAAATGAAAGGGTGTTGAGGTCAACAGAGTACATAGTAACAATGTTCTGTTAAAAACACTTCAGCAACATACAAAAATCAGCATACAGAATCATTTTAGATTTGATTTGAAAGCACAGACAAGTTTTATTTTCCATTATATGTTTTAATACTGTTTAAATTTCACAGCATTATAGCATTACCTAGATAAATTCTAGGCTATTTAAGGATATTTTGACTCAGCAAACATATCACTAAAGAGTTATGGGGCTATTGGTCAAGACAAATTAAATCAATCCCTGAGCAATGAAGAGGACCTATGTAATTCTGTCAGACTTAGAATTGCATGGGGTATAGGCCTTTCATGACTTGTCTATTTTCTCAGTCTCTGACAGAAATTAGTGTGACCTGGCGCTCACTCATGGAAAGAATTAATGGCTTAATTCCAGTGTTGTATGACTGCACACAAACTCCTGTAGTCACAGAACAATGTGTTCAGGATCAATTGCATATTGAACTTTCCAGAAAAGGAAATGCTTTTGTTATATTTATGAAGAKATCATAAAGAAGTGCACAGGAAAATTAGGATTAACAATGAAAGTAGAAACCCTAAAGAGAGAGTATATGGGACAAGGAAAAATGATCTTTAGATCATTTAAAGCACTGTAAACTTCTGCTTCTCAGTTGTGAAATTGTTATTACAAAGAGTTTCATTAGGAATCCAAGTCTGTGAAAGTCTTGCAGGCTGTGAACTTCCATTTCATAAATGCAGTAAATTRAGGGCTGTATTTAGTTGAGGTATTAAACACTATCCTCTCCTTGGCACTTCTGAATAGCTAACTTTCAGAATCTTCTGCCTGTCTGTTGTCTTGACTGATTTGTGTTTAAGCAGATGACCAATTCCCTTACATGGATCTGGACTGAAACTCTTTTGGTGGTCAATGGAAGGGTAAGTAAGATCTTATACTAAAATAGCCATTAAGCAAAGACATAGTTACCATGGGCCAGATTTGCCAGACTTGTGCTCTATAAAAGCATCATTGAAGACTTATTTTGAAGGTTTAAGAGATCACTATTTGGCCTACATTATTTAAAGCAGTGGATAATCAAAGCAGAACATAATGAGAACTTTGTAATTGTCTTAATTTTTTTGTAATTTCTTTCTGGTTATATGTCCAAGCTAAGGAAAACAAAACAAAACAAAACAAAACAAAACAAAACAAAACAAAACAAAACAAAACAAAACAAAACAAAAAAAGAGACATGAGCAGTGACAATAGAAGTGTAGTCACATAGAAAAGCAAAAAAGCAAAAACCATTAGGGCTCAGAATAATGTTGTTAACAGCACCAGCACCAGAAGGAAAAGTCCAACACAGAAAAGGAAAAGTCCAACACAGGCAACAGAGAGGGGAAAAAAAAGGCAAAGCAATTCAGTCTATGTATTTATTAACTGTACACGGAAAACCCATGTGACTAAAGGCATGGCTTGGAAATTTGATCTTCATGTTACCCAATGTAAATGGAAGTTGATCAAGTGCTACTAAGTGTGCAGAGACCATGTATAGACAATAAAAATTCAGGTAGGATTAAATAAAGTGATCCAGGATTACTGTTTTTGAAACTATTCTCTCATAAAGTTAATGAACAAAAATCCAAGACTTTGGATTTTTTCTTTGGTTCTACTTTGTGTTGCTTCAAATTCCAAACTAATTTTTTGCAAATTTTAAGACTTTTAAAGGTACAGTTAGAACTGGAGATTTTTTCATGTTAAGGATCACATTAAAACCAAACCTTACTCCAGCAGCATGTTCAAGCTAGTTCATTATTTCCACACATGAAAATGCAGCAGCTCAGATACAATTTTCCCTAAGGACTGAAAGCAMACTAAAGGCAATAACAACAAAAATGAAAAACAGCCCTACTTGGGAATAGAATAATTATATTTCTAAACCATTTTTRACCTCTTTAAACAAAATGCACTACAATGTTCTGCAGCCTCCACAGAACTAGCTGATTCATATATATACACATGTACATATATATGTTTTAAATTCCTACTCTTTATTAATTTTGRCCCAGCAATTTTTCTCTTTTTTGARTCTGAGCTCCACAGAGTCCAAATMCACCCCTCAGAGCACCTGTCTTTCAAAGCTGGACAACACCTAATATCCAGCTGTCACTAACATATACTAGTAATAAATAATACAAATAATGAAMAATATGAATAAGTGGCAGGGAAGARTTGGGAGGATAAATTTACCCTTCAGAGGTTGTGTACAAGACCTGATTAAATGTCTAACAGACCCAATTTTAGAAGCAGTGGATTTGGCTTATTTTAATTATTAGCTTTACAGGAGTCATCAATTATAGCTTGAGATACAAATCGTCGTCTGCTAAAAGCTAATAACGGGGCAGGCACTATACATCCTCAAATATCTATTTTATAAACAATTCTCTGGTATGTATCTCTGTTCCCTAATCCATTGCATGTAWTCTGTTTGCCAAACCCAGCAATAAAATATGCAAAAAATTCTACAGAGGCAGCAGATGTTCTTGACAGCAAAGAGTTTGTAAAAAACAAAAGCATGTGGAGGTGGTTAGAGCAGACTTGCCTGCTGAAGTGTCAGCTGGGTCATTGCTGGTGTTGGTCAAAGCATGACAGATCTTCTTCTGAGAATGCAGTTGCTCAAAGACAACAAAGGCCCTGCTGTTGGGCCAGGCCTAATGGAATAAAAGAAAGAATCTTAGCCTGAATCTTGGTTGTGCCTGTGTTTTTTCCCAGGATCTTGCCAGCACTGTCAGTGTCTCTAAAGAGACACTGCGTGTACAGAGATGTACACCCAAGTTACTAAAGCCTAAGAYCTACTGAAGGTTGGAGCTAACTTGGAAATGGGAAGATTTTAAAAAGTTACTAAATCATAAATTAATTCAGTTCTGAAGTGAAACCAAAGCATTACTTTACTTACATTGCAGTGCTTGCCACATATATGTGTTACTAAAAAGGCATAAAATTWTTGCTGTGCAGCAGGAAATGTATGAGATGCTGAAATGCTATATCTGCATCTGGAGAAGTTGTGGGTACATCTTCATGCACAGTCATGCTCTGACTCTGAATTCTGGACGCTGAGACAGGTAGCCAAATAGGAAAGCAATCCCACTAATATGCACCTGTGTTAAGAACTGCACATCAGAGAGACATGTTCTCACTTTTCCACTCAGCTTCCATATAGCATCARTTGGGGTTTGATCCCTGTATGGGTCATTCACTTAAGAGCTGGACTTGATCCTTCTCAGTCCCTTCCAACTCAGAATATTCTGTGATTCCTGGTTGTGATTTCATGCCATCACATCTCAGATCACAGAGCATTGACACAGCTGATTCTGTTGGAGGCACACGTCACACGTGCAGCATGGTGCACAGTTTCATGGCACCATACTCCTCCTTGCTGTAGGGCTTTTGGAACCCTTGGTGACCTTTCTGTCTCCATCCCTGAGCATGAGAAACTGAGCTGGATTGTTTGCCTCTGTTGGAAGAGGATTGTGCCTGTTCTCTCTGTCTTCAGGCCTAGAAAATCCACTCTGGACTGGTTTGGGTTGGGTTAGAAGAGGTTTTACTCACAGGGGTCTCAGTCTTAGCAGATATATCCGTAGGATATATCAGTTTCTTACAGGCTGGGTTATTGTTGCTAGACAAAGCAKAGGAAGCAAAATGAAGTAAAAGCAAATTCTGAGTCAGATTTTTTATTTCCAGTGATGTGATTTGCTACAGTTTTCACATTTAAAATGTGTTAGAAATCAGCATCTCTGATCATTGGGATGCCTGAGATTAGTTGTGAAGACAGTATCTTCTATCTMTCTATAAACACATTGCCTTCTAAAGGAATATTTATAATTACATGTAATATTTGTTCTYTGGAGATTTTTAATTGCTTTACAATTGCTGAACAATACAGATTTAAAGTCTGATGTTACATATTTTATGATTAAATCAACAGAAATTGTACGAGAAAACATTCCAATGAAAAATTAATTTTATTAATTCTAGATTAATCTTTGTTTTAGTTCACAAGTACAAATTTAAAAAAAAATCAAAGCTTAATTAAGTTCTCAGAAGAATAGTATGTTTCCTTTCTGCTAAGTAGTCAGGAAATAAGGCAACTTAAAGGGCAGGAACGAAGTTCCTATCAATAACAAATTTAATAAAACAAACTAGAAAGAGATTTTACGTGCTTAAAGTAAAAGAAAATGAAGTTAGCAATTTATGAGTATATTGAAGTATACTTTAAACATATATGAAGTATATGAAGTATACTTTAAACACATCTGCTTTTGTTGCTGAGATTATAAATAATTTCCAGAAAGTAGGTAAGAGTTATTGACCTCTAAACACAAAAGTAGTTACTAGAGGAATTAGGTCAGCTTGGTGTTAGATCCTTAGAGGAGAAGGGGCTTCATTAGTTGCGGGTTTTTGCATTTGGTTATGTCAAAGAAAGTGTTCAGCTTCAGATCCTTCCTCTTGAAACTCTGATGATAGGTTACTGATAGGTTATCATTCTAAGGAAACGAAAAAAAAAATTAAACTCAGTAGTAAGATCTTTTTATTTGAATTTGAATTGCTGTAGTTTTCTAAATGTACATACTGTCTTGGTTTTGAAAAAGGTTTTGCAAAGTATTCTTTCACACTGTGTCTCAAAGAAGYCTGCCCACTCTGTTTCTTTAGGATTGCTCTCTTCCTGCTGTGTCTAGCATGAAGTTTTATTTTTCTACAGACACACTTTTGTCACACGGTATGTGTCACACGACTACCCACTGTGGGATCTTTCTTTACTCGGATGTGAGCTTTATGAAACTGAGGTTTAGACTGGATAGGCTAAAAGCTGTGATCAATTCCTAGCACCTGGGGGCAGTACGGSTGCTGCTGCTGTTCCATGCAGAGGGATTGTGCAGAGAAGCACCAGCAGTGACCGAGGTGGCTTCAGCCTCAGCATCTGGAGTCACATCTCCATTCTCACACCCTTCTGCTCATGCACAGGTCTCCTTTGTGGTAAAACCATAGCTGTGAGACTGCATTTATGACGCTGAAAAACATAGTCCAAAGCACTTTTAATTCAGCTATGTGATTTAAATGCTGGTATTATTACTTTGTGTGCCAGAAATTCTTTTACCACCTATTCTGCAGCAGCTCAAGAGACTTCACAGGGTCTGCACTTAAGTAGAAGAGGATAAACAAACTAAATAAACAGCATCAAACAAAACTCATCATTGCCTGAGGATTTACATGTTCAAATGCAAAGTCCCAAGCCCCTCCCAAAGTGTTTCGCTCAACCAATGTGAGAAAAAATGCCTTTTAAAATCAATTATGTGCATGTCAGTGGTGTTGCACTCTCACTAATGTAACTGAGATCAGTTAGATTATCTACACCAGGCTCAAAAAGTCCTGCTAGCCTAATGTCTTGCTTCTAACTGTATTTACCATTCAGACCTTGGGGCATGATGAAGCCCTTTGATGTCTGACGTGGAAATTTTCTAACAGCTTTTGGTCTCATCTTCTCTCAAAGAACTGAAAATTAGCTCTAACCCTGAAACATGCAACTGAATATTCTTCTGCAGAAAAGTATCATCAATTATTACATCTTCAGAATGTCCAATTCCTTATAACTGTAAAAATGGCAACTGAATATTCTTCTGCAGAAAAGTYTCATCAATTATTACATCTTCAGAATGTCCAATTCATTATAACTGTAAAAATGGCTTTGAACTAAAATAGTTCAGAATGGCTATACATTTGCAATCACTCTGCATGGCCAAATAGGGAAACTTACTGCCAGTATATATAGGATCCTGTCCTTAAAGAACTCCTTTGCTGCCAGAGAGTCTTTCCACAGGAAACGTCAACCATATTGAACTTCCCACTCTAAATAACCTCACAAGAGCTCTGTAAATCGGAAAACAGGCACATGAACTCATGGTCCTCACTTTGCAGGCACATAAGTTCATGCAGCTGACAGGTTGTATTAAGCCTCTGAGGGACTGTGTACATGAATCAGGGACTAAGCAAAATCAGAGAACTGAATTTAGATTGAAATTGGTTTTTAAATTAGCCAGGGTAATTCAGAGGTCACTCATTCTTGTATGAAAAAACATCCTACTTTTSATTCTGGTAAACCATGAGGGACAATTTATTACAGAGTACTTTAATTTATTACACAGAGTGCTTCTAAACATTTCAAAAATTAAGCTTTAATAATTAATTTACCTCTATGATATGTTTTATCTGTCTCTCTTCTCTTGTCTAATATTTTAGATTCTACTCAGCTTTGTTACTTTTACTTAGGGATTTGTAACTGTGACAAAGAACAGTAGACCTTGAAATKAGGAAAATAAAAATAGGCACAGAATAAGCTGCTGAAATCTATTGTTGAACAGTGTAGGTGTGTGTCGTCTATAATTTATCAGCAGCATAGTCTGGAGAAATGGTTACATTCAAAAACCTTAGACATACCTGGATTTCAGAGGAGATTTCTTCAAATGCCAGATGCTGGTGTTATTTTAGATTTTAAAATGGTTTKATGTTTCAATAAAGGTTGGTAATGGACAATCACTGCAGCGTGCTAGACATTCCCTGCACTTACTGCAGCTGAAGGGATCTCAAATCACYTCAGGAAGGTCCTGGTATCAGACTACTTATTTCTCCCTTGATTTCTTTCTCTAATGATCCATGTAGTCAAGACACGCTTATTAATGAATAGAAGCCACTGTTATGAGAGCATTCAGTGTCCTTTGTCTCCATAGTCACTGGGAAATTGTTCAGAGTGAATTAGTCTAATTAGTTTCAATTTTTTCACTTTTGCTTGCAACCTCTTCATATGTTGGATCTGGTCATCAGTGGAGATGAAAGGTATCTGCTGTGAGGCTGCTGATGCTCTGCTCATTTGTTTATGCTGTTCCTCTCCTCCTCACACAACAGCCTTGCAATAAACACCTCCCAAGGRCTCCTATCCACGCGTCTCAGTTACTCTCATGAAAATGTCTCAATTGCTTGACAACTGTTGGAAACAAGGCACAATATTTGCCTGAAATCTTATGTAATATTGGTCATGTCACTGGCACGCTCTCCTCATGGTATTGGAGATTTGAGATTAGGTGGAGGGTTAAGTTTAAATTGGTCTGTTTTGTCTTGCAAGATCTCCAGAGAGAGGAATATTCACAATCTCCCTCTACAGCCTTGCCCTGACATAAGGCTTGTAGGATGTGTCACATTCTTCCTCTTCCCATCTGTTTCAATCCCTTGCTTTTCTCTAACAAACAGTCCTCCCTCCTCCTTAGGAATTAATTCTCTTCTTTTTTTATTTTAAATAAAATCTCTTTGGAGAGGAGTGTCAATTTTGTCAAAACGGCAGCTCATTATGTTGTGTATTTACCTATTATCCTCCTTCCTCCAATAACCATTAAGATATTAKATGTCTTTCAGAGAAAAAAAAGTGAGGTAATTGAGGAAATTAATGTGTAAAGGTATTAAATTACTCATTCAACATCTGAGTTCATCCAATCACATTAAGGTTTACTGAATATCAAGTACTTCCAGAAAATATTATTCCTCTGCTGCAAGTAACAAATGTCCAAGTGTCTGCAGTCCTGAGAAGTTACTTTAGAAACTGAAACAGAAAACCAGATATAATTGTAGTCTCTCTCAAGCTCCTTGAAGAGCTGCAACGGGTACCACTTATGTACACAAACTTAAGTCAAAGCTGAAATAACCAACTATGTAGAACAGAACATAAGTGACATGATTTTTGTGTGACCTTTCTTAGGATAGAGAGGACTGCACTTAGAACTTGGTAAGCTGTTTCAGGCTATAAGTTTGAAATAGGTTTTGTCTTTTGGGGCTGTTTATTCCTCATGACAGTTTAAATTTTACTTTTGTTTTTCTYTCCATAAAACAGAGATAAATACACTTATTCTTTCTTGAGAAGCTTTGTGAGTTCCTAGAAGAAAAAAATACAAGAACTAGAAATTATTAATTCATCAAATAGCATTTTAATTTAAATTCTGAGGAGAAAGCCAAAATGACTACTGGTCAGTTAATTCCCAGGGTTATTCCTTCATTGCTAATTACATGTTTACCTGAGTGAAAGAAGAGTTGTTTACCCTAAGGACGCTGCTGAAGTTATAATAGACTGTAAGCTAGGCACATAATTAGGCAGTTTTAAATTACATAAACTATAGGCTATTTGGTGCCAAATAATTATGGTCTTATCATTTCCCCACTAGAGACAGAGCTTAGAAAGTAGAAAAAGGACTCAGAAATAACCTTGATGTGATGTGGTCCAACAGCTCTCCAGAAGGAAGGGTTAGTGGCGGAAGAAGTGGGGCATGAGCATCCATCTCCCTACCCGGGCAGTGTTGTGCAGACAATGAAGAGCCAGCTTCTTCATCCTTCCTCCCAGACCTATTTCCCCTGGCAGCAAGGCTGTTCAGTCCTGCCCTGTCACTGGGCACTGCATTAATTTCCTCACCCACCACACTGCTTCCATTCTTCGATATCTCTGCTTCACCCAGAGTTAGCAAGAGCAAACAGGAATCACAGAGGGGTATTGCTGCCACACAAAYCAGCAAGAACTACATCACTGCATCATGCTGCAACTTCTGTTAAAAATTCTGAATGGTATCTTTAGGAAGTGATCTTGTTTTACAAATTCAGGCTGTAATGTCTGCAAAATAAAATCTTTCTGCATCTATCATTTTGCTGAACTCGGAGCAATTTGTCCAGCTAAACTCAGCTTTAATACTTCTTACTGAGCTGCCAAACATGCTTATTTGATCACTGTAATCCCATCCAATGCAGCACATACCGTCTGATTGTGCTACCCTCCATGCCAAGGAGAGACTGATCCTGTCCTTCTTCCAAGGTTACATCATATGCTGGTAATGATTCAGAAGGTACCACAGATCAGCATATGTTTTTCCCTGCCTTCAGCATGAAATGTGTAGGAGAGAGGCTATTTGGATATGGCTCACAGCAGACAACGCAGACTGAGAGTGTTTTAACAGGAAAAAAAAGATGTGTATAAGAGACAGGCAGACAACGCAGACTGAGAGTGTTTTAACAGGAAAAAAAATATCTTACTGCTGTTTTACAATTTGTTCTGTTTGTCTTTRTCTTAATGGATGAGATTCAACTTCACCTTGTTGCAGATAGAGACATTATCCATTTTTCCACTMCATGGATTTGTAAATGTGGTGTGACCTCTTGTGGTGCAATAAAATACTACACACTTCATCCATGTGTCACGCCGTCCATCCAACCTGCAATCGACATACAGCCCATCTGCCTGGATGAGGCAGGCAATTAARAGATTTCTATTAACCAAAGAATAACTCCTGTCTGAGAAATTCTCATTAACGACGAATTTCTCTGCAGTTGATTCCTTGAGAGGCTGTTCTGGAACAGAGGCTAGACAGAGTTAAAGAAATAAAGTAGGTATTTATTAAAAGGCCTTACAAGGTTACACCTTGGGCAGTACAAGAGCCTGGCCAGGGCTCTGCCCAAGACAGACCCAAGACAGACCCAAGATGGATGCAAGATGGCCAACTGGTCATGAGTTTTCACACTTTTATAAGTTTTGGTCTACTTACATACTGGGGTTAACTGTCCAGTGATACCTCCAGGTTATGAAGTCCCATCCTCCTGGTTTGCTCTCCTCAATTTGCCATTGTTAATGCTTTTTGGGTCTGAGGCTGTAATGGTGTCCTTTGTTCTCAGGCTGGAAAAGGATTGTTTTGTCTAAATAAATGTGAAGAGAACTTGCTAACACTTAATGTTAAGTTCAGAGTTACACACCAAGGCAGTACAGAATCTGAAAAATATGAAAGCTAAAACTTAAGGCATCACAATCCTTTAATAAATGCATGTATTTTGGATAACTTCTAATTACTAGCTAATTAAATTTTCATTAACTTWATCTATCCTTAGTTTATTTTCTTTTAATTTTGGATTATGACTTTCAAATTCTACATTCAGCAGTTATGCAAAGAAGCTGGTAGTGAAAATGCCACTTCATACTTGTCATTAAAATGTTTGTCACTGAAGAAATTGACAATTAACAAGCAATCTTGCTAATCAATCTGATTGTACACATAGGAAATCTAATACACACATGCCAAGAGCAAATGTATAAAAGAAATGCAACTCTGCAAATTTAATCACTGGATGTTATATATCTATGTAGGTARTGGCACTCCTTAAGCAGCAGAGGAAGTTACAAATGCACTGTTACTGTATGTAGTTGCTTTCTACAACCARGCATAAATCTTCTTTAAAAGAAAAAGGGGAAAAAAAAAAAACGGGGAAAAGTGGTGTTTAAAAAAAAAAATCCAAATCTTTGTGCTTCATATTGTATATTACTTGTGGCCATGACAACAAACGATAGCAGCAAGACTGCAATGCCTCTGCAGCCTTAGCAGAGCAGCAGCAGCCGGTGGTGTGCTGCYTGCAGGGCACCAGAGGATGAGAGCCGTGCAGTCCCACACGGGCTCCTGCCCCTGGGCATCACAGCAGAAACACTGATTCCATAAAGCCACCAGAAACAACTCTGTTCCTGTTTCTAAGGTGGCCCAAGTTGTTCAGCTCCCTGAATGACACCTTGCAGGATTAGTCTACATGCAATTTTAAAGCTGGTAGAAGCTTAAGGATGCCACAATGTCATTTTTTATCCCTATTTATAACAGTCTCCTCTCATTACTTGAAATACACAGTGATGTCTAAGAACATTTGCAGAAATGGCTTAACAAGTAATTAGCATTAACAACATTGCAGGGAGGATCTAAATTTGATTAAACTTTAAAAAATACCTCTCCTACTTGCAGCACAGTATTTTTCAAGATAATAATGCAGAGATGTGAAGTGGTTTTGATTTTTCTTTCCCTTTTTTATCTACACTTCCATATTTTCTTTTTTACTGCACTTAGTTTAACATGTATCAACTTCTGACTCCTTTCCAGTGTCAGTGGTGGTTCCTGATTTAGTTAAAATRGGTTTCAGGAAGACTTGTCAATTGTACTGGCAATGTCCTTTACCTTTTAATTCTGTGTAAAGGTTGTATTTACCAGAAAGGTGGAAAACAAGAGGTCTTAATAGTCCAGCATTTCAAACTGAAAATAGAAAAAAAACTCAAGCTTTTTKGTGGTACAGCAAACCATTAGATGTGTGTATATAAAGAACACCTTTAAGAAAGAAAACACTTAAGAGTAAGAAAACCCAAAATCTGGCTGAAGCTTACATATATTGTGTAATTCTGAATGAATTAATTATTCTACTGTGGATCCTRAGCTTTCATTAAGGATCTATAGCATAGTTACAGTGCTGCTTTGGAACTTTTCTGGGGGAGTTTTACAAGGCTAAAGAGAAAAAAAAAACTTCCAGAAGTTATTACATCTTAGGGAAAAGGAAAGGAGGAGGAAAGGAAAGTTCAGGAAAGTTGGCAGGAAGGGAAGGGAGGAAGGAAGGGAAGGGAAGGGAAGGGAAGGGAAGGGAAGGGAAGGGAAGGGGGAAGGGAAGGGAAGGGAAGGGAAGGGAAGGGAAGGAAGGGAAGGGAAGGGAAGGGAAGGGAAAGGGAAGGGAAGGGAAGGGAAGGGAAGGGAAGGGAAGGGAAGGGAAAGGGAAGGGAAGGGAAGGGAAGGGAAGGGAAGGGAAGAGGGAAGGGAAGGGAAGGGAAGGGAAGGGAGGGAAGGGAAGGGAAGGGAAGGGAAGGAAGGGAAGGGAAGGGGAGGTAGGGCAGGGAAGGGAAGGGAAGGGAAGGGAAGGGAAGGGAAGGGAAGGGAAGGGAAGGGAAGGGGCAATATGATTATGTGATCATGCCCATTTTGAAGGACAAGAATCATCTTCTGCATTTAATGGCTCACAGACCTGAATGTGGCTTTACAGATCAAAGTACGAGCTGTGTGAAAAAAATATAAAGCCTGCAAAAAGAACATGAGAAGTAATTGCTTTTTTATACCCATTGTTACAAAAGATGAACATGATTTTGAAAARTTCTGAAAGCCAATCACAATTTTAAATGTTAGAATCGTTGGACACCTTCAAGTGACTGGAGAAAATAAACTTACTGCTTTCTTGGAAAAGCAGGGTCTAAATATGTTGTGGATTAATGTAGCTGAAGATATAATGAGAGGAAGTTGAAGGAATATGGGGAACCAAAGCAAGGGCTCCAAGTAAGACCCCCTGAGCAACGTGCAGAAGGAGCAGTCTCATTTACTGTGATAGATGTAGGTGACAGAGAGAATTCTGSCTGTAATAAGGGAAATAATGGATATCTTCTATTATAAATACCMTGGGAGATTTTTTTTCAGCCTCAGATTTGAGCCTGTAAACATAGACAAGTGAAAGAATTTGTCCCTGTAATAAAAGTTCCAGTATCTGACTTCCCATTCATCAATTTCCAGTTAGACAGGAATGTCAGCAAAAGATCCTATGCATTAAAAAACAGCATAAAACATTCACAAGTATTTTAAACAAACTTTCTTATTTCTCTTTGACATTTTTTAATTCTCTGACATGGTGACTAGCAGGAATCCTTCAGAAGTATAACTACTTTTGTGCATCTCTTCCCCACGCCCTTCCTTTTCTCCAGCAAAAATCACACCCCCTTTATGCCTCTCTGCATTGCTTAATCTATGCAGCAGGTTTCAATGCAAGATGTTATCTCCCCACCTGCTTCTCCTGCCCTGCAGGCTCTGTTTGCCACTAGCAGCTCCTTGCAGACACAAATGCCAGCACACAGAGCTGTTACACTACAGAATGAACAGCCAGGGCAAGACAGAGGTTGACCTGGATATTTCTGTTTTCTTTTCCCTTATTATTGATAGTGCCATGGTGTTGGTTTTCCTTGTCATTGTCTGTGCATAAGGCAGAAGGGCTCGTCCAATACCCCTGAATTTTGAAAACATTGAAGTGAATTGGTGGGAGTTAACTTTTTAAAATTCTCACAGCAGCAGGCTTCATGCAGACTATGGGATCAAGCCATGAGACTTGATTTGTTCCTCACTTTTTTTTTCAATAATCCCACTTCTCATCTTTTTCAGATTCACAGCAATTAACATGAGAGTAGATTCAAGGCTTTAATGGGAGATATTCTTCAGCTTTCCATTTTGTTCACCTGTATGTCAGTGACAGAAACTCTTACAACTTTCAGTTTGATGAGGCCTGGGCTCTCCAGTCACTTTTCTTGTTGTTCATTTGACACACAAAAAAATGAGAAAGTAAATTAATTTCCTAATTCCATATTTTAAACAGAAGYAAGAGAGTACATTTCACACAAATGGGCTCCCTGGTGTATAATATTTTTTTTAAATATTAAAAAGAAATATCTGGAAAGATCCAGACTTCTTGTTCTGCAGAATTATACATACTMCCAAGGAGAGAAACTTCTTGCAGAATCCCTGGTAGATGCCTTTCATTGTAAACACTTTTTTATAAGAAGAAGTCGAACTTAGCAAAAACACAGCTGTTGGCCCTGATGGGCRCCTCTAACAGAGTTTTCAAAAGCTTGGGTAATGGACAAATGTGCTAAAACACATGRTGATCTTGCAAGCCTGAGCTAAACACCATAGGGGACAAACTTCAGATCTCACAAAATGTGCACAACCTGTATAGCACAAAAAACTGAACACTAAATGATTATTCACTATTCCTGAAAATCATCTATCTTTCCATTATGTTTATTAGCCTCTGGATCCATAAGAACCTGTACATGCACTTCTCCTGCCAAAGTAAGMTTTCAATTTAATTCAGCATCAATGTATTCTGGAAATTTTGAGGTATCTTCCCATTAAATTAAGTCCAGTTGGCATAAATCTCTGGCRACTATTTTGACTGCAAAAAAATCTACTTGCAGCTGTTTATTTTCCATGTGACATCTTATAAGATGAAATTTTCTGTGTGCAAGCCATGCTGAAAGGTGAGTACCCTTCTAAAGGTTTGAGTAAAATTAATTCAGTCTTCATGAACACATGCTACAAATACTRCATTCTGTATCTATAAGCATACACAGAGAGGTACTTTATTCTCCATGGTTTACTGCTCAAAATAGATTACTCAGTATTGTCTGAACTTCAAAACTGACAGGTCTGAAAAWTGTTCTTCCAGAGATGAGTGGGGACAGGACACCTTTATATTCCTCAGGACAAATATGAGATAACAGAATTTCTCTTGCTTAAACCTCCCATAAAATATCAGAATTTACTTCAGCCAAAATGCTTTTAATGAAAGGTGAAGAGATATAGCAAAATAGAAGGTTTAGTAACACCTAGTTTTCTTTCACCATGGTGAAAAAAGCACCTAGTTTTTGGTTTTAAGTGCTCATATAAGCCATCAACACAATTCTTACTATTTTTCTTCTCTCTGTAGCAGTTACATTACAAAAGAATCCTGAAGAAAAACTTCAGAGGAAAAATGGAAAAAAGAATAAATCCCAGACTTGTGCAAAAAACCCAAACATAAACATAAATAAAGTCTTAAATATGGTTGGAATATTTCCTCAAAATTTTAGAGAAATAATCTGGAAATTGGATTAATCCCATGTGTTGGATGTTCACCAATCCATGGAATTATTCTTTCTTCTTACAGATGCACTTTCAAAAAGGTGCCCTGATACTCTTATTGACAGATGGTGAAGGTATGAGGGAAAAAAGTTRAAATAATTTATCAGGAAGCACCAACAATTAAAGCAAGATAAAATCTATATYAAGAGAGGCACACATTTAATATTGCTCTGCCAATTACATCATCAATGACATTTTTTTCAACTTGCATTTAGAATTCCAGGAATACAAYTATTCAGCACTATAGATAATAAACTCAAAATGTGAGCAAATAAGACAAAAATATTCAAGTACTGAAATGGAAGCACATTATCAAAATGACTGGATTCTACTAATTTTGTAAAGGTGTAAATCTGAAGTTATATCTCTGTGTACAACAAATCTGAAGTTATGAATCTCTATAGTTTTCAAAAAATCAGTTTAATGTTTCAGTATTGATGGCTATGACATATAATGGATAATTACTGGCAATTTTCAAAATTTCACAATCTTTGCTACCTTGAGTTTTTTGAATGTAAGTGCAATTTCTGTCCTGCATCATAGGTGGTTTTAAATAAAATAGACTCTGCAATAAAAATTAAGGTGAAGATGTGCTCTGGATTCATCAGAGCACTGATTAAAACACATTAAAAGTGTTGCTAAAGTTTCTACAGCAGAAAAAAACTAAAAATTAATTCATAAAGTTCTATCCTTTATGAATCTTGTGCCTTGTGAATCTATGGCAGATTTATTATATCATATTACAGTTGTTAAATTCTAAGCAGGTAAAACAGCCTGTTTGAGAAGTGAGGTTCTCTCCTCGATAAAATATGTCGAACTATTATTGATCTTTTGTGCTAAGGTGTTTCAGAGTTTTATGCAAAATTGTCTAAATTAACATCAAAGAGTTTATTGAGAGGGTATAATGAAACCTGTTCTGTTCATCTTTTAAAAGTTTGTGTAATATCAATCACTAGTTGACATAGGGATTTTTGTTTCTGTAATGCCTGTGAACACAGCCATACAAAATGATGGCTGAGAAGGTAGGATTGCTTTTCATGATTGAGAAGATAGTTAAATTGTTCTTATAACTACTCTTTTTTTCTGTGAAAATTAGTGATGGGTGTCTCAGTTTTTGGGTAATGATTTGTGAGAATCTTATGTTCATGAAAGTGACAGATTTATAGATCTCACAGGCAAAATTTAGCTAGGCAGTRACTATGCAAATTTTTTCCAAATTTGCCTGTCATTGTGCTTTAATCTTTACTTTATCTGCTTTAACTGCTAACTTKTGCATAGGTAAAGAAATGTCACAAATCCTGCAAGGAAGAGTGGAACCACAGCCTCACACAAACCTTCCAAGTTCAGCACATTCTCTTCCCCCTCTTGATCATCCATATGTTGTAAGATGAAAAAAAATCAGTCTTTCTCCTAGTTAATTTCTCAATCTCCTTCTCTTGTCAAAAGAAGTGCTATTATTATTTATAGCACAGTAACACCTAGAGATCATAAGTGAGACAGGAAGGCAGGGTGTAATTTAGCTCTCTAAAAGTAGATTACTAGCACTGATTCAAGTGGTTTGCTGTTTGCAAGATGCTCACCTGGGCTCCTCTCTCCCATCAAGAAACACTTTTGGTGTCTTCTCCCATGCAGGCAACTATATTCAGATATCCACAAAAAGATAGTGGTTTGGACTATTTCCTCATTCTCCATGGGCTGGTCCTGATTCTTCTGATTTGACTGTTTACAGATTCTCCATGGAAACCCATGTTTTTCTGTGCATTTAAACCTTAGCCAAAACTGGTCATTCAGCTCCCCCATGCTGACAGCTGCAATAAGCCTTTTAGTCTTTGTATCTTTTTATACTAATTTCTGTAATGGCAGGACCAGTTGGGCAGCTCTTGAATAAGGCATCACTCAGTGTGATAAAAATCTCTTAATTATTCATGTGCCTGCACCTGGTGTCCAGATCAGCAACAATGCAAGAAGCAAAAATAAAGGAGAGAGAAATCTAATGGACTTCATGGAAACTCCAGGTAAAAAAAGAGAGAATCATGAAAACCTATACAGGGTTTGTTGGCAGACAATAGTGAGGGCAAGGGGAAGTTTCCATTTAGCAGGTGACCCAACTGGACTCATATGAGGCATGTCAGTTTCCAGGACAATTAAAAGTGCCTTGTCTTGTGAGTAGAGGCAGAGCAATAGACAGGAAAGTCTGGCTGGGGACAACACCCATGGCATGCCCCCATCTTCACCTGACAGCACATTATTTTCATACACCACTCTCATAGAGAGAAASAGAACATGGACATAACACTTCAGGGCACCCTTTTGCTTGATTAACCTTTAGGTACCACTGGCTGTATCTGCAGGCCAAAAGGCTGCAGCCGTCATGTAGAAGGATGAAGGAAAACCGAACTAGAAATATCCAGCTGAACAAACAACTGCCTTGGAGCTACATGGAGTTCTTGGAGCAGYGCAGGCTAATCCACCAGTACAAAAGAGAGAAGTTTCCCAGCACCACAGGCACCAAAAGCAGGACAGGATTTAAAGTGGCTCAGCCGGTGTAGCCGCGAGCTGCAGCCCTAATCAAGAGAGMTCTGATTCAGAAGATGAGAAAACTTTTAGCAAAAGAAATTAAAGGAAGTGAGAAAAAGTGATGTTGGATGTAAATAGTGTTGCTATAAATGATCAAATCYGCAGCCAAACTTATAATAAAAAWTTAACAAAGATTTATTAGATRGATAACAAAAARAGAATTTCGAAAAACCACCYCAGCCAAGACAGCATCAGCCCCYGGTGCAGGRGCTGGGTGAACCYYGYTRRYASRYACAAAYTGWCAGCGTMTCCCCAGGAGTTCACCCCGAGTGCTTCKAGCYGRRAGCTTATATACAGTTTATTCTGCCTGAGGCAGGGATGACCACACGTTCCTTTGTGTCTCTGCACATGTAGAGCTGAATCCATACATGTGCAGGAGCAGACAAAGGTAGGTCCAGGTGTCCAGATGGATGTCTGAGCACCTCGGCAGAGCCTGTATTCGTATGTAGCAGACTGACTCCAGTTCTTGAGTACGGTAGATGCAATCTTCCCAAGTGCAGGTCCCCGTGAGTGATTTAGACATTCCAAGGAAACTAGCAATCATGGCCCAGGAAGATTTCTTTCATACATTAATAGACTTGATATTATCTTAATGTTTTCTGGGAACTAATTGAATAAACATAAGACTCTGCTCCCAGCCAGGGTGGTCACAGACATACCTTAGATTCTACAATATTTTATACTCATATATAGCATGATTTATCTCTACCATATACTAGAGTGTTATCATAGAAAAACAAAAAAACAATCAAGAATTCATGACTGTCTGGTTCATCTCATTGGTCATTTGCTCTGCTTTCTTCTGAATGGTCCCTCTCCTGGAGATGGAGTAGATGGCACCACACCAGGCACTTCAATGAAGTCTGGGACATCACTTCTGCAGGGATAGTGTTAGTAAAGGCTTTCTTTTCCTTTCTGACCTTACCTTCCTTTTCTTCACAGCTGTGTCTTGCTGCTGCTGTCAAGCAGAGGTAGTAATAGTAGCATCAGCAGGAGCTGCAGTGGCAGCAAAATTTCCTTCAGAGTTGATGTTTATAGTTTCCAACTGGGGCAGTGTCATGGGTGTGTTAATAATAGAATTTCACTACTAGGGCTGAGTTTGTGCAGATCAGCTCTAAAAAGCCTTGCTTGTCCCTGACTGCCTGCAGCAGGGCCACATTGCCTTGAACACAAAAACACAGTAGAGCAGCACTGCTCTTAAAATGATTGCTAAAAACAGCAAGCTCTTGGGAAAGGAGTGTTTGGAGAAATGAGTTTTAATCCATCAGTGAGTTCCTGTTAGAGTAAACACTGTTCTCGGGATGCAATATGGTGAACACAGTAGATGGTCTAGGCAGGGATAGGCATCTAGAGATCATAAGCAGATCTTTTAAGCTGAATCAGTTCCATGGAAGATTTTCCCATGCTGACCTAGTTACTTGGCCTGGGAAATGCAGAGCAGAAATGWTGCACTGCAGCTTTGCTCCTCTCTGGTGGCAAGAGCTCCAGTGGTGARGAGCAGAGTGAGAGGGAGAAGTGTTTGCTTGAGAACTTCCAGACCACTGGACTGTCCAGAAAACAAGGATCAGGAGAGTTCCTAGTCTGAGAACAGAGCTCTGGAAATCTGCTATGCTATTGATATGCTGAGTTCCCACACACCATGGTCCCACACACAGAGCCTTTGACTCTGTGATGGTGAGAGCTGGAAGAATTTGTGGCAGATGTGAGAATGCTGGACCTCTCCCTGCACCATCCTAGGAAAGATGGGGAGAAGGTCCAACAATTTGAAGCAGATGAAGTGTTCATGAGTTGACAAACTGCCTCTGCTTGAACTTGGGTGAGGCTCATTTTCTAGCACAGAGCAACTAGCTGAGAGTTGCTATGAGTGGCACAGTGCTGCCTGCATCGAAACACAACGTGGACTATAGCCTAGTGTGTCATCAGTTGTTACAAGGCCAATTCAGGGACTGAAAAAGAAGGAAAGCCAAAAAAAAACCCCAAAACAACCTAGTAATGAAGAGAAATATTGCTATTTCCTGGTGAAAAATGAGATTTCATTCTCAGGTCCAAAAATATTCAGTATTAGAGCAGAAATGTATAGAGATTGGCTCTGATCTTTTAGTAAGTCACTTGAATGATATTGTACTTCTTAACATTGGAATGGAAGGGAGAGACTCCTACTATGAAGTATGGGACATTTTTTAATATGCTTAGATATGTTGGTAACAAAAGCTTTTGCAAATTTGCTGATCCTCAATTTACAGTCCTAGCTTTTCTCTTGTGAAAATCTGAGAGAATGTAAGTAGTTAGCTCAGCTCTTATTTCTCATATAGTCCTAGATGCCACATTTAAGGCCCCTTTTGTCCAATTCCTTTAGCATTGCTTGATCCCTCCCCCCCCCCCCCCCCAAGTCCTCTCCATATGGCTATATTTATGTCAGTAAGTGGATTTAGCCCAGTAGAAGTAGATCTGTAAAAGAGATTAACTGCTGCTCAGTACCAGGTGTCCAGGACACGTATTTCACACCCGTGTGAAACGTACACAGGTACCTTGAAACAGATCCATAAAGATAAATCACGGAGGGAGCACAGTTTTCCGGATTTAACTCACTACACAGACAGGACAGAGGAATTCTAACTCTACAGAAGCTCATTTTTAGGAAAGACTTCTATACTAAATATGGAAATCTACTCATAGTCAGGTCAATTCTACCTTCAGAGTAAGAATCCCAATACAAATTTACAGTACTTTTTTTTTTTTTTTTACAGTGTTTGTGAACATTGCATGAACTCTTTGGAGATGTTCTGCAAAATTCTTATGGTCTTTTCCTCTCCAACATATCAACATGGGAAAAAAATCATCCTTGATTTCAAAATAATATTTAAGTTTTTCTTCCCCATAGCCAGTGAAAGGGATATTAATTTATTTATTGCAAGATGAAAGCAAGCTCTTGTACCTCCCAATCAGCATTCTCTGCCTCAGAGGATTCTTGAAGAGCAGAATATTTAACAATTGCTTGTTCTTTTGTAGTCATGTAGCCTGATATTCACATAGTTCCCACAAGTCCACAAGTGGCTAAACTAAAGATCAATGGTTCACTGGCACAACAAGGCATTACTATTATTTCTTAAACGTATAATTCATATAATCAGTAGGCAGGTGATAAGAACACTCCTTAGTTTGTTTAGAGGACTGACTTGATTTTAAAAGTGTTGATAATTGACTTGCTGGGTTACAGGATCCATGTATTACCAACACAAATTTCCCTTCCTCCTCAATAATGTTTCAAAAAGTAGACATGTGAGTCTATTCTCCTACACAAAAGTCTATTTTTCAATACCATTAAAATGTCCATAGATTTATGCCGTGACTCTACTGGCATGCTAAGTAAATAGGATCTCTAAGGTTTTATTCAGAGTCAGTATATAGTCTAACAGATATTTTAACAATAATATACACTTAGTTAAACTGGCAGTCCAGGTCTTTTTGCATTCTTGTCATTAAAATTTGTGCCTGTCAACATCAGCACTTTCTGAACAAGGCAAAATATGGCAAACCATGGTCCCAAACCCAGGCCTCCTTGAAGTTCCTTTTTACTGGGGAACTACCCTGTCCCTGAGACTAAAATAACACATAGCACTATTTTTCCCACAAAATAAAATCTGAGTGACTTTGCTTTGTCCTACACATCAGCCTGGTGGACTGTACATCATGGATATTGCATACACATTATCCATCATTCTCATTTCCCCTCTACAACACTAAATCACTTTTTTTAGTCTGCACTTCAACTGCCAAAAAAAACCCTAAAGTGTATCTGAAACCCATTTTAAATTATTTAATAAAGCTTTTCTTACATAAATCTTATTCAACCTAAAGCTCCATGTGAAAGTAAATACGCTTTGCTGTTCAGGTGAGTGCATAAGTTTTCCTCTTTTTTTTACCAAGAGTGATTCAGAGTGCTTGAGAGTTCCTCCACAAKGAGCACAACAGGAAGCCTCCCTGTCTGTGAATTTACATCTGGACCTTCCAGGCACCTCCTCAATACTTTTACCACACTCAGCACCCTCCTATTGCCCTTGCCTTTTCCTCTTGTTCCTCACAATAGTTCCCTGTGTCTTCCAAAGTCCCTTCCTCCTTGGCTCACAGACTGCCAGCACATGCCAGTTCTGGTCTGGAGCTGTCAAAGTGCTTGAGAGATCATCTCATATGCACATCTTGACTGAGGTATCTGATTCCTGCCTCTTAAAATGGATGGGGCTCTGAATTTTGGCTGTTCCTCCCTTGGTGCACACAGCAGAGCACTGGATCCTCTTCTCCAGTTAGCTTCTGATCTGCACAAAACCTCAGCAGCTTCCCACTCTGAAACCTTAAGTTTGATTTACAGTAGGTAACTGAAGAGAGAAGCTTTTGAGGGGATAGACAAAGACACATAATCACTACATAAAAATTTATCACTTGTAAAACCAATCTGTAAACTAGTTAACATTTGTATTTTAAACAATATCTAATATTCAGAGGTTTTGTTAATAAGAAWAATTAAAGAAAAGTGTGAATAAGAAATTATTTAAAACTTTTCAGTTTGGTATCATTAAATTCCATTCTAATGATAGTTATTGTTATTTCCGAATAGATAATWAAGAAATTATTCATAAGAAATGTAAGATGACAGGTGCTTGAATGAAAATGATTTTGCAATTTGATAGATTAAATGGAATAAGAGAAGGTCCAGACAGATAATGCACCTACTTTGACACTGACAAATTTTCTTCTTCAAGTAGGAAGTAGAAGACATTTTCATCTTGGCTTTATTCCAAATTTTGTACTTGAGAGCAATCAAGTTACCTTTCACAGCTTAGTTAGAAAGGCTTAGAGTAATTAACAGAAATATAATCTAAGAAAATTGTACCTTCTTGAGTGTCACATTTGCACTAAGACAGCATAATGGCTTCATTCTGGGCTACTGGAAAATTCATATGTTCCCTAGAAAGACCTAATGTTCTCTGTTTGGAAGGAAAAGGGTAAAAGGCTAAAGAAAGTTTAAACAATTTTTGATTCATTTATCTGATGGAACATCTTTCTTACATGCAGAAAAACCAGCTTCATTTGGAAGAAAATTGCATATTTTAGGGGCATTAAATGAGTTTGCTGYTGTAAAACTCTGYAGCAGGAATTAATGAGGCATGAGAGTTAAAACTCTGYAGTTAGAACTTAAGTAAGYACAGCTTATAATGACACCTGTATTACCCATTTTAAACACATTCCAACAAAAACAATTARTTACCACCTCTTAATAAATCTGTAYCTCCAGCCAAGGTAGTACAAGGCTACTGTTTTGATTACCAGTCCAGCAATAAAATGGCTGGGAAATCTGAAAATGCATTACCCTGCTCTGCTTTGAAGTTCTGTCATTCACTTTTTGTACATCAAAGCACTTTTTTCTCGCTAGACATCCTCTTATGTAGTGTTTTATAACCACATGAACCAAAATCCTGGCACATTCTGGTTATTAAACAGAGAAAATACATAATAATTAAGCTCATTAGCATTTTGCATACGATCAGCAATTCCTATAAAAACCTAAAGAGCCAGAACTTTCTTTTTACTGTAACCACCCTTCCAGAAGTGATGCTTGGGGCTGACACCAACAGTTGGCTTCAAGCACCAGTGACATTTATGTGATTTTTATGAAATTTATGAATTTTTATGWWATTAAAATATGACCACTCTCTCAACATTGGTGTAATTAATGAGAAGCCAGCAGATTTGGACACAAAAGACTGGACCAGTTGCAAGGTTAGGAAAACCAGGCAGCTTTCTGTGGTGCAGTCTAAAAAGTAAAGTCTAAAAAGAATGACTGGGTAAAGTCATTCCAGAAAGGGACAGAAAATTTCTTACCAACAACATTGCCCGCACAAGACAAGCCAAGAGCTTTTCCTGCTAGGGAGCCTACGAATGAGATCAGGCAGGGCAGAGTTAAAAGTGATTGCTGGAGGAGGACAGTTTCACAGCTGCACCACATCTTATTTCCAAACAAGATGTATAGTTTATTTATTTTTTTCYTAACCRTAAAGCCACAAAATACAATTTTGTCRACACTGCTGAGAAGATGTGAGCCACTTCAGACTGAAGTCTGCAAAATTAACATTGTCAGTAAATGCACAAAGCTGAGGSTCTTTTATTTCATCTCTAAGTTTTGATTCACTAAATGCTGCTTCTCTATTACAGAATATGCTGTAAAGCATAGTGGTGCTGAAATGAATCCAGGCTTTARTTGGATAAAAATGGACTGCTAAACTCAAGCCCAAAAGCAGTGAAAGCTCACTAAGATGCTCATTSTAGGGTGCCAATTATAAGAGTTTTTTGAGCTCTTTCAGCCAATGCTTTTTTCCTGCCAAGTTTAAGAAACACAGCACAAAGAATAACCCCCAAAATGAAAGCCCATAATTTGCAAATAGGCTCTTCAGTGTATTTTATAATCCCTGCATTTTCCATTTGGAATGTAGGACAAATTATATTTGCACCACAGCCTTCTCTATGAGGCTCYGTAAATGCCAAATGGATCACTTTCATAATAACTTTCCAATGTGAATGACCACTCTGTTTCTATGCATTATCTGTTTTTGTCTTAAGAAGCCCATGAGGAACCATTCTGGGTTGCAGAATATGGTGGTTACTGTTTTCTCCTTTTTAAACAGTTGCAAGGATTTTAATGGTAGAATAAAAGGGAACATAAAATTCATCAAAGTAGTATTACAGCTAATCTGCTSCTCATAATATTACTAAAACTCTCTTGCACAAATTTGTAGTTATACAASTACAAGCTAGTTAAAAATCTGCATACTTTCCTGTGAAGTTTTAAGGTATTATGGAAGCATTAGGACTGGTACCTCAGGTAAGAGGTCTAAGGAATTATGCATTACKTGACAGTTTAGAAATAAAGGACTAGATTGAGTTTTCAAACACCCTCTGCTTGCTACTGATGTTATATTCCTGCAGGTAACTGGGTAAATAACGGGGTGAGAAGCACATAAACCCTAAGACACTGCCTGAGTTTCAATTGGAGGCCAAACTACTCATGGCTTCATAGTGCTCAAGCCACGCATTGTCAAACTGCAGGGAGGTGCTGCACCAGATGAGAGTGAGCAGCCCCTGCAACCAAAGTCTGTTTGAGGCTTAACCTGCTCTGTCACTGTGCTCCTTTCTAGCCCCTGGTTGCTGCCTTTTGCATGGCCCTGCACAAGGCAGCTCACTTAACACCAAGTCAGGCATTGCTTAGTATTGCTGTGCTTGGCACAGCAGAGACACATCCCAGGAGCTTTTCCATTGATTTGACTGGGCTTTAGCTGATCTCTGTAAATACTAAGGCAAACTTCAAAAGCTGGCAATTCTAATTATGCCTGGCAGGAAGATTTCTTCTGATATCCAGGCACAATTGTAGCAAGTCTCACAGAATAAAATCCATACAAGCCTTTTTAAGGAACAATGCCACTGTCTCCATACATACCAGTATGCAAGATCACAGTCTAACTTGATTTTGTTTCATTTATGTCACATGTCTCTTATACACATCTAGATGTGTATACTGTCTCCATACATACCAGTATGCAAGATCACAGTCTAACTTGATTTTGTTTCATTTATGTCACAGCTTTTATCATCTCAGCATTCTAACTATTAAAACTCCAAACTTCTGTTTCTCCTTCTATAGAAATAGTTGACGGATATGAAAAACCACCGGTGAAAATCAATAAATAATGTATATTATTTATACATAGCAGTAGATAGAGAAGTTGTTTTCTTCTTTCAGTACATATACCTCTCATATATATCAGACAAGCATTGACTTTCTGATAGATTGGAATTCTGAGTGATTTTGTCTGTGATTTCCTGAGTAGCAATGTAAAAGTGCAGAAATGTAAAAATGTAGAAAACATGGGAAAAGTATGCAGCTTTACTTTTAATTTCCAATTGAGTTATTTTCTGTGCTTTGTATTTATGATATAAAATGTACTATTTTCATAGTTTTAAATAATATTTTAATTGAGATGTAACTTTAATAGTGATACTATTACTAACTGGTWCTGGTTCTAAACAATCTAAATGTTCACAAAGTATTTTTCTTGCATACTGCCCCAAGGGCAAGTTGAAAAATTAGTAAAGAATGAGTTTGTTGCTGCCTAGATGCATGCTCACTTCTATCCTGCTTCTCGGGTAGGAATTTTACCACTGCTCCCATAAATTTCCCTCTCCTTTCCTTTCCTTCTCCCAGGATTTCACCCCTTTTTCTTGGCATGGCTGGGGTTTGCAGTGATAGATGGTTCTCAGCCACATCAAAAAGCACACCCTCCTTCAGAGCTAGGTCCCATACCAGGCTATTTCCTTTGTCTGAAAGGCTCTAAGTAGCTTAGGTGGTCATTGTTAGCTGCCACATTCATAGGACTCCTCTTCCGACATCCATGCAAGGCTGATACAAGATTTTGTGTCTCAAATATTACACTTTGTGTAMTACACTTTGTGTAATATTTGACACCTTGTAGGAACAAAGAAAGTGATTGTAATTTTATCTCAAGGTAAACAAGAAAAAAAAATAAGGAAAAAAAAGAGTACTGTACATCTTGTGGTGCCTTGCTTCATGTTTAAGTCTATTAAATCCTACGTTTCAAATGGGAATGAACTGGCCAAACCATTTCTGGTCTGTGAACCAATATTCCATGGAGTTTAGGGCCAGCATGTACACAGGGCTTTGGTAATAACCAGAAAGTACATTTGYAAGTAATCCCCTGGAATTAGAAATTAAATAAAGGGGTGACTTAAAATTAATATCAGTAAGAGAGGATAGGTGAGAAATAATGAACAAGTGACAGCAGGTAAAATACATACAAAGCAAACTGGAAACTGGTGGGTGCTATGCAAGAGGCATGGAATGTGTYGCTTGATACACATGGGATACAGGGGCTTACACAGAAGCCTTGTATGTGGGCATGCCCAGGGCTGGAGAAACAGGAGGCTGGCTCCAGCTGCTGTCACTGCCCTGTGGCACTGCCACCCATGGAGCCAGGGCACAGAACCCAGCTGCTCAGGACACAGACCCCGGGCTCCTGCAGTGCCTCACTGCAGGCTGTTCACCCTCTGGCAGGACMAGTGTAGGCTCTGGCCAGGTCTGCACTGCAGAGGAGGGAGCTGTTTGAAAAGCCCACGGCAAACCTAGCCAGCTTTAGTGTCTCCAGTCAGTGCACCAGGGAGGGGTCAGCAGCACGGCCGGCCCTGGGAATCCAGAGGGATGTTCTTAGGCCAATTCACCTGTGCTGTGACTGCTGCTCCAAGCAGCTCAGCTCTGCCTGCACAGATGGCAGTCCTGCCTCCAGCTGCAGCCRGGGCACAGACYCATCCACAGGTGTKTCAGTGCCTTAGCTACAYAAAAAGATAAACTGCACAGATCCAYAACYCCACTGTGCCTTGCCCAGGACCCAGGTGTATTTAGTGCCCTGTAATGGTTTCAGGATGAATAAAGTTTATGATGTGTTTTCCTGCTCTGGTTTTTAAGACCTAGTAACACATAATGCATGTCAGTAATAGAAAAATATTGAATTATTAGGTGCAGCATTTCAGGTTCCCCCAGGCTATGTAAAAATTAAATCAAAGTATGCAGTGCTTTTCCCACAGTCAGAAGAAAGTTCCAAGGCAAAATTATCCCCTCTAATCTACTTTTCTATTTCTAGTATGTATTTTARAAATAACTTTTGCCTTATCAATTATTTTACAGATACTAAGGGCAGCCTGTGATGCATTATTGAAAAGAAAGAAGACTGTTCATTTGTAGACTTCTGTGTAGAAACTGAACTGCTTAATTGGATGTTTCTCATAGCCTGCCACAACTCAATTTAATGAATATTTAATGGCAGTATAATGTAGCTATTTTTAAAAAGTCGCTGACAACTGCACAAAAAACAAAAAAAAAGGCTTCACAAATGGTGACATTGGATTCAATGCAGTGCAGTGGAAAAAAGAAGTTACAAAAACAGAAACATGAGCAAGCATGTATGATGAACTAAAGCTTATCAATAATTATTCTTTAAAAATATTTTATAAGTAGGACAAAGAAGAGGGAAATTAAAAGTACAGAAATATTCTACAGTAATGCAACACACCTCCAGAATTTCTGCTTTAGGCCCCTCCAGCTTTGCCTCCAAGCAAGGAGAGCGAGAGCTCCATGGAGGCCCTGGCTGWGGCCGAAGCCCTGACGAGCCTTCCTGACTCATGCAGGTAAAAGGCGCTTGCATTGACTGCAACGAGGGACTCGGCTCGTGCCTCTGGGCTTTGCCCGTCTAATCCAYCCGAGCACGTCAAGGCTTTCAATCTACCCCAGTGGAGGAACCCAGCAGGAAATGACAGTGGGAAGGCCTGGGCCAGAGATGGGGGAATAGCAGCCCGAGAGGAAGAGGAGGAAGAGGGACGGCAGGAGATGCCGACAACCCGTGAGGCTGCGGCAGGCCAGGAAGCCCAGGCACGAATGCCCCAGGCTATGCTGCCTTTCTCTCCACACTGCCCTGAGTCAGCCAAGGTGCTGGCAAGAGCCACCAAGGGCTGCTGCTGGCCAGGGCTTGGCAAGAGCTCCTCTGCAGCCCTTGGCTTCTGGCATCTCTTCTTATTATGAAAAATAAAGACAGCATTGCTAACYCAGTTTCACTTTGAGAAAGGAACATCAAAACTAATTACAGTATTTCACATGAAGAATTCTCTGTATATGGTCCTATATAGAGAAAGGGTATTTTTACTGAAACWTTCATAAATAACTATAGAATTTTTCGTTCTTAAGTTAACTTAATGCCCAAGACTGGGGAAAAGCAGTAGAGCTATTTTTCCAGTTTGATTTTGTAAGGATAATTCTTCTAAGCAATAACAGCATCTGCATCTATGTATCAAACTATTTTGGATTTTCTTTCCATTACCCTTTTAAACATATTTTAATGCTATTTCAGAATACTTTTTTCAGCATGCCTTTTTTTACCTCTCTTGTCAACTCATCTAACTTCACTGGGTCTCCCTGAGRTGCTTCACAGCTTTCTTTGATTTTGCCTAGCCAATATATCTATGTATTATCTGCAATATCTGTTTTCTCATTGATCACATATTTTTATCCAGCAATAGATAAACATATTAGGCAACATGACTTCTAGTGTGCCACAAAAGGGCTTCTGCAATGCAGGACACAATCCAGTAGCCAGCTCTTAGCAATCTCTTAGCCAATTTCTTATCCAGGCCAGTCATACACTTCTAAAACTACTTGCAGTTGGTTTCTAGAATATAACCTTAACAAAAATTTTGTCAAAGGCTTTTGAGCCAATAATTATAGCTGGCAGTGATCCATTGTCCACAGTTTGGAGGCTTCAAAAACAATTACCCACGACTGTAAAGGTATGTTTTTTCTCTCAAACTTGGATGATTTAGAAACAGGGATAATTCAGTATTTTATATTTTGTCACTATTTCAAAATATATACATGYTGTCACAAAGAAAGCTCACTGAAAWAAAACTTWCCTACTACCCTTAAAATAAATTACTAATTTACTATTTTACTGTCTTAAAAGATCTGTACTAGCTCTGTTGAGATTAGTCTGTCTTTCTAATAACACTTTTATATTTTTAATGAATGCTTGGATTATTTTTGTGAAAGACTAAAGCACAAAAACAATTCCACAGGTTCTCAGTCACACTTTCTCAAATTGCAATAGAAATGTTTCCCATTTTTCCCTACAACCTGCAGCACTAACTTTACAGGGCAACAGCTGCAGTTCTTTGGGTCAGTTTTGGGTCATTTTTTCCCACCGAGATGGATCTGTAATGACATGACTCCACACAAAATGCCTCACAGGCAAATTCAGGCAGCGAGTGAAAATTATGTCACCTCAGGTCTAATGTTTTTCTGAAGGCTTGCTGCCCTGCTCCATTTCTGAGTTAACTGSCAGGCCCAGTTGTCCCACTGGCAGCAAATGGGCTACAAGAGGAACCCTGCTGCCTAGTCAGTATCCTCCTGAGAAGCCATGCTGCCAATTGGTCCCTTTTTTTATATAGAATTGCTATGAAAAGCCACACTACAATTTGACGGCAAAAAAAAATCATATATTATGATTTTTTATAAATAAATAAAAATAAATAATAATAAATAAAAATAAATAAATAATAAATTTTTATAAATAAATAAAATCATATAATAAAATCATTATTATCTATGTTAAAACATTTGTTCTGTTTTGTTATTTTTCTGTTTTAACAGAAAGGAAAACAGTATAGACCAGCAGGCTGACAGTTTTTGGAGAGTGAAGTTCTATAGCAAATTCTGGTCCCTCCAATACCTTGACTTTTCGTATGTCTGATGGCATTGTATCCTCTAAAATGATATATACTTTTTGGCTCATTGCAAATATAATCTAAAACCTTCAGTTTCTGAAGGATTAGTTTTACTGGAGCAAAGGAACGTCTGAATTTAAAAGTTCAGATTGAAATTCAAAGATCACAGGTCCTGAGATTACAGAGTTGAGCATGAGAAATAATCCATCAACACAAGTAGAAGAATCTACAAGCCTTGCAGGATTATCACCAGTAGTTTCAGACCATGTTGAACTTAGCATGGTTAGATAACAAGAAATTCTGTAGTGGGCTGTTGACCTAAAGTTTTAGAGAGCCCAGTGTTCATCCAGAGGCCATCATACACTCATTCCAACATAGCAGGCACGACAACAAGATGTGACACATTCAATGAAATAATAAAATATGCTGGTTTTTCAAATCAGTAAGAAAAATAAGACCATGCTATTTTTTAATTGAACATACCATATCTGATAAAGTCAGTATAACTACAGCTTTTACAATCTCATGTTTAAACTCTTAAAAATCTGATAGAGAAGAAAAACAGCAAACAGAGAGCAAACAGCATTGAGAATCTTTCTATTTTGTACCCTACAGATAGATCAGTTTTGCTTTCAGTAAMGATACGTCTTTTATTTTTGAGTCCTAAGGAACCAAAAAATAGAGGCATTTAGTATGTAACACTTTAGTTAAATCAGAAGTTTTTGCTGGAATATAATGATCTACAGGAAGGAAAATTTTAACCACATGCTGTTCAACAAACTTAGTGAAGTTATTTTAGACACGTTTAAAATTCCTWTTTTGCTGCAACTTACTTATGCTTTCCTTTCTTTGTTTTATGTAAAGAACTTTCAAAATCCTCTTCCAAAATTCTCTTTTGTATGTCTTTTTGTGCTTTGTTAGAAAGCACTGTAACTCTATAAACACTGAAAGTTTAAAAACCAACATATTCTGATGTTGTGGTTGATATTAGAAAAAAATTAATTGTATTACACTCCTCTGAATTATTTTTATGAAATTTGCATTAATAGCACAATTAAGTTTCATTCAAAAGTAGTSTCTAAAATGCCAATATACTGCTATATTTCTGTTATTACAGAGTTTGACTTTTGAAAAGACAATATTATAATAAGCCATATATGTCTGACTTGGAGCAAACTTCTTTTGATAATGGCTAAGTGTTTTCAGTTTGAAGAAATGCAGTTATTGTCCAGCAAGTGTAGACTCTGCTTTTCAGTCTAGTTTGGGGATATGCTTTTTTCTTTTTAGAGCAATATTCTCTTATGAAATATTCTTAAAGTACTTGGATGATTCTGCACTACAACTTCAGAAACCAAAACAATCTGTCAGTTCACATCTCATAAGGAAACTTATTGTGGATAATTAATTAGGAACATAATGTTAAGGCAACTCATTTTAGTGTCAAGASACTGCCAACATCACCCTTTAAGACTAGAAATAAACAAAAATAGGTAGTAACAAAAATACTTACTATACAAGCTTTTGACTCTTCAAAGATTTTACACTATTTAGGGTTATGGATGCTTGATCTATCACACACCAATGAACACTATGGTAACATTACCACAGTCTCCCAGAGCTGTCCTCTTTCAGCCAGAGACTGTGCCATGTTTGGCCCCAAGTGTTTTTAATAACACAGAGTTTTTTGCAGACAGTCAGTGGGCATGGCTGTACTAAATGCTGTTTGGGTTTGCTTCTAGGATTCTGCCTGGTATGGTAGGATTCCTTTGAAAGTGAGAGTACAAGAACTCTGTTTGGCTTGACCTCAGTTTCTCTGTTGAGTGGCTAAAACAGAATTTATAGACAGCCTTAACCCAGTGCCTACTGCCATTGGTAAAAGCACTAAAAATCTAAATATTTAAATATCATTAAGTTTTGGGGGCAAGGGTGGGAGGCAAGGATAGACAWAAGGAGGAAGGGAGGAAGGAACTGCAGGATGGTATTTCCAAATATTCCAGTTTTCACCATGGGGGCTGGGACTATAAGAATGAAGTCTCATAGGGAGGAGCAGCTATGACTTCATTACATTCAGTGGGAATGTAGTAAGGAGACACTTGGCTGGTAATAGRTATGCTTGTTCTTTAGAAAAAATGTCTTGATCACTGAAGAAAATAATGAATGGAATTGACTAAAAGAAAAAAATTAGGCAGAAAAACATGAGAGAACCTGAGGRGATCAAAGTAAAGAGAATTAACTGCCTCTCTTCCTCCAGAAATGTAAAAGAAGAAAATGCTAAAAGAACATTTACAGGAAGCATAAAAGCAAAAATGTTAATTTTTTTGAGTATGCAACTTAAGAAACAGGAAAATAGACGGCTATCCATTAGGAAGTGACTAGAAACACACAAAGGAATAAGGGCAAACATCACAATAAAAAATTTCAGTGACAAGGGAGATGAAAACTACTGCATCACATATATTGCAATGTAAGGTTCCTTGGTCAAATAATAACCACTTGAACATTTTGCAAGTCAGATTTTAATTCCCCCAGTCTGCAAAGAATGACCATCTTGTATACCTTTATATTCATCAASAGAGAAATCCTCGGGCCTCAGAAAGACTACAGCCCCATGTGAACTTACACAAGTACACATGCACAGAACCAAAATACTATGGAAGCAGGGAACAAGTTTCTTCTAAACTGTCTTTGGAGGAAGAACTTCTGCAAGAGTTCAGGTGGCTAAGTAGATGCAGGGAGTGATGGTAAGGTGCATTTAGAGCATTGCAAATGATGTGAGAAACTGAGGAGTTGTCAGAGTATTAGTGAAGAATGGGGTTTCTTCCTGAAGTAAATCCACATTAACTAGCAAATACCTTRCCATGATAGCTGTGTAATCGTTTGACTTGGTGAGATTAAAAGCAACTACCAAAGGAATTTATTTGCCTTAATAACTAGATTTAYGTTTCTCACTATGATAATAGAATTTTAAACCTATTTAATACATAAAGGAAATAATGCTTCATCCTAAACTSATTAGAAAAAACAGATTATTAATGGGAGGAAAACCAGAAGTAATGGTGCTTAAATGCTTTCCAAGGGTCAGAGGCATAATATGAAGCTAAGGTTTCAGGTGGGCTTAACATGATGCAAGAGATGGAAGTAGGCATATGAATGAGCTGTTGCTGCTAACTAGCAGCCACCAAATGGTTGGTGACCAGGAATGCTGCCAGAATGGAGGCCAGGTGGGCAGGGCATGGAAGGGTGGGAAAGTAGTCAAAAGTTAAGCATGGTGAGGGAGCAAGTTGGTGTGGGGAGAATTTAAGCACTGGAAAAAGGTCCAAAAAGGCTTAGACAGCAGACAGATCTGCAGGGCATCCACTGCTGTCCATGGATACTCTGCTTTTTGTGGTTATTCCCATTGTAAAGCACCAGGTGTGACCTCCTTCCGTGGTGTGCCTGTAGGAGCCTTGGGGACCCACAGAATGATATAAAGCCCAAGGAGAAGGGTGGGCAGTAGTTTGGAAGGAGTTCTGCTGAATTCCTCCACCCCTCTGCAWGGGAAACCATTCTTAAAGAGGGAAATAGACACATCACTCCACAGAGACCTGCTTTCAATTCTCATCACTCAGGACTGGTTTGCTGTGGATTATGTGCAAGGTGCTTAGGGTAAAAATGAATCTGAAATCAAGTATGAATCAAAGATTCATACAGCATCTCCTTCATGATATGACAAGAGGCAATGACAAAGGCACATTAAGCATCTAGTTTCATTTTGCCTTCTCTGTCCTCATCGGGTCCACAAAAAGCAAGGTAACCAATTTGGCAAGGTAACCACTATGGCAAAAAAATGATGCTTTGAAAATTCCAGTAGTTCCCCTACCATTCTGTCTTGAGTCTGCTGTTTGGTCATTTTCTTCCATTTCAGTGTGTTGGCTTTTGGGTTTTGTTTGGTTTTTTTCCTAGCTGCAACCTTCGCTGTGACTAATTCAGTAAGAAATAAAGCCAGCAAAAATGAATCATTTGCTCTCTTCTATTGATTTGGACAAACATTACCAGTCTGCAAATGCTTCCATCCTCACATTCAGAATTGTAATTTCTCTTTTTCGTTTCCAGTGACAGTTTGTGTCAAACTTACCACAAATTCCCACCGTGTTTTGAAGACAAAACTGCATAATGACAGAAGACCATGACATCTATATAATATTGTTAACTATCTATGACGTTACCAGCTGCATTTGCCCATTGTTGCTGATACTTAACCTCTACTCTCTTTTAAAATTTGAAAGTGCTTTTCAAATATATGTTACAGCCTGATCAAACATGATCAAAATTTAGGTAAGGCTGACACTGACTGTTTCTTTGTTTGGCATTGATTTTTCCCAAACAGAAATGCTATTGAAGTTAAGGAAAAGGCATTTTTCTCAAGTACAGTTTTAGCACTTCTGTTGATTGAATTGAAATGTCTATACTAATCAGTACAGACCTTGCTGTAAATAAACCTGAAATATTGTACAGCTTTAGAAAGTTTCTTGCCACAAAAACACTGCAAGGTGGAGAAAATAGCAGTGTGCATATCTCTGTCAGGCCACTTATCCAGATTTTTCTTCTTTTTGCTGTGACTATGGAGAAACCAGCCTTGGTATAAATTAACCGGGTGGTGCCCTCAGTGCTTCTGTSCATTGGGAGAACATGCTGTGTTGGGAGTCATAAAATACCTCAAGTTGGAAGAGAGCCATAAGGATCACTGAGTCTAGCTCCCTGCTCCTTTCAAAACTGCCTAAAATTAACCATATGACCAAGAGCATCAACCAGACAGTCCCTTGGCTCTGCCAGGTTAATGCCATGACCTGGGGAGCCAGTTCCAGTGCCTGATATGATCCTATCACTYAGAGATGCCTCTGCCTGAATTAAGGTGCAAATGTGACCATATGCCAAAGTCAACAGTATGGATTTAARTGAACAATAAACTGGAGAAAGAAATAGAAAATGGAGGAGGGAGACAGATCAAGCAGAAAACAGTCACCACTCAAGGATCCAGTGGCATCCTGTTGATCCTTAATCACCCTGAGCTTCTCAGGAGTGYGAGTCCTGAGGCTGTTCAAAACTTTTCACTARTTACACATTTTAGCAAACAACATAATAATTATTAATTAGTGCTCAATGGTGTTATGCCCCAGTCTGCTTGGGAGGTTTAGGGGAGTGTTGTTTGGGGTACTCTGGGTAGTGTGCAGGAGAAACAATAAAATTCTACACAGGTTCAATAACAAACTTTTACTTGCAAACTTTAGAACATTGCTGTAAAATAAGGTCCTTGGCAAATTTTGAAGTGTAGCCATTTTGGTTAGAAATGCTGCAATATAAAAGTATAAAAATAGCACTTAAGAAAATGTATAAGGTAAAGGAAAGAAAGAGAAAGAAAGGATACGTGTAGACAGGCACATGGTTACCACCTGTGGTTCTGCAGCAAGATTTGATTCTTGCAATTTTTATGTCCACTGGTCGATGRGTTGGTCACAGTCCTGTCAAAGTGATGGTCACAATCTTGATCTCTTTGAGGTGGGGGAAGCCCCTGAAACACAAAATCTGGTGGGTTAATAGAGGCTCAGGCTCAGTGAGAATGCCCAAGTACCCGCCCTGGGGTGGTGAGTTTTACAATGGATTATGTAATGCTGTGGATCAAGGGATATTTTGGGAATCTTTGATGGTTTATGATAATTTCGGAGACTTTACAGCTGATTCTTACATTGGTGTACTATCAGTTGTGTGAATTATGGCCCTTAAACAGACATGAAAACCATCAGACCTACTGTGAATGTCCTAGTGGTTCCCCAGAGGGAAGTCTTCACTGCTGAGCCACTTGTTATGGACACTGGCATGATGAAAAACACTATTTCACCTCATGGGATTTGCCTCTTATCAGCCTCCCCCCTTGTCTTGTTCAACACTCAGCTGTTGCCTTGGCTGATGGGTGTGCACCTCCTCTGCCCCTGGGCAGTCACTTCAAATGGCAGATTGTTTGAGCATTAACCACTAACATTCCAGTCTCACACAACTCGTTACACAATTGTCTTATTCTGTTGCTTAAATGATTCCTTCTCCTCTCATACTAATTAGTCCCATGCTCAGTCTTTKTCTTCTTTTGAGTCAGTGGGCTCTGACTTGTAGTCACAATTTCCCCCTGACAGAATTACCTTTTGCCCATTCAGAGCTATTTCAGCACAGTCGCTGAGTTAGCTTGCCTTGTGGTTGCATTCTTTATGTCCATTTTTAGTGACATTGTTGTCTCCCAGGTTTGTTTTCCTCTTCCTCCACAGTGGCCTAATTTACAGTCCAGGTTTCAGGTATCCATGCAGGCATATTTGGCAGTGGGGGCTTCAGTGGTCACAGGTGCAATCTGTTCCYTAACTTGAGGGGATCTTAGACCCTATGAGCAATTGCTTCTTTACACAGTTTGCCACAGTGGGATTTTTTGTCCGCATCCATTACCAGGACATGCTAGCCAGATCTCAATTCCACCAGGCTTGGACTTAGAGCCATCCTGTTGTTCCCATCTGTGCTTATCTCATAACAAAGTCGTCCTGTAGTAGCAGTGTTTGAGACAATTGTGCTCCTTAAGGCCATACAGTGCCCCACCACACTCAGTGAAGGAACTTTTCCTAATGCCAACCTGAACCTCTCCAGCTGCTGGCCCCCATGAGGAAGCAATGGGATCACCCATCACCTGCTCTTCTTCAGGCTGAACAAGCAAATTCACCTCAGGCCTTCCTTGTAAATCTGGCCCTGGAGATTTTTCACTTTCATAGCGGCCCTCCTCTGAACACACTCCCACAGTTTGATGCCCTTCTTGTGTGTATCCTGCTTTCAGGGTTTCTCTAAATAGGATAAGGCCGCCTGAATAAAGAGACCAGAGCAGAAGGGTTGCACAGGTGGAACAGGGCTGTGTTAGAAATTCCAGATGGAGAACTGGGAATTTTGTACAAAATGGCTCCGAGCCATCAGCAACCCTTCTGCATGATCCAAAGAATCCAATTCTGTTAACATGGTATGACTCAGATTGCCCTAAATTGCTTGGGGTTTTTTTAGCTCAGATGTTGGCTGTGCTGTGAGAAGGCACAATGGCAGGTAGAACCTGCCAGGGATTTCCCTCCCCGTGGCAAGGGTAAGGAAGGGCTACAYGGAGTGGGGTAGAGGGTGGAAGGGTGAGGAAAGTGGTGCTGTGTGACAGATATAAGTGGTCTCTCATCTAGGAACAGCGTGGACTTTGCACCAGGGACATGCAGCATGCAGGAAGGAGTACAGATTTCAGATGCAAAAAATTAGAATATTACCCTAGGTCAAGATAATGCTCTGAGAAGGGTTTATTTTAAGGAGCAGACAGCATCCCAGTCTGGAGCAGCTGGCTGGCATGGAAGGCTGAAGAGAAGAAGTAGACAAAATCTGAGGTAATGGTCACCAAAGCTCACAGGGCGTGGAATGTTCCTGAGCATCTGTGGCTGGGCAAGATCAGAGTCTGATTTGATAACTGATCTGTAAAGGAAACACATATGTTGTAAAGTTGCTTGAATTATATACTTTTTAAGAAAATAAAAGCACATGATAAATAGAAGCAATTACTGCAAAAAAGCTGTGCATAGTTGGAGCCTGTTTTTTAACTTGGCTGGAAATCTTTCATTGTCTCACTGTGAGACTTTGAGAAGATTTAACCTCTCTGTCAGTTTTCAAGTTCGTAACTTGGAGGTGATCAGCCTCAGTGTAGTACTGCAAGGATAGCTAATAAACAGCTATAAAACACTAAACACTGTATGGAAGATAAAAGAATCAACAGAAAAATCTGAATAAATTACTTGAATAAATAACATAGAAAAGAGTATAAGGTACTTCATTTACCTTGTCACTCTATTGGCATGCTTTTCATCCATCTGTCATTTGTTTTCACAGATTATGAGCTCCTTTGAAGAGGATCTGTGTCTATCCTCAGCACTACGAAAAAACATGCCACAAAGTTGAAATAATATTGTGAAATAACTGTCATAGCTGTTGGGAAGTGTACCACCTATCCCAACTGAGAATGTTTGTGAGGTTCTGAGTGTGCTCCTTCCCCCACAACCTCCCTGAGGTGAGGAAGCACTCCTCTGTTCATCCCACACCAGGACATATCATGATGAAGACCTGGAAACTGTGTCAGGGCAAGGAAACCTCAGCAATCCCAAAGCCRAGGAACAGCACTCAGGTGGGGTGGCACTCTTCAGACACCTTTGCTTAGACAAACCACCCAGAGGAGGCCAGCAGATATGACACAAGACCTACAACAGGACCTGTGTCTTTCTGAACTGATGGGCCCAACAAGTACCCTGGGACGCCCCACATGTCAGGTTTAACACAACATGCCTATGTTTGAGCATTTGTACCAAGCCTCACAGCCCCCCTTAAAGCAGTGACAGAAAACATGACCTTGGAAAAATTAATGGTACCAGGGAGTGTAGAAGCAATCATCATTATTTTCATCTGCTTAGATGCTGGTGTTGGGCCAAAAAGCCTATAAAGCATGAGCACTGGCTTCATTTCTGAAAGGAATAGAAATCCCAAGAAACTGCAATGAAATCAGGCATTTTAGATGGAAACTAGACAGATTCATTACCTTGCCACAGGTGACATTCAGCCCACAGATCTCTGTTCTTTGCTCTGCCATCAGCCACAGCCTCCTTTCTGTAACATGATTTTCTTGCATTACTTGCTATTATCACTATTACTTACTATTCATGGAGAGCTGGCATACTCCAAGATGGACTGATGTGCAGGAGAGTGTGTGCAGTCTCTTTTTTAATAGATGGGGAGTCTATTAAGCAGACTGCCTGACAGTTTTTCTACCTATAGCTCAGCATCTAAACTGACATAAGTCCATAAACTTCAAAACCCCATGACTTTGCCTCATTGATGATACACACAGCTTGCTTTTCTTCTGCATTTCTCCTCAGCCTCAGCAAGMAAGACAGATTAGTCTCACTCCTTTGTGATTTTAACAGTGATAAGAGGTAGTACACCAGGTAASACTTAATATACCAGCAGGACATCCATAATGACAGCAGTAGAGCTTCCAAAACAAACTAAAATGACCAGCCAGACCTTAAGCCCCGTTGCCAGCAGCTCCCTAGATGCTCTGGGAAATGACCAACAGCTGAATTATCTGTCCAGGTCTCAATTAAGGCCAATGAAACAGGGTGAGGCTGAAGTAGGTGCCAAGAGAACGATTTGGGTCGGGATCAGTGGCCAGTGCACAGGCCAGAAGCTGAGTCCCCACTTGCCAAGTGCAGAGCCAAGCCCCAGGTGTGTGACCCCACAGAGAGTTTCACACCTGTGTCACAAGATGGTGCTGCTGCTCAGRCACTGCACAACTTAAAGCTTTGTTGGCAGCAACAGAAACCTACTGCTGTGCCAACGTATTGATTCATGTGTGCACGTGTTTATTTTTCTTAGTGTTCTGCGGCAAATTAMTGTTTTAAGGTCACTTAAAGAATCYCAGCAAAGGCARGGCGAAAGCAGGTTTAATATAAAACAGGACGTGTGATGTAGTTCATTTACAAGGTTCTCTCTACTACTTACTACTAATGCCCTGGTTAAAGCACACAGAAAAAGAGCAAACTAAAACCTAAAACCAGTCAGTTGAAATCCAAAATCAACCCAAAACATACCTCTGTGGAGGCTGGGGTTAAGGATAGGAAAGGGGTAAGGACAAACAGGAATAAGGAAGACCCTCCCATTGCAACTCAACTTTCAGAGTACAACCCTTTGCTAAACTGTGCCCCAGACTTAACCAACAGTTTAGGCCTATAGCTTTAACAGCACCTAAGAGCACTTAACTGACAGGTTAAGTTAAACAATTTATCTAAAGATTCATATAGAATTGACTATAACTTATGAACCTAATTTACAAATCTGAAGTACTTTAGAATCCAGGAGAGCAGCATTCCTTGTACATATMCTATAGCATATTCACACCCTCATGCACACAGCCCTAAAGAGTCTGTACAAGACACCCACAGAGTACCTGTGACAAATTCCCCTCAAATTTGGTGAAAGACACACATCTGATACTGTCACGGTTTGATGCTGGCACAGTGCTAGTGCCTTCATGAAAATACATTTTCTCTGGTGTTTGCTGTGAGATGTGACCAGGAATAGAGTAAAGCAGGCTCTAAGTTAGGAATAAAGAAGAGAAAACTTTATTAACTTACAACTATATGTAAAAAGAAAGAATGAAACAGAAACAGAAAGAACAGAAAGAATGAAAACCTTCTAAAACCATTCCTCCTCCCCCCACTAAATTTCTAATACATTTATTCTTTAGGTCACTAACTTTCAGTCTATCACTACTTTTTAGATAATCAATTCTCAGTTCATCAAGGAGTGAGGAGTCTCTCTTGTGCTATAGGCTTCTCTTGGAAACACAGTTGAAACTTTTTGTGTTTCTTGTCACACGTGACACTGCCCSGAGATCATTTGCCATCGTGACATCTTCCTTCCATGCCCAGTGCTCTCACCACTGCACATGGWCCAGAGCTGCTTCTAGGGTTCTCTTTTTAAGGGTGCTTTGTSCAGTTCTAAAAAGAGCACAGTCTCTCACCTTTGGGACATGTGGTCCCCCCAAATTCACCCCCTGGGTCCGAGGGGTCTCAAGAAGAGAGATCTTCTCCTCRACTGAAGARKGAGGGCACCACCACCACCCTCCTCACCCYRRYTCTCTGTTCACGCACTCCTTCACATAACAWCARTGCACTCTCTTGGCTCCAAGCCATTGCCTCCCCCTAGATGCAGTCTCTGTGTCACAGGAAAAATGGTTCTGTCCATGGCTATACAAGAAAAGTCCAGCCAAAGGCCACTCCATCACCTRCTCCCACCTAAGATTTTTCTCCACTTCCCTCGTGGCTTATTTCTTCTTATCTCATCTCTATCTCTCTTCTCATTCAACTCTAGGAGGATCAGCATACGGTTAAAATCTCAGGCTCTGCTTGTCCAGAYCTCCCACACTGCCCTGCCGGGCACTTTTTTGCCACATCCCCTCCCCTCGGCCAGCCATGCTATCAAGTTTTAAGGTGGCACAGGCACAGGCTGGCTCTCTCTCTCTCTCCTGAGTGGGTGTGGGGGGGCTGCCCAATGTCTCTTGGTGCTCCTCCACCCTTCCATCCTCAGGGCCCAGGCTCACCTCACCCAGCTGCATGGCTTCCCCACCGCCGCCCAGCCCACAGCTGGAGGGTAAGTCTGACCTGTTTTACCGCCAGAACCCAAGAGAAAGTTTTCCTGGGAGTTCTCTGCTTTTAACCCCCTGTGTTCTCTGAGGCATATCCATGTCCCCAGTGGCTACACCAGGTGCCAATATTCAAATCTGAGCACCTATTGGTTTGACCACAGCATCCCAAAAAACTCACTTCCTCTCAAACCACGGCAGATACCTTGGGATCTTTGCAATGGGCAAAGGGTTGSGTCTGGAGAAGTGGGGGTGTTAGTCCAGGCTCCATCATTGTCATTCAGAGTTTCTCCAAGTTTAGCAAACTTGAGAGTCCTCTGGCTCTTAGAGGCCCCACATAGAGGAAGGTGCTMGTCACAGTCTCTGATGTRCAGGAGAGCTCAAAGGGTCTCACTTTGGAGCATTACTTATAGAGTCACAAGAGAGGGGGRTTCAATCATAAAAATTTTTCATCCCAACTGCAATTTGGGCTAGTAGGTTCTTTGAAAGTTTGATAATAAAATTGTTATTCTACTTGGGTTGTTTTCCAGGCAAGAAAAATYAGTTTCCAAGGCTGTTCYTTAAAAATCAGGAGCTCATTAGACAGTACTAGTTCCTGGGAACAGACTGATTTTGATAAGCTCAGGAGGAGCTCAGCCCAGGTGCTGTTTGTGAAGATCGAGGCCTAATGAGCATTTCTCAGATCACAGTGAGGCCCCAGGAGSAGTGCAGGGGATGCACACCACATGTACACATACACTGTTGCACATGTCTGTAGTGTAGATGAATTAAAATTAATTACATCCAAATCCTCATCACAGAGAAGTTCYTTGAGTTCTTTAATGCACTTTTCTCATGACAAAACCCCCCAGGATAACACCACTTTGTATCAAGTACGTTTACTCCAGTAACAACCTACAACAACAAGAATCTTTCCATTTCTTTAGTTCTGATTCCCATTTCCCATATATGGTTTTTCAACTCAGCTGAGGAACAGATTCTGAACTTTGTTTATTCATGGTTTTGTATTTATTAATCATATATGCAATATTTTACAGACTTTGGTATTRCGCTGTCAAAACCATCAGAGGAGCATTAATGCATTGTACATGGTATCATATATTGGCTTTGTAATTTGGTGTCACTCTTATYGTTTGGAGGTATATCTAATATTCCAGGCGTTCTGCACATTGTACACAAAAGAAGACTGAAATAGAGGTGRTACTGCATGAGCAGCAAAGGATGATCCAGCCACCCACCTCAGATTCAGCTATGAGGAGAAACAACCCTGCAAAGACTCATTTAACTTCCAGGCTTGTTTCTTTTCAGCTGAGAAATGAAAATTCTCCCACGAAGGCAATTTGCAGGCTCTTCCTCCTTGCCCAGATCACTCTTGATGGGCACTGGTGAACCAGCCAGCCAAAGCACAGACACRGAGTGCCAGTTGTCAGTGTGAGGGAGAGACCCAAGAGCCTGTGGCACCTTCCAGCTTCCTGTTTGGGTCATTGAGGGAGTTGCAGAGATGTACAGCAGGAAAATGTCACATATTCAACTCCAGACTGCCAGGTGGTGTTAAAACCCCAGGCTCCCTTTTGCAGGGCCTTTTGAGGTGACTTTTGCTTGAGGGTCTATTTWTGTGCCTGATAAAACTGTGAGGCAAACCAAAGATTTTCTTCTGAGAGCACTCAACAGAAGAGCAACTGAAGGGAAAGAGCTGTTTGGAGATCCACCAGTGGGATGTGACAAGGGACGCTATGAATGTCAGGCCCAAGAGACCRYGGAAAAGCTGTTGAGTTTGCTGTTRTCCTTGGCTGTGGGTGAGCCTCCTGCTGGTGCCAAGCATCTGTGTTCTCATCCTGAATCYCTATGGCAAGCAAAACATGAGCATGGGGTGAAGACTCCAAATGACATAAGCACTACTGTGTGTCCCATCTGAGCCACRGTCAAATTAACATTCAAACCTGACACCCACTTGGAGAAGATTAATTTATTGCCAGTTTAAAATGGAGTAGTATACTGGAAAAACCACCTTTCTCTTACCCTCTCCTGCTACCAAAATCATGGATGGGTTCAGCTTTGGCCATGGCAGGTCTGGCTGGAGGCCAGCTGGAGTTGGCAGTGCTGGACAGAGGGGCAGCTCTTGATGTCTTCCCACAGAAACCACTRCTGCAGTCACACAGACCCAATTCAACTGTCTTGCAAGCTGTGCTGCTGGAAGCCCCAGGCTGCTGTGCCCTATTCCATTATTCCTATCCTATTCCCTCCAACAAGAGGGTAGCTTCCCACTGTGCAGATCTCAAAGACATAGTGTAAATCAAATCTGAGTCAGCAGCTTTGCACTCCTTTGCTAACTGGTTAGCAAAGCAGTAGCTATGAGCATCGTTTTCCAAGAGAAATGTAGATTTTTGTTTGAATACAGTTTCCTCACCCTGAACAATTCTCCATCTCACACACARTCACAGAATTRACAGAATTATTAGGMTGGAYGAGACCTTAAAGATCATTGAGTCCAACCCSATATTAGTAAATGAATATTGTTTTAGAAAAAGCAGCAGATCTGGCTATTCCAACAGTCATGTCATATTCCAGTGTGGAAAAAGATTGTGGCTTCTTTAGAAGAACACTCTTTCTCCTATTTTTTTCTGAGGAACTGCGGTTTACTGGTTTCTCTTATTGACAACCTTCATTCTGTTTTCTCTRCTGGAGGCTGCTCATGCTTCCAAGACCAAGCACAGAAACTGCATGCCTGGCTTTATATTAAGTCACATGAGAATTAAATTTAAAGGATCATTAGCACAGAAGCTTTGTGTCCTACTGTAATTGCTGCTCAGTGCACTTAGGCTGTTGCCAACTTCTCACTGCAAAAGTAAACCTCTGAATTGTTTTCTTTGTGTTTTCTTTCAAAGAAAAGAAAGGAGCCCAAACTTCTGCTGTATCGTTTTCTTTGTGTTTTCTTTCAAAGAAAAGAAGGGAGCCCAACCTTCTGCTGTATCATGTGCAAACAGAATCTGTGCTATGGGAGCACAGTCAAACACCAAGGAATGGTCTGAGGACACTGTGTAGAAGGCATGGACCCCACACCTGAAAATCTAATTAATACTGATATTTAATTTCTTATCATTACTTTTGAGTATCTTTATCAGTAACATGGACATCATGGGATTGAGTGCACCCTCAGTAATTTTGGAGATGACACAAAYCTGAGTAGTGCRGTTGACTGAGAGTATTACTGAGAGTATTATAAGACTGGTAAAACACTGGAAAAAGTTGCCCAGAGCYGCTGTAGCCACATCTCTGGGAACATTAATTGTTTGCAAAGGGCCCTAAACACCTGCTGGAAATTGATGATGTCCCTGCTTATTGCAGGYCAGTTGGTCTAGACGARSTTTAAAGATTTCCTTCAGTCCTGACTAGTRTGATTTATGATTTCCACAACTTAAGGAAGACTAAAACTGTGTTACAAACCACAGTACAGCTATGTTTTAACTTTATGTGCTGAATTTGTGTTTTAGTTTATGGCCATTGCTCCTTTTCATGTCCCTGGGCACCACTTASAGTCTGGCACCACCCTTTGGCACCTGCCTTTGAGATATTCATARGCATTAATGAGATTTCCTCTCACAAAGCTCATGTGGATGACTCATGCTATACTTAGACTTGAYCACACTAATGCTGGCTTAACCTAGTGCACAAAATGAGAACACCTGTGTGTCACACTAAGACCCAATCGTTGAGCTTCTTAGAAGACGAGCTGGACGTGCCATGGTTTGGTTGATATGGTCATAGTRTGGACTTGTTGATCTTGGAGGTCTTTTCAACATAAATGATTCTGTGATTCTGAGCTAAGGGATCATTAAACCCACAGACTGTGGCCCCCCACTCCTAAGGGGAAGGAAGATTCATAAATGCTCATGGTTGAAAGAACAACAAAKSRCAGAYGGTCTGCAAGCAATCAGAAAGWRTTATTAGTAAATCACACACTTGGCATGGAAATTGGTATTCTAGTCCTTGACCTACTATWTAAGCATGTAGCAATGGGTTTTAAAGAAGTYGTGTGAAAGGGAAGAAAGAAAGGAAGAGGTGAACTAAAGAGGAGGATAGAGAGAAAAAAGAGATCATCGCTCCTGGTTCCAGCACTGATCCAGCTAAAGGGATGTCAGTCCTGGTGTCAGAATCCACCCAGCTGCATCCATCCAGCCAACGGGATATCCTGAGGGCACCACCTGGGCTTGGGGGATACTTTCTATGGCCTGACTTCCCCGTKCTGAAGTGTTTCTCACTTTCTGTGCCACCAGTTATCATGGGCAGTCTGTTCTGCCAGACCATTTACGGAAATGGGTCGGGGGACTCTGGGCATCCTGGGTGCTCTGTGATCCTCTCCCTGCCCTTCTTCTTGGCCTCATCCCCGCGCCTGCCGTGTCTGTGTTGRGCTCATCTCCAGGGTCGATAAGAAGGATGTTTTTCCCCGGAAAGTCTCAGGTCCGCATGGCCACCTTACGTTTCTCCGGCCACCTCTCGTTCTTTCTCACGGCTCCCCCACGGGGGGCGGCCGCCGAGACGAGGCCGGGGCAGCGGAGCCGCCACACGGGCGCCCCCGCGCCGGGCCGGGCCGGCCGTCCTCGCCCGCCGCACCGCCAGGGGGAGCCGTCGCCGCCCGCCCCGCCCCGGCCGGGCAAGCGGAGCGCCGCCATTGGCCCAGCGCCGCGCCCCGCCCCCTCGGCGGTCACGCGCGCGGCCTCACCGCGGCCGGAAGTGCCAGGGCGGGCGGCTGGTCCGGGTCCGTTGCCGCCGGTGCGGCCCGAGCGCGGCCCCTCCCGTTCCCCTCCCGCAGCCCTCGGCCCCGCCGGGCCCCCTCAGCCACCCCCGCCATGCACCCGCGGCGTCCCGACGGCTTCGACGGCCTCGGCTACCGCGGGATCGGCCGCGACGAACTGGGCCCCGGCTCCAGGCCCTTCAGCACCGGCTCGGAGCTGGGCTCCTGGGTGACCACCCCGCCCGACATCCCCGGCAGCCGCAACCTGCACTGGGGCGAGAAGACGCCGCCGTATGGGGCCGGGACCCCTCTGGGCGGCGCCGGCTCCAACGAGGAGGTCAACCTCGGGGTGGCCGGCCCCGGCGCCGGTAAGGGAGGGCCCGGCCTGGGCTAGCCCGGGGGCGGCCGCCGCCTCTCGCCGCTCCCCGGTCCCGCTGACCCGCGGCTCCCGCCTCCCGCGAGCKGTGACCCGCCGGGCAAGGGCGGGCGGGCGGCGGCCCCGGGCTGTGCCGCGGCCAGGCCGAGCGCCGCCCGGCCCTCCTTTTTACTGGCGGTGCTGAAGCGCCGGGAGAAAAGTCCTRTAGAAGAAGGCGGACTGCTCCGTGGCTGCCTGTTGCGCTCCAGCACTGTGCGACTCCGTGCAAAAATGGTTTGAGAGTGCCAGAGCGCGCCCGCAGCTTCTCGTTCAGCAGTGTGCAGTCAGCTTGCTCCTCATTGCCCGTGTAAACAATCTCCTGCAGAAACACTCCGCCCTCTTTAAGGGCAGGGAGTGCTTTCGGTTCTAAAGAGTGCTGCGTTATCGTGGTGGTGGTACAGACTGCTACAGATTTCTCTCGGGTTTAAAACATAAACTGCTGACGTAACCTCCCCCGTCCATGTGTGATTGCGAGGGAACTGTGGGACTGGTAGGATTTAAGGAAGCAACTGAGTACGAGGCTTTTTCAGTAATTGRTAGGAAACTGAGTATAAGCCTCCATAAATAAAGTAATTTTAGATCTTCATGAAGTTGAGGTGAATTAAGGAAAACTTGCTGTATCTAGGGTACTGTATATTGCTTTCTTTAAATAAAAGGAGCAGGTTATAGACACTTGAGTATTAAAAGATATATGACATAGTAATTTACCTGAAATCGAATTATATTAGTAGGCAAGTCTTTTTTTTTCTGACCTGTAGTGCAGTGTTTCTYTTTAGGTCTCATAAAGAGTACAGCCTTTAGCTGGACTCCATCCATGCATGCACTGGTTGAAGCACTGTTTAAGTATCCTTGCATAGCTGGAGAGTACATTTTTCCCGCTATCTGCATGTGGAAGGTGTGTTCGTTCTGCACTTTGGAGCACTGATATGGAGTTGCTGTAATCACTGAACCCAGCAGCTGCAAACGGTGTCTTACCATTTTTAGGAGTGCTGCCACATTTGTGTGGAGCCCCACTGAAGTTACTTTATCCGTGRCTTCAGACTGCTTGCATTCTGAAGATTGTAGGGCTGAGCATTAACTTTTAAAATGCCTTTACTGTTCTGATGCTCGTCTTAAAATCCCTTCTGATAATTCCCAATGTGCTAATGTTTGTCTGGTTGCAGGCAACCAAGAGTTGAATTAATTACTMTTGTAATTCTCCAATAACTAGATTTTTGCAAAGGACTGGACATAAARAACTGGCTTGAAAATGTGCCTTACGTTGATGTTTGTTTCTTTATCCYTGGCTTTTTGTGTAACTTCACCCAAAATTTTGCCTTCTTACTSTTTTAACATTATTTTCACCTCAGTTATCTAAATTTGTTTCAGAATCACTGTAAACTCATGCATGCTAGATCTTTCAGTAGTTGGTTTGGGTTGGTTTTTTTTGGATATTAAAATACTCTCTGTTTTACTGTTCATTTTTCTCTGTTCTTTTTTTCCCCTGTAAGAAAAGCATAATTTTTAATATATAAGAGTATTTACAAACTCAAATGCAGTCCAAAGTGCAAATATTCCTGAGGGAATATTTTTTTATATCCTCTGTTGCTCAACTACCATAAATARTGTGGTTTAGTGCTTGTAATTTTCTAATGCAAGTGTAGGATAAAATTAGTTATTCAGATCCCGTGCATGGCATTTTCTCTATTTTGTGATTATCACTGTTGTATAATCTGGTTTTGTTTTGTTTTTTTTTWRTTCTTTTTCAGAGCAGTTGAACAGATTTGCTGGCTTTGGTATTGGCCTTGCAAGGTAAGAGTTGTGTTGAGTGACAAAGTGGTAGTAGAACTCATTTTTGTGTTATAAATCCTACATATGCTTCTATATTGTGCTTTTATTCCTACAGCCATTGAAATGTGTTWAGAAACTTACTACCCCCATTTAGGTTTCTGTTTTCTTCAACTATTGTTCAAAAAATACTTACATGAATGTAAGAAACAGTTTTMCATATGGAATGCCCAGGATGTGTGTACCCTGTCCAAGTAATCTGAAAGTAACACCAGAATACTTTTTTGACTTTTGCAACTTTTATTAATATTTTGAGGCAATACAAATATTTCCTAAGAAAGTGAAAATGTCTTCAAGTGTATTACCAAAGTATCCTCAGACCATAATGTTCATCTAAACAAGTGGTCTGAAGGCCATTTTATTCTTTATTATAGTGTTTGATTATTAATAGTATTTTTRGAGAAAGTGCTGCATTTTAAGATGCTGATGTCCAGGGAAAGTCTTWCCTCTTTTGGTAGTAGCAAACTACAAATTAGCTCAATAGTTTAAAAACTGCAGTATTTTTCTGTGCCACTTGTTTATCGGAAGTTCAGAAACCAACTAGAGATGATTCTGTAGCTTGTGTTTATAAAAATCCTAGATGTTCTACTTTTCTAATCCATGTCCCAGGTTTGAACAATCTACAGGTAAGRACTCTGATCACTCAGGCACTTTGAGATGAAATTAATATTTTCTCTGAGTGGCTGCAACCAGGAATTCTGCCTTGGAAGTGAGAATTTTCCAGTGAAGTTTTGATTGAAATATGACTTCTGGCAGTGGCAGGAGAATTGTTTTGGGTCAGTAGTGGTTTTGGTGAACAGGTAGTCAGCTTCTACTACCAGTCCTTCTCTGGCCCTCCTAAGGACAATCTTGATTATTAATACAGTATGCAGAATTAGCATAAAACTGGAACTAATCCTCTCAGAATTGTGGTTGTGGTTTGTTTTGTACCATGATACTTTGAGGAGGATGAGATTAAGAAATTTTGTATGTTTTTTGCTTATAAAAATATGTGCATACTACATATATATGGGGCTTTTTCGTAGTGAATGTATATGTCAGATTTCATGTAACTTGTTCCTTGGGAGGCTGTTGGGTAGCCATCAAAAACATGCCTTGTTAATTCTCTAGAAAATATGTTGCTTTTCCAAGTACTGATCTGCTGTTGTTACAGACAATTWACAAGCCTTTTCTAAGGAATTTTTAGTAACTTCTCGTGCATTAAATACAATTTTCCTTTGAAGCCTATTTACAGAAAATGTGTTGGCACATCCTTGCATTGTTCTACGTCGTCAGTGTCAGGTATGTCTTTTATATTACCTATTCCAGTCAAAGCTCCTGTGTCCTGTCATATCTCTGAACGGAAGTATGTATTATAGGAAGATTTGTAATTTTTAGGGGGCCTCTGCTACATTAACAAGTTTTTGCTTGCAGAATACATGTTTTCTATTCTGCAGTTTAGCTTATTTTGAAAAATCTTGCTCATTTTTCTTTGGGCAATGGAAAGCAAATTACAGTAAGTAAGTGTTTTGGGGTCTGCAGAGCAACTTTCAGATCCCCATTTACAAGAAGGATGCTTTGTTTCATAYATTCTGGTTTATGTATGATTTATTCTTTAAACTTCCATATGAATACTTAAAAGGGCTGCCCATTTCYCTAAATTTCAGTGAGAACTTGCTCATATTTTTAGCTGATTTTTACAGAGATAAAATTCTTATATTTGAAACACCTTTATCTTTCAGAGTTGTATCATCTGCAAGTGTGTTTCTAAGACTGCCATTGTTTATATTTTAACAGGTTAACTATCATGCACGGAATTATCATCTCACACCATTTAGTATTGTCAATATCATGTACTGCATCAATAAGACACAGGTTAGTATTTGGTGGCAACTGTATGTGTATGTGAGCACTGAGAGTTCCTACAGCATGTATGTACATTGAAATCTCTGAYTGTTTATGTAGATGGTGTTGGAAAGCATGACTGTTCTGAGGGTTTGTTAGTTTTATAGTTATAAAAATGTGTCAAGAAGATGAAGTAAACCATTATTTTTTTCAGAAGTACAGTGCTTAGTGGGGAAAGATTTATGGATGTTAGAAAACAAAAAGTCCCTGAATTTTTTTTTCATTAGGTTTCTAAAAGATCATTAATCATTATGTGGATAAAGTTATTGTTGAAGTGACTCCTTCCAAAGGTAGTACTGAGTACATTTCCAATTCTGCAGGGGAATGGCAATCCTTAAACTCACATCAGAAGACAGGAAAAAATTCTTAATTCTAAATATCTTATGGATGTACTTTTGACATCTCAAGCTCATTTTYTCTATAAAAAATGGTGATAAGTTTATAATACAGAGTATTAACAGTGGGATACGTGCCTCCAAAATTATTGACAGTCTTTGAAATTATTGAAAAACAAAAACTTCTTCGTAGATTAAAAAATTAGTTGTTACCCGAGTTTAATGATAAAGTTGAACAGTAGAATTGTAGCCCTGTGTGGTCTGAATTTACTGAAATTTTTTAATAATAAGTTGAAAATATTTTTGAGTTTTGTGTTGGATATTTTGACACACAGGGTCCAAGAGCTCTCTGGAAAGGAATGGGCAGCACTTTCATTGTTCAGGGCATAACCCTGGGAACAGAAGGCATCATCAGTGAATTTACACCTTTGCCAAGGTATTGCATGTTTTTTTACCACTTCTAACAAATCAGTAAGTTGTTGACTAATTTTCAAAGTGTTAGTAAYGCTGTTTGAAAAATACTACTTCATGTGACAACCAGACAATAAATAGGTGTTTCCAAACACAATGTGGTTGTCTTGGAAAAGACGACCTTATAATCCATAAATAGTGAGGGACTCTTTCTAGGAACTTTATTTGTTTGTGTCTGCTTACTTMTCTGGCTTAGAAATGCTGTGGCAAATTGGTCTTTGGTATTCAACTCTGTAATAAAAGAAATCATAAATTTCTTCTTTCATTTAGGTTTTTATTGTGTGGTAATAGCAAAACCATACCTAAGGGAAAAAATTCCTGGTCTTATTAATCTAAATACAGGAGACTTGCACAGCTAATGAGCTAGCACTGACATTTTGCTGAATATTTGCACTGTCCTTGGTAGGAGGGAGAATAGAATGGCCTGCATTAGTAATGAGAAGACACGGGAAATGGGTGTCCATGTCACAGCAGCTTTGTCTTTTGCCTTCCTTGACCAACAGCTATATGTACCTTGTTCAGTATTCTCATAACAAAGACGTTACCACTAAAAATTACTGACTTTATTTAAAGAGATATTCATCATTTTACATCACTGTGTCAACCCTCTGCTGTAGAAGTTTAGTAGTTTTTTTCTAAAAATATTCAGGGACATGGAAACTACCCTGGGTTTAAAAAGAAGAAATTAGTTAGGATGAATCAAATACTGTTATGATGCATATATCCATACTAATAAAAATAGGAATTTGCAAGTTCAAAAGTATTAGCAAAAGTATTTCATATTTAAATTGTATAGAGTGTGTATTTAAGGGTTTTGGTCAGCTCTGTTTCATAGGTAATTGAAATTTCCAGGCATGTGCTTTCCTCCAAGTGTGGTTTAAATACAACTCTAGGGTATSCTTAAGTTCATGAGATGTGATATAGTGTTTATATCTTCATAGTTCTGAATTCTCAAAAATGTAAGCAATGTTTTTCTACTTGTGGGCCAGTTCAGCAGTTTGGAAAGTAAGCTGGTGCTGCTGCCAAAAGAATCAGACCTTTCTGCTGGAACCAGCTCATTCCTTCCTCTGCGCTATTCCCATCTTTGTGGAAATACAATGTGTGACCAGTTAGGAAATTACCTGGACTGTGAAAGTGATCTGGTTAAAATGGTTTTCTCATACATGCACCACCCCACAATTTTCTACTGAATGCTCTGTCTTGCTTCTTAATGGTGGCTTGCATGTTTGGYTGGTCACAGGGAGGAGTAGGTTATTGCTTGTAGCAGCAGTGCCAGCAAATCTAATTTAAAATGTTATTTAACTGCGTTATCAGGGTCCAAAGAGCACAGAGGATTGAAATGTRAATTCTAATTCTATGTTAATAGTTACATGAAAGAGTACCCCTGTTTTAATAGAGMAGCCCAGAAATGGGTGTGAACATTTTGTACTAGGCAAACTTGTTATGTAATTCTTCTTGCACAGTTATGCCTTGTGGATTGACAGATTAGGCTTTCACGCATTAGTTTGGCTGGTTTGATTTTCCACATCATTTAAGTATTATGGGTAAGTGGATGTGATCCAAGTGTCTGAAATATATAATGGTAAAAATGATCTTCTGTTCCTGTTTAGTGATTGACCTATGTATTTAAAATGTGATAGCTAGTAGCAACACACAATTCTTCAGAAAAAGTAAAATCTTGCCTTTCGTGGATTAGGGATAACTACAAACAGTGTCTGATTGTGATTCCTAGACAAGACTTGAAGCTGAAAACATTATAGCTTGTTATGAAAAATGCAAAGTCTAGTGTGCCCAGCATTACAGACAAGTATCTGTACCTCATAGCTAGGGTATTGACCATATGCATTGTCAGTATATGTGGTATTTGAATGGTATCTTGGGCTAGGTGTGTTTACATTTTCTGTCAAGTGGACTGTAAACATTTGCTGTTTGTATTTTGAAGGGTGTAACTAGAAATACTACTTCAAGGAAATAATATTGATGTCACCTTTGCGTTAAATACATGGGTTTTCTTTTTTATCAGAATATGGTAAGGACTGGTCATAGGACAAAAAACTTCAATTATGTCTATATGGAATTACTGTGCAACTTCTAGCCTGACCTCTTGTACTTGATTTGTTCTTATCTAACTGTACCTGAATATAATTTATATTTTCTTGAAAGAAATAACAACAGGGTAGACATAACCTAAAGAACAGAAGAGCACAACAAACCAAAATGAAATAAAAATGATTTTGTGATAGAGTAGGAAGATTTTAAAGTTCTCCGTTGTTCCCTGAAAATTGCTTTAAGCACTTGTACATAAGGTTGCTACATAAATGCAGAACTGATTAAAGTCAGTTGCTGTGAGAGCTGCAAACATCTTAGTAATTAATAACTGAAACCWTTTTTGATAGAATATCTGACAGGCCTGAAAAACTACTTGAAGTTAAGCATGATTTACTAAATGTTTCACTGTGTCCTTCCAATATGGGAAATACTTCAACCCGAATAGTAGAACACCAATATGGAAACTGACAACAGGTTGTTGACACTCARAGAAGAATTGCTTGAGAATCACGTGTGGATGAGTATTCATATTGTGGTAAATACTTCTCTTTTTAGAGAACTTTCACATAAATGGAATCTCAAGCAGATAGGTGGACACCTTTTACTCAAAGGGTGAGTATAGCATGTGTCTTATGTCTTACTATCTAAACATAAGAAAACTACCAAATGGACATAAGTTTAGTCTGCTGCTACATTTTCTTGACAAGATGCTAACAGTACTTTTCAATTGCTGATTGTTTGGACAATCCTTATTACATACACCACTTGCACAGGTGTTCTCATACTACATCCCTGTGTCTATAGAACTCAACTAAATTTAAAGATTAGACTATTTTAGACCTTAATCAGTCTGGTCACATGGAAATAGAATTTTACTAAACTTTTGACTGAAGCTCAACTAGTTGACTTAACTAGTTGACGTACATTTTAGTAATTGAGTTATACTTGGTTAATTTTCTSTCAGGGATAATTTGGTAGATAGCTTTATCAACTTACAGGCGCCTGTTTGGCTGAAATTCTAGTATTGTCATTATGTTAATTCTTACATTGTTAATTTCTACAGGTTAACACATGTGATAGCAATGCCTTTTTATTCTGCGAGCCTGATTGAAACTGTACAGGTAACTTAAATATATCTGTAACATTTTAAAAGATGCTGTTACTCTTTATAGATTAGATTATGTGGAGAGATGAATCTTTGAATTCAGGTTAGTGTTGCAGTAGTTGCATTTGTTTTGCTTGAGGCTGTGTGACGTAGCTGAAATGGGTGTTACCTATGTAGGGTATATCAGTGTACTATCTTAATTCTAAATCTAGAATTAGAAAGGACATTTAATGTAGATAGTTGGAATATATTGTAAATGAAATAGAGACATGCTATATTTATGTGTTCCAGCAGATAAAATATAAATAAGTTTTTCTCAATGTAAGATTTTTAACCTTTGCTTTCCTAGARGTGTTGTTACAGTGATATCTCCGCTACAACAACTGTAAAGTTTTTCCAGTAGTTCATTGGGGACTTTTAATGCAATACTCAACCCTACCCTCACAGGACTGTTCTCATTCAATCAGCTTTTTAATTTTAATCTTCATGTAGTTCTTCCTTAGCCACAAAAATTAAAATCTGGACCTGTCACTTAGAATACGTCTTAGCTTGTTCMGTATCAGTGCAGAGTAGCCCACAGCACTGTGTTGCAGACTGCCTGTCAGTGAGGTGTTGCATCTCTTTCTGGAGAAAGGCAAGAGTTAGCTGTGCAGAAATGTCCAGGATAATTCTCCCAGCCCTCTCTGTAMAATGACTTGCTCTTAGATGACGTGACAGAGTCTCTGTGCAGCTAATGGAACTCTCTGTAGATTGAGCTCTCATATAGAGCATGCAGGATAGTCATTCTTGTGTCACTGAGTCATCAGAATAATGATTTTCATTCATAGCATAGGCAAGTTGTATGTACTGTCAAGACTAGTTTGCTGGTGTATGTGTCCAAAATGGTGGTTTTTCTGGGGAGAAGGCTGACTTGTGCAGTTTGTTAGTTTCAGCATGSCTTTAGAGGCATGGACAGGGGCAGGATTCTGCTGTGGGCAGACAATCCAAGCTGAAATGAGCCAGAAGGTACTAGGAGAGCTGCTCTGTCTGAACTGGCTGCATTATGGATTAACAGGAAAGGTGAGATTAAGCATCTGTGCAGGGAGAGTAATAGACAGACTCCTGACAACAAACTCATTTCCTCTGAAGACAGTCTGTATTTTAGAAACTTCTTTCCTCCTGGGATCTCTGGTTTGGGGAATATTTGGGAGACTTAGCTGGTGTCATAATGGGAACCTGGCTGGAACTCAAAATCTTAATTGCTGGGTAATGGCTCTACCCTGAGCATGCCATAATTTTGGAACTAGAAACAGTGGTGGAACACTGTTAATATTTCTGGAGTTCATAGGAGGCCACAGAATGGAATGTTTTATATTGCTGCTCATATTTTTGTCTGAAAGGATTTTGCATTACCTGTGTTGTTGGGCATGGGTAAATTTTTAAGCAATAAAAGAGAACATGATTTAGAACTTGTCTTCTGTTTGCAAAGTATAAAGTTTCTTTGCTAGAAAGCAACTTAATAGGAAAACAATAAAAAACCAAAAAAGCATCTCTCTTGGCCTTTTAGGTAGATGATKTCTGTAATGGATTGGTTATGAAAATTCCACTGAGATCTGAGGATTTTAAGATTGGTAGCTTCAGCTGTGTGCAAGTATTTTAGTGAACAAGCGTGTGTCTGTCTGTGTGTATGCATATATATTACGTATATATTATATATATATATATATATTATGTACAAAATGTGTTCTTGAGTTCCTGGAAACGTCATCATAAGCTTATTAGAAACACAGCAGAGGTAATGATAGCATTTATGCAGATATTTATATTGTATTAATKGGTGTGGGGAGCAGCTTGGCTTGCCAGGTTTGCATTACATTCCTGTGCTGCAAGTATACAATGACCAATGACAAACSAGAAAAGGTGAAGATTGTTGGATTTCCTACTAGCAGGTTTATATTGACTTTGACTGTCTTAATTCTGGTAAACCATGCTGTTCAACAGTATCCGTTTGACACTTACCAAGTGTACATTTCACCAAAATAGCTGTGAAGGGTGGAAATTTGTAGCTGTCACATTTGTTCTTTTGTCATTAGCATCTCAAACCTCATGGTGGCGTGTTAGGRCGAAGCAGGAATGGTTTTGAAGTGCAGTGACTGTAGTGACGTGGGACAGAAAAGGAGTCAGTGGAGTTTGTGCTGCTTAACTTGTACTTAAAATCTGCAACAACATTATGTTCTCAGGCATTTAAACCAGTTTCTCACCCACACAGAAAAGACCGTCAAGGCTCTGCAGGCTGTTTAATATTTCCTCAAATACTGAGGAYTATTCTGGTGGTTTATTCTGGTTTGAGGTCAGGACATAGACCACATGGACTCAGAGACTTGGACATTTAGGAGACCACCAAAATCTTGAATTTTGGATGTAAACCACATGATAAAACACTATTAGTAGGGGAAATAATGTTTTTAACTTAATTCTACCCTCACAGGTGGATTGTYACAGAGTAAATAATTATTACAGAATTTTTATTTTTATCACGTGAATTTTTATTTTAGCACATTTTTATTTTTAGCACATTTTTAGAGTAATTATCTCTTCACTAAGAGACATCATGGGTAAGGAATACTACTCTAAATGCATATAATGCCATGAAAACATACAAAACTGAAACTATTAAATTCATGTCAAAAATTAGCTTTCAACACTAGTTATAGAAATCTTTACTATGTAGATTCAAGTTCAAAGATTATAGTCACAGTCATTAAAGTAAAGGAATTTTGAATTAAATAAGCCCTTCCTGGCATTTTGCTCCAGATGCAGACATTACAAGTTCATGACTGCTTTGCATTCTGATACTTTCAGCAGTAGGCTGAAGGTTGCATTTCTTTGGTAGAAACACAGATAACTGCAATATACATTAAAAAACCCTCACTTCTTCAAGATGGGTTCATWATTTGAAAAGAAGCTTAATTGAATGCTGTGGAGAGTGTTATAACAAGCGGCTTTTATTTGTACAGCTGTGTAGACACAATAGCATGCAAGTGTTTAACTCTTTTTAAGAGTTAAGCACTGATAAAGTGTCTAGGTGGATGTCAGGATGGTTTTGAAGTGTTCAGCACGAGTTGTAACTCCTTGTTTGTTCTTGTAGAGTGAAATCATTCGAGACAACCCTGGCATCCTGGACTGCGTGAAAGAAGGGATTGGGAGAGTTGTAGGCTTGGGAGTACCCCATAGCAAGCGTCTCCTTCCTCTGATGGTCCTGACTTTTCCCACTGCTCTACACGGAGTTCTTCACTACGTCATCAGTTCCGTCGTCCAGAAGCTTGTCCTGTTTGTTTTGAAAAGGGATAATTCCCACAACCTTCCGACTGAGAGCTCCACTTCTGTGCAGAGCATGCTGGATGCGTATTTTCCAGAACTTATTGCTAGCTTTGCTGCTAGCCTTTGTGCTGATGTCATGCTTTACCCACTGGAAACAGTTTTGCACCGCCTTCATATTCAAGGGACACGCACAATAATTGACAATACAGACCTTGGCTATGAAGTGCTTCCAATCAATACTCAGTATGAGGGAATGAAAGACTGCATAAATACTATAAAACGGGAAGAAGGAATGCAAGGTTTTTATAAAGGATTTGGAGCTGTTATAATACAGTATACCTTGCATGTGGCAGTTTTACAGCTTACCAAAATTATTTACTCAACACTGCTTCAAAATGTTTCTTAATCTGTCCAGGTCTGGATCCAGCACATTGGACATGATTGACTTGCTAGCCTAGTTATTGTTTAAATGGCTTAGAAAGTGAACTTTGGGGAATCCACTCTGTGAATTCTCCTTTCACTGTAGAACAACTTGTTTTAAAAATGGGGATATAGTTTCCGAAGTGTAATTAAAAAGGACTGTTTAAAAATTACAGACACAAATTGAATATGTCATATGCAGTCATACAAAGGGGATCAGATTTCAAATGTGATTGCATTGAGGATTTACTTTTCCTCRTACCAGTTCACTGACATAAGGAATGGATATGAATTGTTAGTATCTGCTTTGTAAGCATCACATCTGATATTTAATATGGACTGTTAAGCAGTTGAAAGGAATTTATTTTCTTAAGTTATAAGAACTTGCAATTAGGGGACTGATGATCTTTTAAAAATGTTTCCAACTTCACTGTTAATGGAGCTGTGAGTAAAATATAAACTGTAAAAGTGACTTAAGTAGACTTAAATGTTATCATTTACAGGTATATAGAAGACTTATTTTGCTGCAGTGTGGCAGAAGATGACAAATGGGAATCTCTTGCTTTGTATAAAAACAACAAAAAATGGGTGTGGGGCAAAGCTGCACAGAATGCAAATTTGGCTGTCTTGCAGTTTTGTTTGCAAGGCTTACAATAACTAAGTGTGTGAATAAAGCAAAATAGAAACTGATGTGTGCATGTGTAAMTGCCATTTTTAGTTGACTTTCCACTGACAATTTCAGGGTTTAGCTTTACTCTAATGCTCCATATGAGACTGTAATAGTCATACAAATCTGTGTAGTAGTAGTTGTAGTGGTGTTCAAAGTGTACAGAAAGCCTAAGAAAACAATTGGCTGTTCCTAGAGTTTTTATTTTCTTAGATTGGAGGGGTGTGTATAAAATTTTCTCCTTAACTATTTAGTGCTGATGTCTGTAATTTAAAATCTCTGCRAGTTTAAATATTTTGTGGAGCAGAGCTAAGTCTGTTTATGTGCAAGGGAACTATTGAAATAAATAATTTTTGCCCTCTCCTCCTTCAGACTCAGCCTGAAAATGATTTTTAATCATTCTAAACATCCTAATCCTTGGTTTCATCAGTAAATATGGGAGTTGGGAGATGGTTTTTGCAAATAGAACAAGCATGTGGAAAGTCACTTTTAAATTATGAGAGGCTTTTGCTTTTTTCACATTCATGTGGCAAGTCTGTTTTTGTGAATGCTGTAAACTGATCTGCATTTTAATCATTAATCACTGTGTAGTTACCACTTACGGAAGGTAGTCATGGTGAAATAATGCAAAGATGTTGCTCTTTGTAAGTTCTGACTTCATATCAGGTCTACTTTATTATTAATCTATAACTTTCATGTATTTTAAATGCCTAAGTGTTGAAATGGAAAGTATGGTGAACTTGGAAACTGGATTCTTTTGAAATACTGTTGATTGCAATTCTAGTGTATAGTGTATTAAATAAAAGGAGAATTCACTGTAAGTATTATAAAATAATTCACCAAAGAGGCATGTAAAGGAATCCTGTTTTGTGTGTTGTTTTACTGTATAGATTCCAGGGTAGCATTGTCAAGTTCCTCAACTTTGTAAGTGCAAGAACATGATGAATTAAACTACATGCTAGAGCTTAGATAAAATACTCAGTTCCTGGGTTGGTTTCTTGAAAAATTTCTATGAGCATTAAGACGGCCATGCCAGAGAATCATCTGGACTGGAAAAGACCTCAGCAGGTCATGCAGTTCAAATGCCTGCTCTAAGCAAGGACAGCATTGACTTGGGACATGCCCTTGTCCACTCAAGTTTTTAATACATGAAACTGGCCTTTTCAAATGTGTTAAATTCAGCTGTAGCCAACAATTTTATCACAATCACCTTGAAGCAATACCTAAGTGCTTCTTGCAGTCCAGCACTTGCAGATGTGTATGTGTATGTGTAAAATTGGCCAGTCCTGTTTTTCTAGGAATAAAATTCTAGGTTTTTTTGCCTTGTGAAATGGAGGACTTGCCTTTATATATCCTTCAAGAGGAAAGATGAGTTCTCAAGAGTGACACTAGAGACTGCTATAATATTTTATTGCYTCAAAGACTTGCTTTCATTGCTGACAGTTTTACAGTTGTAGTCTAGGTTCTCAGATCTGTAAGCAGTGTGAGAAAGAATGCTGTCAGTGTAGAGCAGTGGTTCTGAGGTGGAGAAACCCTTTTGCTTAGGGCTATACTTCTTTGGTCCTCTTTCCAGTAGTTAGAATGAACATGTTTAGGTTTTTCATGTATACTTTTTTTATCTTCCAAAACACTTACTGCATTTTGTCCGGAGTTGCTAAGGTTTTGCCTGTGCAAAAACGTAAATGAGTGGGCTGAAAAGAGTAATTTTAACCTTTTAAATCATAAGTGTTTCTGGTTTTCATTTGGGTTTTAAATCTGAAGTACTCAATTTTTAGCTCACACAAATGACCAGTAGGTGGTTTCAGCAAGAGATACCACTGAAAACTACAAAATACTGAATTGTCTGTAGAAGGTAACTTGTGAAATATGAAGAGTTCTTATGCATAAGAATAAGAGTTCTTATGAAGAATTCTTACTCTAATTCTTATGCCTGATGCAAACAATCTTTTGTACCTTGTTTTTCTCACTACTTTTTTTAATATCTTAAGAAAGCTGATTTCAAGGAGGTTAGTGTTCCTGAAGAAAGCCAGATTTTGATGTTTTCCCCCCATGAAGCATTACATGGCTTCTTATCCATGTCTCTTAAAAGGAAAGTCTTCATGTGCTGTACCTGACAACAGCCCAGGCAGAAAACCTTGAACTATGAGGCCTCCTGGAAGCAAGCAAATATCTYCCTGTGTCCTTTCATGGACAGCACACAGATGACCCTTGGCTTTTAATTGTGTTACAATGGAGCTTTTAGATCCAGTGTTGGTGCCAGTACTGAATTCTCCAGGATTGTTCCAGCTGTGTTCATTCCTTTTAGCCGATCTCCTCTGGGCACTGCAATAATGTGAAATGTCCAGTTTTACAGATCTATACAGAATTTGTAAGACTCAAAATTACATGTTTTTCTTAGCTCCTCTGWGTTTAGCAGCAAGTTCAAAGCAAGTATATGGAAGGTATTCATCTCACATGGTCATTCAGCTGGATATATGCCTGCAGCTACAAACACAGAGCAGAATCATAGAACATCCTGAATTGAAAGGGACCCACAAGGATCATCAAAGTTCAGTTCATGGCACCCCAAGTATCCCYCTAGGTACCAGAGAGCATTGTCCAAACACTTCTTGAACCTAGGTGCTAAGACCATTTCCCTGGGGAACCTGTTCCYGTGCCCAAACGATTAGGAGGCAAGAACTTTTTCCTAATASTCAACCTGAAACTCCCCAGCACAACTTCAGGCCATTCCCTTGTTTTCTGTCACTGGTAACCAGACACAAGGTTAAGTGTCTGCCCCCCTTCTCCCGTCACAAAGAAGRTGAAGACTCCAATGYGGTCTCTCCTCAGTCTCCAYGCTGAACAGACCAAGTGACCACAGATGCTCCTCATGAGGCTCTTCCTTCAGATCCTTCATTACCTTTATGGCCTTCCTTTGGACAGTCTTTAATATCTTCATATCTTATATTGTGGCACCTAAAACTGCCCCCAGCACTGGAGGTGAGGCCACCCCAGCCCAGAGCAGAGTGGGACAATCCCCTTCCTTGCCCAGCTGGGGATGCTGGGCCTGATGCCCCCAGGACAGGGATGTCCCTCCTGGCTGCCAGGGCACTGCTGGCTCATGTTCAGCTTGCCATGGACCAGGATCTCCDGGTCCCTCTCTGTGGTGCTGCTCTCCAGCCTCTCATTCCCCAATCTTTCCATCCAGCCAGGGCTGCCCCATCCCAGGTGCAGAGTCCAGCATGTTTCCTTGTTGAACTGCACACAGCTGGTGATTGCCCAGCCCTCTGATTCATCGAGGTCTCTGCAGGGCCTCCCTGCCTTTGAGGGAGCCAACAGCTCTTCCCTGTCTTGTATCATCTAAAGATTTGCTGAGTCTCCCTTCCAGTCCTGCGTGCAGGTTGTTTATGGAGATGTTAAAGAGCACAGGGCCGAGGATGGAGCCCTGCAGAACCCTGTGAGTGACAGGTCACCAGCTGGATGTCACCCCAGTCACAGTAACCCTTTGTGCCTGACTGGTGAGCCAGTTGCTCACTCATCACATGATGTGCTTGCCCAGCTGTGGGCTGGACATTTTGTCCAGAAGGGTCCTGTGAGTGACAGTATGAAAACCTTCACTGAAGTCCAAAAAAATTACATCAACTGGTTTTCATTGATCAGCCAGGTGGGTTACCTTGTAACAAAAGGAAATCACGCTTGACAAACAGGACTTACCCCTCATGAAGCCATGCTGGTTGTGACAGATGACTGCGTTGTCCTTCAGYTATCCAGAATATTCCTAAAGCTCCTGCGTCACAGCTTCAAGGTACCAAGGCATCACAGATAGTAAAAGAGCTGAGTAGGAAAAYTGCCCTCCTTGATTTGTTGCTCATTTCCAGAGGGGGATTTGTGTGACCACTAAGTGATTGAGTTTAAAATCTCTTGACAGGCGGAAAAGAACCTCAGCCATGGACATGAGGAGAGCAGACTTCAGGAGCTAGTGGTGAGGTCTCAGGGAAAACATTTTAGAAGGTGCTGGAGTTCATCAGTGCTGGTCACTTTTTTGAACACCACCTCCTAAATGCACGGGAAATTCCAGAATGTTGGAAGTCAAGCAAGTGAGGCAGAAGGCTGGCTGGGCTGAGCAGGYGTCTTTTGGAGCTAAAGCAAGAAAAATAACATGTATGGCCAGTGGAAGCAGGGTCAGGTGRCATGGGAGAAAAATAGAGATGCTGCTGTGAGGGAGAAAATTCATGTAGCCAAAACTTGGCTAGCATTGACTCTGGCCAGAACTGTGGGTGACAATGAAAAGAGTTTCCTTAAATCATTAATGATAAAAGYCAYTGCTGAGGTAACATTGCCCATCACAGGCCAAAGGTGGTTACCTCCTGAACAGGGACAGAGACAAGGCAGAGGTGTTTGATGCTGTCCTTGCCTCTGTCTCCAGCACTGCTGATGGGCTGAGGAGTCTGAGTGCCCTGAGCTGGGGCACCACGACTGTGAGAGTGACAAACTCCCAGCTGGCCCTGAGCCTGTGCAGCTTCCATTGCTCCAGCTGGATCCCTGCAAATCTATGGGGCTTGATGGGATTCYTCTGAGAATACTCAAAGAGCTGCTSATGTCATCATGAGCCTCTCTCAATGATTTTTGAACATTRCTGGGAATCCACAGAAGTCTGAGTTGATTGGAAACTGGTGAACATTGTRCCAGTTTTCAAGAAGGGCAAGAAGCATGACCCTGGAAACTGCAGGGCTGTCAGCCTCCCTTCAGCACCTAGTGAAAATATGGGGAAGGGAAGTTTATTCTGGGAGTTACTGAAAACCACCTGAAAAACCTAATCAATGTACATGATGTAAATGAGGCCTGTCCCTACATTTATACACAACTTCTTGCTGAGCTCTAAGATTTTTGTCAGTATAATTCAGGGCTATCAGTGGTTACTGTCAAACTATTTACCTCTTCAGCGATAACCAGGGAGAAGTGGTCACACACTAAATTTTTTGGCTAAATGATGGTTGRTGTGAGATTTGAGAGCAATATATAATGAGAGCATTCCCTCACTGGAATGGCAAAAGAGATGTTAGGAAAATGTGAATAAACTGTTTGTTTGATTTTGCTTCAGAATATGTAATATAATCTCCAGCAAGGGCAGAAGAAGGGAGTATCTTACTTTGATCAAAACTGCGAGCATGTGTTCTTCAAAAACAAATCTGAATTTAAGGACTTGAAAAAAATTGTATCTTCAGATATTTTTGAAAGAATAAAGATAATTTTTTCTTTACCTTCTGCTCTCTGGCCTCCCCGCAGACAGCCTGGCAAATCAGGAACATAATTTCAGGGCAGAAAAGGAGCAATATTGAAAATGGAATGTAGAGACTGTCCATAAATGCAGAGAAACAAAAGTCAGTAATTAATGTTCTCAGTTGCAAAAGCTTAATAAAATGTAGAAATGTCCAGATGTATATGCATAGTATTTATGTCCAAATGTATTTATATGTGTATTTATGTCATATTTATGTTAGGTTTCATTTGGAAGTCTATTTCAGCCTTTATGTTTCAAATGGTGTTTTTAAAGATAAGTTAAAATCACAAAATGTAATAACCCTGATATGCCTTTTTTTTTTCTCCTGATACTTGGAAACTGACTCAACTAAAAAGCCAGCTATTTTTTCAGCTTTTTCAACAGGAAAAAAAAAGTCTTCTACATCTTCCATTCAAATTGAGGCACTCTTTCAATGGATACAAATACCATCATACAGTGGTCTAATGTGGCACTTACAGATTTTTTTATTTGTTATTATTCAAACTGCTCATGAGTTGGCTGCAGTACATATTGCCTGTAACAGCTTGATCTGGGTGAAGTACTGTATCATTCTTCCCTTGTTTTCAAAACATAGGAGCAGAACATGACTCCTACCCACCAAAGTAATAAAATTGAAAGGGGTATTTTAGCTTTTACCTGAAATTCTGAYTCTTGCTCTTATTTTACAGTTTTATGCTTAGCACTAAGGCAAGTCCAGAGCAAAGGGCCTTTTGCCTGGGACTTGACTGTTCTGCCAAGGTGCTTCATGTCTTTCCCAAAATGAATTTTTACAAGCAACAGACTTATAAACTGGTGTTCCTGATTCTTGGTTTCAGGATGTCCACAGAAAAGAAAAACAGCAGGTTTGCTTTTCYTGCAGCAGCAAATGAAACTCACTGAAGTTTCTGACATCTGAAATAGGATCCTGAATTATGTAATACCTTTGAGTAAAGGTATGTAATATCGTTACATACATTTTTATGTATGTAATGCATTTGAGCATTATGTGTAGGAGGAAAGACCAATATACACAGATGCCTTGATTCTCAGCTCCTAGCTGTTACCAGCTCAGCTCAGTGCCACTCCAAGTGATGGGACACCTTTGATGTCCACACAGCCCCCTGACGAGTTTTTGGTCTCTGTGGGTAGAGGTATCAGTCTAAACCTGTTGCAAAGTACAAGCAAGGGCAGGATTGTCAGACACTCTTCCCATGGACCAGCCTTGTGTATGCAAAATGACACATGAAAAAAACCCAAACAAAGGCATGGAAAAGGGGATTCTTGAAACCAAGTATGTGCTTACTGTTGGGAGCACCCTGACAAGGAGATGTGTGTCACTTCAACYGCTGCTCAAGAACAGTGAGGGGAAGGAGACTTGTCAAGTAGCTACTTGTGTTTCAGGAGCTTAAAAATGCCTGCAGTGTTTTCTTTGAAAGATGGAGATTTTTTTTATTTCCAATACAATCAAAAAAAAAAACCAAAAAAAAAAAACCTGGCAAAAAGTTTGCTGTGAAGCAGGTAACTGTTGCATAACAATTTTGACATTCTTTGAAATTAACTAAATAATATTCACTTTGGCTAATACTTTTTTTTCTTTTAGTAAAAAGCAGCTACTTTATAAAGCCTACTTTTATCAAGGGAATTAATGTGTCGTGTTCTCTTAAGCAGTTTATTTMTATTAATTTGATAACATAATGGGTCTAGAAACTCATTTGTGTGTTTTCTCCTCTAATACATTTGTGTCTGATAAGTGCTCTTTAATAATGGAGTTTCCTCAATGTAACACCAGTTGATCTTCATAAAAACTGCTGTTGAGAAAAYGTTCCAATTACTCTACAAAAGGGAAAATATTTGTGCATTTAAATACAGTTTCAACACACAAGGAAAGGCCAGGAGAKTTGGGATTGTTCAGCCTGGAACAGAGGCTTTGGGGTGACCTAACTATGGCCTTCCAGTACCTGAAGGAAGCTCACAAGAAAGATAAAGAGGGACTATTTACAAGGGCATYTAGTGACAGGACTAGGGGAAATGGCTTCAGACTGAAGGGGAGTAGGCTTAGATAAGATATGAGGAAAAAGTTCTTTACTGTGAGGGTGGTGAGGCCCTGYCACAGGTCTCCCAGAGAAGCTGTGGATGTGCCATCCCTGGAAGTGRTCAAGGCCAGGTTGGATGGGACTMGGAGCAGCAACCTGGGATAGGGGAAGGTCACCAACAGTAGATGATTAAGGTTCCTTCTAACCCAAACCATTCTGTGATTCCAKAATTTTTCCCAATGGAAATAAAAACCAAGACATTTTATGTTGTAAAGGAAACATGCTGCTGACATGCAGCAACTTTAAATTTTTTTAATTTCCAAACAAAGATCAGTGCATGCTTGCTCTATTAATTAGTAAAAGTTTAGAGTGTGCAATACAAGTTGGAATCGTACTTAAGGACTAACTGGGAAGCTCTGTAACTGAAACTACTTGGCACACTAAAGCTTCTGCTTGCACAGTAGGACAGTCATCAGCACATACCAGCACGTATCAGAACGTGCATCAGATATGCAGTCCTCTCATCTCTGGAAAGAAAAGGGAATTCAAAGCATGATGGTTGGGTGTACACCTTCTTCTGTCTTTGTAGCTGCAAGTTTTTAGTCATCTGTCAGTTATTTTGTTCCCCTCTATCAAAAAAAAAGTCAAAAAGTKAAAAACTCCTCAAGATGTGAGGATTTTTAAGGTACTCCTCACATCTTCAAACTCTGCCAATGTGCAGAGTTACCATGTCAGGATAGTTCTAGATGTAATAATCATCATGAAAATGACACTGGGAGTGGGGGCTGGATTTCCTGAAGCTCCTGCAGAGCTGAGGGATGTGAAGGATGAGGTGGGTATGCTGACAGTGATCTCAAAGGGAAGCAGAGCTGCCAAAGAAATGAGACTATACCTCTTCTGGAGTTTGTACAAACACTACTTTTTCTCTTTTGTGCCTCCTGCACACTGTCCATAGCAAGGTATTTTGGGTCTATGTTCTCCATATGGCGTGGAGTACAAATGACAGTCATAAGTGATTGATACCTTTTCTTTTGCACAGGGGTCATCTGCTTCTTTTCTCTGTGCAAATGTCCAGGATGGCTTGTTGGTCGTTCCCCATGGCTTTGTGTGCACCATGAATTGGTATAAAGGACTGGTCAATAGCTTCAATGTTTAGGGGGGAAATTTGGTCTTGCATTTTGATCCTTAAAATTAAAARCATTTGAAAACATCTGTGTAGAAAGCATCTGTATAGTAAGATTTATTAAACTAATGACTTCTTCTGTTAGAGGGAGTATTTGTACTTGACAGGAGACACTTTCCATATACTTGAGTTTCTCCTCTCTTTTCTAGGYTTCCTCTTCCTGCCTGGCTTTATACATCATTTATGTACTAGTTGTCTAGCCTTGCTTCAGTTGCTTCACCTTTTTCTAATTTTTCTCTCTTTCTCTTTGGTRTTCATATGTGCCTTTTCCGTCTTTGTTCCCTATGTCTCCCCAGTGAAATATCCAGCCCCTGTTTCCATGTTCCCTTTAATAAGGGGCACTTTGGGTACTCATCACTGTGCATGATGCTGCCCACAGCTGCTCGTGGYGTACTTGCCAGAAATTGTCACCAGGACATACAAACTGAGTGTTACATAGAGACTGTGAATTATGTTCTGCACTGATGAATTCACAGGGTGAGGAAGCTTCCCTTGACACTTCAGAGGGTTGGGATTAAAAGTCATGAAGCTGAGTTGGTCTTAAATAATGTTCTGTTGGCAGGTCCAGCTGTATTTTAATATATAAATATATATATATATATATATATATATATATATATATATATTTACATATAAACATATATATGTATATAAATACACTGCATCACTTCATTAGAGCTGTAACAGGAAGTATGCAGCTATGCAGGAGCTGGGTAAGGATAGGTTTGCAGACATTAAAAAGTAAGAAGTTTGTTTCATACTCCTCCTAATTACTGGGGCAATTTTCTAAAAGGTGCCTAACTTTCTGCATTTACAGTGTTTGTCTGCAGTTATTTTACTTAAATAGCTGTAGCAAAAGGAAGGGAAATAACATTCCCAGTACTGATGTGTAACAATCACATGAACAAATTCTCTCATGAGATTATAAAAATCTGGCTGGGGTGCAGAAATATTTGCTGAGCCCTCAGTGAAGGAAATAAAAGTTCTCATTGGCCAGAAGCTGTTGCACTTACATTTTACCCCTAAGAGCAACAAAACGATGTGCAGTTACTTTCTGTGTGACTGCACCTGTTAAAAAAAAAGCATCTGGTTGAGAGGAGCTGGAACAATAACAATTTCTTTGGTCCCCAGTTACTTTTTGAGATCTGTCTGCCTTTCTCAGGGAGGCATCTTTGTTAATGACTCTATTCAGTATAGTCGCTTTTGGCTTAATGCTGCTTGTGGTGTGGTCACAGGTGTCTTGTGCTCTTTAGTTTGCTGCCCTCAGTGTCTCTCTCTTTTTCCACAGGAGTTCTGACTTAGCACCTTGCAGCTGGCTACTCTTCAAGCACCAGAAGCACTATTTTACTGTTAATGAAGTACTTTGARCGTTTAATCCCAGCCAGCYACTAAGCCCCGCACAGCTGTTCACTCACTCCCCTGCGGTCAGATGGGTAAGGGAATTGGAAAAGAAAAAATATTACAAAACTCGTGAATTGAGATAAGAACAGTTTAATAGGAAAAGCAGAAGYCACACACATGGAGAGCAAAACAAGGAATTTATTCACTGCTTCCCATGGCTGGGCAGGTGTTCAGCCATCCCTAGGTGAGCAGGGCCCCATCACAGTAGTGGTGACTCAGAAAGACAAACACCATCATTGCTCTCAGAGTCCTTCCATTCCTTCTTCTCCTCAGCTTCATSTGCTGAGCATGATGTCAGACACTCTGGAAAATCCCTCTGGTCAGCTGGGGTCAGCTGTCCTGGCTGTCCCCTCCCAACTCCTTGTGCACCCCCATCCTGCTCACTGTGGGGATGAGGAGCAGCAAAGGGCTTGGCCCAGTGCAGGCCCTGCCCAGCAATAGCAAAAACATCCCTGTGCTATCAACACTTTCCAGCACAAATCCAAAACAACCCCATGATAGTTTACCCTGAATAAAATTAACTCTACCCCAGACAAAACCAGGAGAAGCAATTTGTCCACACTAAATCAATCCTGGAGAATTACTCAGAGCTATAATAATATCATCAAACTGGTTAATCAGGCCAAGCAGAGCAATATCATAATGATGCTAAACTGGTAGTTTTGGGGCAACTTTGTTTCTGGTTAATTATAAAAGAACTGCTACTAATTAGATTTAAAAGTAGTGTGGCTTAGTGATTGAGTACATAAAAAATTATAAATGATGGAATCACGTAAACCAGAATGAATTTCACTGGGGGAAAAAGAAGTTGCATTTTTGCAACAACTATGTAACAGGGTGATTTTGCCTTTTAGGGAAAAGAACATTGTTTTGTTTTGTCTTGTGACACTAATGTGAGGTTGTTTTCTTTGGATCCAATGCTTGCATGGTACTGCTTGCCCACTTCTCCAGACACATATATATCTCCTTAAATTCCTTTGTCTTCCACTCCGTCATTTAATCTGTTCACAGGAATTACATGGATTAGGAGTTTAGGAACAAGTGAGACACTAGATTGAAAGAAACACAGCTATAATTTCCTTCAAAAATCTACTGAGGTTCTTCAAAACTTCACTGACTTTGGAAGATGTTTCTAAAACCCACTAATTCTTTGGCTTATGAAAAGAACAGTAGAATGTGTGTTCCTCATMTAGCTTTTCAACAACTTTGTCATCATGAGCCACTGCATCAGGAGGCACCAACTACCAGGAGGCATCGCATGACCATGATGCCCAGATAACCCATGTATGCTTATCTCTATTTAAAATAGATATATTTTCCATTTTAAACCAATTTCTGGCCTATCAACACACCTTCAAACATATATTCAGTGGGGCTTTGCCTTTTCACTACTAGCCATAAAAACAAACAAATACCAGGTTCTAAGATGCCAAGTCATAATTTCTATAATGAGTGGGCAGGATGGAAGCTTCTTTTTATTTTCCCCCATTTTTCTACCTCGCACCTCAACCAAATCTGTGGGTAGCACACCAAGTAGGTACACATGTAGGTAACAACCTGGAAGTATGTACAGAAATTGGCACTAAATCAGGGATGGGCAGTTAAATATTTATAACCACTATCTGCTGGAGAATGAATGACAATTGCTGCAACAACTACAGCCCTGGGGAAGGACTATTTTGTTGCTCTGGAAACACGGTCAGAGTCAATAACTAGCTGGAGAGCAGAGCTGCCAGCACTCGGGTGGGAGGGAGGCACTAACACAAGAAACAGGYAAGAAAGATTTGTGCAGGTCATTCTTCACCACAGTGAGGAGCAGCAGCTGATCAAAGGTCTGCAATTCACAAAGTTTTTCCATAATGGGTGGCTGTCTGATGCCAAGAGGACTACCCACCACTTGGTAGGTAATGTGTTAGCATTCCTAATTTACAATTTCAGTAGAGGACGTAGTGGCTCTGAAATATTTTTAATCTCTTTTTTTTTATGGTGGAGGGGCAGAGACAGGTTATGGAATGTCTTGTATGAAATATGAATATGATAGTCTGGGCAGAAGTGAGGAAGTGCAGTTTCAGATGCAGAAGAATAGGAGTGACATTTGCTTTTATCTGAGAGCAGAGGCACAGTCACCCAGAGGTGACTTTGTGTCCTGCTTCTACTTTTGCAACGAGTTTCTTCTCTGACATCAAGACAAATTAATTCATTATCTGCTCCACAAAGTGCCCAGATCAGGTTAATGGTTCAAATTCTAATCTTTCTCCTCTTCTTGGTATGCTGTTCTATATGTCTGGACAAGCCATTGTGGAACAAGTCAAACTGGTACCTCCTGCACTCTTCTGACCCCTTTCTCCTTTCAGTCCAGTGCATGCACTTCCTTGCCTGTCATTTCCCAAATACATCAGGAAGGGCATCAGTCTGTACCTGCATTCAGATGAGGTCTGAATGCAGGTCCTTACTTTCCTGAAAAACAGCTGTAACACTTTGCTTAGCACAATTCTGTGCTTCTGTCATCTTGGCACAGGAAAAGGCAGTGTGTCTGTCTGTTATACTGATACTGCACAGCCYCCATCTTTTCCCTCTGTGAGGGTATCAAATCATCACTACAAAGGGAACTTGCCTTCTKCTTTTCTGCATGGTGACATTAGAACCCATCAAATGGCAGTCTCTGAGAAACCTCTGCTGACCTGGAAGTTTCCCCCAGAGATTGTGATGGAGTAGGCTTTGTCATCTGAAGGGATTCAAGCAATTTTCAAAAGCCAAGACCTTTAACTCTGTTCTTTACTGATTTTTTAACTTARTTTGTTCAGAACAGAAGTTGTCTTTACTATATGTAGGTTCCTGAGTAACCCCTTATAGAGTTTTGAAAAAAGMGTAAGCATCATCTTTACTACTTTCTAATCTTCAGGTACCAAAGAATTTTTTAAGTGGTGATGTACTGAAGCCACTTAATTCAACTATTTAATTTTTAATTGCTTGGAAATAAGTGTGGCAGTTGTTGCTATTTATTTTGTTTGCTTTTTCTGTAAGGTCTTTTGTTGCTGCCTAACTTTGAGTTACCACTTCTGATATATACACCCACAGAGAAGAGGTTATGAAGGTGCTGGAAGCCCTTCCACTGTGAGCACATATGCAGACAACTTTCCTGTCTTCTGATAAGGCCACGTTTCCTGCTATCCTTTTTACACCCTCCTGATCAGTTGGTGCTCTGTGCTCTCTGACAGGTTTCCTGTTGGAGGGATATTGAGGTGATGACTGATTATTCTTTTCTTAGGTCCCTTTTGAGATATTTCTCTATCTCCCTAGACCTTTGTGCTATGTTTTTCACATTTCTTCTATCTCTGATTGTGATGCCATCTATTTTAATTTGTAACAAAACTAGAATTTTTCAAAAGTGTTTCTTAACAATTTCTTTTAACTTTACTGTGCCATTTGTTCACATTGTCTACTTTTTTCTTTCCATTGAGTTCTTCTTGCTTTGTAGGATGTTTCTTTTTTGCTTTCTTCCTGGGGAACGAAGTCACTGGTTGTGTTAAACATTGACATCTTGATCAATGCTGACACTGGCGTATAAATTAGGAGTGGCTGCCTTACTCTGTTCTTGTTCCTGTCTCTAGTCCCCAGAATGGTAATTAAACTGATGTCCTCATTYCAGGTTAGTCATTTCATGTCCTCCATATCATGTGTCTCAGAGTTCTGGTATTTTTGTGGAATGCAATTTARTCTGATCCTTCATRTTCTTACCTGTGCATCACTTAGATGGCCTTTACCTGGAAAGCAGAGTTTTCATGGCAACATCTATGTGAATACCAAAACAAATTCTCTTCCACATCMTCCCTTCTCTTCATTTCAAGAACTCAATTCCAACTATCATCCACTTTCAAATGAAAAGTTTCTTTTTGTGTTCACAAATAGGTTATTAATTGGAAAACCTCTAACAGTGGGGCATCAAGGTCTTAAATGAGCAGGAAATTTTCCATGGAGCAAGCAAAGGATCAGGTCTTTCTTTCATGAAGATCAAATGGATTAAAAGCCTGGAGACGTGAAGCACTGTGATTCCCTCCTTTAGGTCTCACTGTGCACTAGGGAGATGTAGATTAAAGAACAGTTGGCAGAGAGCAGTAGCCAAATTCTACTCCAGTTAAATCTTCGTTATCCCCAGCTAAATTTGGCTTTTCTGTGCTATGTATGTTCAATGGCATATTCTTATTATTACTATGCTACTTACATGCCAGTTTATAATTATTTTTTAGTCCTGAGGCAACTTGTGAACAGAGAGGAAGTGATGACCAGAGCCATGACAAGGGGGAATGGCATGAAACTGACTCAGGGAAGGTTTAGGTTGGATATTAGGTTGGATGTTGGAAAAGGTTCTTCACCCAGAGGGTGTTTGGGCACTGGAACAGGCTCCCCAGGGAAGCAGTCACAGCACCAGCCTGACACAGTCCCAGAAGTGTTTGGACAATSCTCTTACATCTCTGAATTTTACACAGGATTTCTGGCCCATACACTGGCAGAGCATACTGCGTGCAAGAGCTGCTCAAAACACATAGAAATTACTTGCAGGCAGGGTTTTTGAAAGAAGACACACCAATAACTACTAGAAATTCTACAAATTGGATTAATTTTTAATTATTAATAATTTTAAGATAGGCATTAAGAAAAATACCCTTTGTAGTTTATAAAAAAACTTTTACAAAATAATTTTTTTATAACTTGGAAAAGCAAATAACTCTGTAGTGTGTTAAATTATAGTAAAATTAGCCTACCATTCCAGAATAAGCAGATGAAAAAATTAGGATGGCGAACAGTTAATAGAGTTTTGATCCATGTTAAGGCAACATGATATTATGAGTTTTTTACTTAGCGAGGTATGTATGACTTCTAAGGTAAAAATTTAAATGTAGATGTTACGGAAATCATCACTATAATATTTAATTTCTAAGACAGGTGGCTTATTCCCCACTATTCTCCTCCTTTACTGATCTAAAAGACTTACTGAGTTAACAACATATTGACTGATGCAGATGATATTAAATAAATTAGAAGCTGGCATCACTTCAGAATAACCATAAAAYTGAAAAAATGTGGGGAAAAAAGAAAAAAARGTAAAAAAAAAAAGGCAGAAAAAAATTGCAATTGGCCAAAGCTATACTGTAGTTTTATCAAAAGGCTGGGCAAATGTGTTAAATCACACCAGAAACATTTTTAGAACGGTAGAGGACTGTCAAAGAAAGTTGCATATGAATACTTTGTGCAGGAGAGTGGTCTCATGGCAACAATTTTCACTTCATTGTGCTTGTAAAAAGGCAATTCACCCAAAAGCAACTATCCATCCCTTTTCAAGACAGGAACAGTGTCATGCCAGTCAGACCCTGAAGGTAATTATAGTAACTAAGAGAACATAAACCCAGGTGTGGCACCAGGGCAAATACAGGGAACCCATCAGTGTGTTAGCAAAAAGGAAACACCAGGAGGTTGAACTCATCTTGCACATCATTTCTTCATATTTAACAGTGTCAGTGTGATGGTGAGACCTATGACTGTACTGAAGGGGCCTGCTAAAAGGTTATGTGACAGACACCACCCAGAAATCTCAAAAATMAAACAAAAAAATAGACCTTTATAACAGATGATGGCTCTTTAACCAGCCAGAAATCACATGATCCAGGATGTATAGGTTGCAGCTGGACAAATTTCCTTCCCAGAGTCAGGGTAATTAATTAGTGCTCTGTGATACAGATGTGAATTTAATACTATCTGAACTCTTCAAGTGAAAAAGTATTTTTGATATATTATGCCTTTGGACCTTAAATTAAGTTTCAGATTCAGTGTTGTGCGTTTTTTTGTAAATTATTAAGAGCATTGCCCAAATGCCTGTTAAACAGTGACAAGCTTGGGCCATCAATCACTTCTCTGGGACGCCTGTTCCTTTCAACAAACCAAGTCAGAACATCCCCTGGCAGGGCTGTGAGCCCTTCCCATGTGTCCTGTCACTGGATCCCAGAGAACAGAGATCAGCACTTCCCCTCCCCAGGAAGCTGCAGAGAGCAGTGAGGTCACTGCTCAGCCTCCTTTTCTCCAAAAAGGACAAACCCCAATTCCTCAGCTGCTCCTCACTGGACAGCCCTTCCAGCCCTTCCACCAGCCCCACTGCCCTCCGCTGGGTGCATCCCAGTGCCTTCACACCCTTCCTCAAGTGTGAGGCCCAGAACTGCTCTCACTAAATACAGCAGCACAATCACCTCTGTTGCCTGTCTGGCTGTGCTGTGTTTGATGCACCCAGGATGGGATTTGCCCTCCTTCTGAATCTGGCAACAGCTCATTCAGTTTCACACTGATGAAAATTGTCCAATTCTTCCTCCAGTCTAGGTTCCTCTGCAAGGAACCTTGTCCCTCAAGACAGTGATCACCTCCTAGTTTGGTAGCATCAGAAAACTTGGTAATTGTGCATCCAACTCCAGCATACAGATCATTAATAAATGTACTGTGAGGGTTCATATATCTGTTTTTCAGACAGCTTTTCACACAGGCTGTATCAATCYCCGTCCCAGGTACTCTTTTCATGTGTGAGCCATGTGAAGTGTGAGTCAAAGCTTAAAAAAATTGTAATTKTTTTTTCTTACTCAATATGAATTTTTGCATCAGGCTGTTAGGTTTAGGAAATATAAAATATGTCTAACTATTTCTCTCAAACTACTGCAGCCTTTGCCCAAAGGTTTATGTGAGCCAGTGTACAGCTATTTTTCTCTGTTTCTCTTCTCCTCCTTTCCTTCTCCCATATTGTATTTACAGGAAACAATTGTGGCAGCTCCAAAGCACATCTGCTTTCAGGTTTAATCCTTTCCCTCCAAGACCTCTTGTAAGCAACTCTGTTTCCTTAAAGCAGAATTTCTTGTGAAACTTACTAGTTATTCAAGACAGATATCATAAAGTTTCTTTATGGTATGAATGGATTTGTGAGTCAGACACCAAGAATAAACCATACAAATTAATTTCAAAAATTCAAAGCTCTGCACTCCCGCTGTTATGCTAAATATTAACAATGCTAAAAATTATCCATCTCCCATGTTAGAASAGTAAAATAAAATAGTTCAAAAGATGGAAGATTATTCAGTGTTTTTATTGATGTTCTATTTCAGTAAGTTGCACAACATTGTTTCAAGTGGTTATTTTTAAAATAARCAGTTAATTGGTCTTCTTATGTCAGATTTATTTAAAATTACTGCATCTATTGGATCAGCAATCTGTTATAAAAACCTTCTAAATAAACTTTGCACCTTTCTGTGAAGTGCAGGAGAGTTAAAATTTGGGGAATTTCCTCAGGGATATTTTTCTATCTTCTTCTTAGTTAAAGCTTGATGAGTTCATTATGTGGCCTTCAAAAGTGATTTTTCATCAGTTTTATGTTTGAGCTCATGGTGTCAAATTAAGCCTGGTGTGTTTCCTGTGTAAGTGGTAAAATGAATGCAAAAGCACAAAGGGGATGTAACCTATAGGTGAAATTCTTCTATTCCTCTATCAGTTTCTTCTCTTCATCACAGATCAGGACTACTTGTGTTTCATTTCTCTGAGTGGACTTGGGGTATTTTTTTATTTTAATATGCTAGACCTGCAAAAGACACTGTGAGTAATAACAGAGCTAAAAATAATGGTACAACAGAAGGAAATTACTGTAAAGCAAACTACATCTACAGTGGAAGAGAGAGAGACACAAACAGGCCACTAAAGTGTGTATAAACCTTGCTATTCTTGCTTCTTYAGCAGAAAGAAGCTTTTTGAGAGTTACTTGACTAAGTACAACCAGTAGGGAGCAGGTAAGATGTAGGAGTTAGTTGCAAGGCAGCTTAAGCCATGAGTTAGGAGTGCAAAATAAAGGAGYTAATGTAAGACTTATGAGCAAGAAAAGTGGCTTCAGTGTTGGGGGCCAATCATYCATTTAAATGAGGATTTCAACCAGCTGCAAGCATCAACATTTCTGGGCGTGAGAAAGAAATCACAGCTACTTGTCTGTAAGGTCTGTGATTGGGGAGGTGAGCTTCATTCAAAGGTTGTGGTATGGTTAAAGCAGTGCAGCCTCCATGCTCAATTAGAGGATGTGTTTATATTGCTACAGCAGTGCTCACAGCATTTGAGCCTCAGCCTGTGAAGAGCAGACTGTGCTGATGTAGCTGCAGCTTTTCTGGGGGTGGCACCTGCAGAGCTCCCCCAGCTGCCACTGCAATGATTTCAAGCCAAGTTTTACACAGTGATTCTTCTCTCAGGCTGCTGCCAAACATCAGTGTGGCACTGAATCTCAGAAGCAAGGTGCCCAAGCTGTTCCCTTGGCCCCAGGACAGGATCACAGAGACCTGTGCCTCAAGGTGTGCRTCTCAGTGTGGTGGTGAAGGTGTTCCAGGCAGCCTTCCCTAACATCCTGCTCCTGGTGGCTCCTGCAAGGGATTCCTGGAGTCCAGCCCCGAGCTCCCTCCTGGGGCCTCCCTGCTGCCTCCCGACAAGGAGCAGGCAAAGTGCATTGTGCTTCGGCTGTCTTTCACAGAAGGCAGTTCTCATGTCTCGCCTTCTTCTCTGACAAGTGGGACAGGGACAGCCTTTCCTTGTGAGGGCTTCTTTTTACTTCTCTGATCAGTCTGCATAAGGTTTTTCTTCCTAGACATCCGATTAGCTTTATTGCTTCCCTKTGCTTGACTCCTAGACTTTTTTGTCAAGAACTTGGAAAAATGTTAAGTGTAATTCCAAGTGGCATATGTTARGCATTAAAAAAAGCTTAATAGGAGTATAATCAAGATAAAAATGGGACATTMGGTAAGAAATACACTTAAAATTCTACTCTTTTGGCGGAGAGCCTTGCCATTTGCTAATAATAATCATCAGCTTTAACCCATAAAAAAACTTTCAGATTTATTGGGGAGGAACTGACCACAAGCACACTTCCCAATTTCATGGTGCGTCACGCTGACAATATGAAGTTTTGTTTTGGCATTCATAATATAAATGTTTGGTTATCTTGGGAAAGTGTTCAGAATTGTTTTGAATTGCCACATCATGGATATTGAGCCAGAGCTTCTGCAACTCTTTTTTAATTTCACTCAACATTTCAGCCATTGCTAATTTTCTCTATTTGTTCACATTACTTTCTGTGATTTGGAAGACCTGAAGGGGAGGCACAAAAACCCCCCACAAAAATATGTAATTATGAGAAATTATTGATAATGTAAAATATATTCCTGTATGCCTGCTCAAGTGCTTACATAGTCTAGTCTTATCAACATAAAAAGATTTAAGAGCTAAGGATTTTTTGCATCTTAATTATTCCCTAAAAACTTTTCTCTTCTTTAGAAGACTATCATGTCTTTAAAGAGTTAATTTATAATTTATGACACACTAGGGATGAAATTTTAATAGCCAAGAGAAACACTTGAGATGGTGAGGTCTATGGAGAATTCTAGTTTTTGGGTTTTTTTTTAATTTTTAGTAGTACTAAAATATGAAAAGAGTTATCTTTGTTCAGGTAAAGTTTCTGTCAATATGAAATCGGACAAAAAGAAGTAATTTCAATAAAGACTYCAAAGAACTCTTTTCAAGGGCAAAAAATACTGAAAGCAAACCAGAAAAGTGTCTTCTGGAGTTCTCCAAATGCAAGTTTGAAACCAGGAATTTTCCAAATGAAGTAAGGGTATAACCTGTCCTGAAACAGAATAAACAGAAACACAGTCGTGCACTTGTCCAGCCTGTGATGTTTTTGAGAAAATATTTTTTGCAGTCTATCCATGCAATTGTTAAAAAAAAAAAAAAAAAAGGAATTCCACTGTAATCTCGGTGGTTATTTAGATAAAAAAAAAAAAAAAAAAAGGAATTCCACTGTAATCTCGGTGGTTATTTAGATTTTTAATTATGAAAAAAATGTTGGTGCTAATTCAATATCACATAAATTAATTACCCAAAATTACTTTAAAAAGACTCTTCTGTGAAAATATGAAGTTGTGTGTTGTCTGAGTCTCATTAAAGATCTCATCCCAACCTGAAATTCTCTATGTATGTTTAGATCTCTATGTTCTCACCAGATGGAAAGAGAAGTTCCAGACAGAAAAGCTTTTTCTTGTATACACTGAATCTGTCTTGCTGATGAATTAGTAGAGCTACTTCTGAGATCCTTTCAAATAATTGCTYCAAAAGCAAATAAAAATTGTACTTTGAGTATATTTCCTTAGATTAGAATGTATCTTTTTCACTAATTTTTGAATTTTTCCTGATTTTGTTAGAGTATATGCTTTCATGTTTTTATAATGAAAAACTGAATTAAACTACATTAAACATTTTGTGGCAACTACTTCCCACAAAAGTATATATTGAATAAATAAATGAAGACACTGTGGTTAGTTGACCTTGGCTGGATGCCAGATGCCCACCCACCCACTCGATTTTTCTGTTCCTCAACAGGACAGCTGGTATAAAATGTAATTAAAGGCTCATGGGYCAAGATAAGGGCAGAAAGAGAGATCARCCAGCAGRTYCTGTCATGGGTGAAACRGACTTGAATTGMGGAAATTAATTGAATTTATTTCCTATCAAATWGAAGTAGGATAATGAGAAAWAAAAGCTACATCCRTAAAGTACCCTTCCTTCACCTCTCTCTCTTTCCCAGCTTTAACTTTGCTGCTGAATTCTCCCCTTCCTSCCCAGAGTGGCACAAYGGGATGGGGAATGGGGGTTATGATCACTTCCTCACATGTGGTCTGCAGGACCTGCCTCCTCATAGGGAAGACTCCTCACAGTCCTATACACAAGCCTAACACAATATCTATAAAAATACAGAATATAAACCCCACTACATTAATTAATAAATAATAAAATAAATTTATAAYTACATATTTAGAGACTTACAAACTTTATTTTCTGGTGAGTTAGAAGGCTGACATATTTCAAGGAAAAGAATAAATGACAAAACTTCAATTTTGGGCTTTMGATKGGTAGGAATTCCATCACAGAAAAACTAGTTTCTTTTTTAAATGTTAACGTTTTGTTATCTAACCTTGCCCACAAGCCTAAACATTTTGAAATCTGTAAGAGGCTTTCCCTGTCCATACCATGCCAAACAGGAAGARGAAAAGCCACAGGAATGTACCTGTTAGACCTCACTCCCAAGGGCTGTCTGTAAACAGACATATGTTACAAACATWCAGATAAAAATATGTTACAAGGAGGCCAGGTTTGCACCCAGCATTCAATCTGTGATCTTCTGAAACCATTGCAAAAGCACAGACACAAAAGAGGGGCTGAGAAGAGAGGCACATGACTGGCACCAAGCCTTTGATGGCTGCTGCCACAGGAACTGGGCTGTCTTCTGTGCTCAGGAGCTGTTRTAGCAGAGGATGTGGAAGCCAGACCTTGCTGCAGCCAGGGGAGGTCTCAGCCCTTCCAACACAAAACAAAGCCAGGGGTGCTGCACAGCATTTGAGTGGGTCCTCAGTGCATGGCCAAGCTGTTGAGGTGCTGGCAGACAACCATTCCAAATAAACACATTAGGACTAGGAATTATTCACAAATTAATAGTGTGGGATCCAGCAAATGGGAATAAAACAAGGATTAAAGTGGACAGTTGTACGTTGGATGCTTATACCGGACCAAAAATTGCAAAGTGGCAAATACCTACCCCCTTGCCCCCCAACATCACCAATGATTTTTATCATCTGATAAAGTTATGGATATAGCATTGTGTGGGTTGATCCTGACTGGCCACCAGGTGGTCACCAAACCYCTCTCTCACTCCTGCTTCTCAACAGGATTGTGAGGAGGGGGGAAAAGTGGCAGAAACATCATGAGCCAAGATAAGGACTAGGAGACCTCTTRCTAATTACTTGTCAAGGCAAAAAAGACTTAGATAAATTATTATCTTGCTAATTAAAGAGACCGTGATAATGAGAAATAAAAACAYATATTAAAAGCATCTTTGTCCCACCCCTCCGTTCTTTCTGAGCTGAACTTRATTCCCAAATTCTTTACCTCCTCCTGTGAGTGGCAAAGAAGTTTGGGAAGTTGAGGGTTGTTATTAGTTCTTACATATCTGAGCTGCTCCTTCTTCCTCATGCTCTTCCCTTGCTCCAGCACGGGTTCCCAATCACATGCAATAATCCTCCTCCAGTGCAGGTCCTCTCCATCGGGTGCAGTTCCTCAGGAGCACACTGCTCCAGCTTACCCCCCATGGGCTCCCAGGTACTGCCAGTAAACCTGAGCCTGTGTGGGTCCTCTCCAAGGGCTCCAGGAGCCAGCTCCATGCAGCCTGTTCTCCACGGGGCCGCAGCTTGCTCCGAGGCTGCAGGGGGATGCCCGCTGCACCACGGACCCCTGGGCTGCAGGGGCACAGCTGCCTCTCTGTGGGCTGCTCTGGCACCGGGGCACCTCCTCTCCCCCTGCACTGACCGTGGGCCTGCAGGGCTGCAGGGGCACAGCTGCCTCTCCGTGGGCTGCTCTGGCACCGGGGCACCTCCTGCCCTCCTGCACTGACCGTGGGCCTGCAGGGCTGCAGGGGCACAGCTGCCTCTCCGTGGGCTGCTCTGGCACCGGGGCACCTCCTGCCATTCCTGCACTGACCGTGGGCCTGCAGGGCTGCTTCTCTCGCCTGCTCCTACTCGGCTCTCACAGCTGCTGCTGTGCAGCTGTAATTTAACCTTTTTTTTTGATGCAATATCCCAAAGCTGCTGCCGCTGTTGCTGATGGGCTCAGCCCCGGTGAGCAGCCAGCCCAGCAGGCTGGCACTGGCCGTGATGGCCTGATGGCAGCTTCTGACAGAAACCACCCCAATGTCCTCCCCACCCAAGGCTGGCTTGCCACATAAGCCCAGCAGAAGTCTGAGGGAATACATTCCTTGTGCACATGTGTCTTGCAGTTTCCCCTCAGAATCAGTACTGGGAGATCAGAGYTGTCATGCTTTGGTGAGGAGAAATAGCTCCTCCAAGGCAAGTGGCCATTTCCTCTCTCTCCCTTATTCACGATATGAGGTAATTTGAGTGCAATTGCTTGATTGTTTTTTCACTTAACTTTTTTTTGTATTGCCACATACAGCTTCCACAGCAGATTATTGTGAACAAAGGCATATGAACAAAGACATTTTCCTAACCCTATTCATCTCCAAAATTCAATATTTCCTTAACTTCATGAACGTCCCTTTCTTATCTGCTGAAAACTGTTTTGTGTTGAGCCGTGTCCTACAGTGTTGAYTAGTTCTCAGCTGGACAGCTGCTATTCCAGCAAGCTGTCTGCCTGGACCTCTCCCACAAAGGTCATCATCCGGCCTTGTTGTCACAGCACCAACGTGTTGACCTTTTTTTTCTTATTCATGTATATACTAGAGATCTCCTATCAAGTTGTGTGGACAAAGATTTTTGCCTACAACATGATTCACTGAAGATAAATATGAATGTGTCATAGGTCTGTTCTGAGGAAATCACCTCATTGTGCAGTTCTTTTAACAAGATCATAAAATCTGTTTTCCTGTTCAATGGTTCATTGCCCTTTTTGTAATTATTAGGACAAAAATACAAATTGTGTAGTGTAAACAAAGTGTCTGTGGCAAAAAAAAGATGTTTAAAATTAGGGCCACAGACAATTCTGTATGTATGTATAAATATTTCCCAAACGACTTTCACTTCTGAGATCTCATCTGAGATAAGCAGAGAAAAACAGCCATGCCACTGTAATGTCATGTTTCATTGCAAATTGAAAAAATAAACAAGTCTGGACTTAGTCAGAGTTACTGCTAGCACCAGCTGCTGTGACCTCCTACTAAAACAGGAGTGACACACTACATTTTTCAGATTCTGGTGATGATTACAATTGAGTCAATACATAGCTGAATTTATACTAGTATTGAATTACCAAATAATTAAATTTCATAGAGAAAGTATGCAAGCAAAAACCAGTCAATGCCAATGTTTTTTAATCCAAGAAATTCAGAAATTCAGCAGCTGTTTAATTTTAAACATCCTTTAACGATCAGATTAAGAGAAAGTCAGCAGAGCTGACAGAATATTTTAGAGTTGCTTCAGATCTGGAAGCAACATTGATACACTTATTATGCTTCTGTATTTTGGGTTTTCTACATGCAGATCTTTTTTTCCAGCTGTAAGTTTTCCCATATGAAAAAACAGGCTSTTGATCAACAATCTTATCAGAAGACTGCTTTGGTATTGCGCATGCAGAAGTTTATTATCTCTAATAATAGTTTATTATTATTTATCTCCTTCATGTGCCTATTGTATCACATAAATATAGGTATGTCTACATCTCATTTTTTGGATAAGAAAAGGAATGCTTGGATAGGTCTCAAAAAAGAAGGCTTCAGGCAACCAGGTGATGCAATTTCTAAGTGCTGGCAGGTTCCCCCTTGATGTGGGTGGGGAGACAACAGGGGCTGGGACARATTACCTGACAAGGTGGCTTCTTTTGTGGAGGGGCTAACACTGAGAGACAGGGGTGTCAGTTCTGTGGGAGCCCTAGAGCACAACACAGTCTGCCTTGAAACTTCAAGTAGATGACGCCAGCGTTCCACTGTGGAATACCCAAGTATGGACAACATATGCCTTGGGTGCCACACGTGTGCTTAGCTCTGTGCTGCAGCCTGGAACCCCTTACCCACAGCCAGTCTGGGTGGTTCCCTCAGGTCAGCCTCTGACCCAGCCAGCCACAAGGCTGCCAGCAGCAGACCCCAAGCACTTCAGAGAGCAGGAGAAAGCCGGAGATTTTAGAAGTCATCTCAGTAGCATCCTCTGGGTTATGGCTGGAAAGTTCATGTGACACTGAGATAATTTCAAATGCAGAAATCTTTAGTAATTAGTTGTGGCCAATACCTTTAAAAGAATTCCTCATCTCTAGGGTTTGCCTGAATCATAAATATAGTGCCCATAGACTCTGAACTGTGTGAGGAACAAACATGGACAAAGTTAATGCTCATTCTACTAAGGATGTGAATAATTGTCCCTTTGCTCCCAGTGCTTTTTAAATCTTCTCCTACAAAAACTTGCAGTTAATATCTGGAACTGGTAATTTTTAACAAAAAGCATCCGATAGGTCAAACATATTAAAGTGGGAGTGGTTTAGAGGAGGGGCTCTTTAGTTACAGAGCTGGGAGGGTCTGGGGAGAAAAAGAGAAARTAGACATATCAATGCATAGGAAATGTTAGCTATTTTCTAGGCTGCTACAAGACCCATGTTTAAAAGCATTCTTCCAAAGTGATTTTGGCTTGGAAAACAGATGTAAGCAGTTATGCTAAGGAACTTATTTTCCTGTTTTTTTTGTTGTAGTACATCTCTCAGCTACACTGGAGAAGAAATACTTCTGTTTTATGATGTTCTGTGTAATTTCTACAGCTATATTTTCAAAGAATTTAATGAGGAAAATGGAAAAAGTTTTTCGGCAAAAATAAAGAAATTTAATGAAGTATACAGCTGATAGTCCTGTTACAAAAGGAAAATATCACATTATTTGTCCCACTGGTGAGGAGAATAACATTTGGTTTACATTAGAATAAGAGAAAGTTTACAAAACATTTATTCACACATCTGATAATAATTACTAATGTTGCTGTGATGATAACTCCTTGGCTGGAGTTTCAAGGTAGATTACCAACATTTATCTCTTAAAGGGAGCAGCAATTACTCTGGTTCTTCCAAGCTTCATTTTGCTCAAATCAAACTAGTGGCCCACCAAAACCTGTCTCTTCAAACCCGTCTCTGGAGAATCATACCAGATTCCATATTCATGTGTTTGGACATTTTACAAAGTCATTGTGTAAGTTTTGGAGTTGTTTTTGTTGTCAGGGAAAGCAGGACCATTTTCCCTCCAGTCTGTGTTTCTGGAGAGTGACCTTCTGATGGGACAGAAGTTGTGTAATTTCAAAGTTAGTCAAATGCCTGACTTGTCCCAGGAAAGGAGAATAAAATGCTTCAAAAGAACCAGGTGCTGGGGAGCTACCCTTTTTTGGCAAGACCTTCCCCTTCTGCAGGTGATTTGTTATATGCTCTGTTTTCCTCTTACTTTACTTCCATAGCTGAGAATTACTTTTTCAGATGTTGGTCAGATTTTCATTCGCTCTGCTTATGGGATTTTGCAAGMCTAAAGCAGCTTTCACACTCCCAGAGCCTCTCAAAGGCAGGGACCTTCTGTCCTTTTGGGCTAAGAGGAATGAGTGCGCCAGGACTCAGTGTGCAGCCCACCCAGGTTTGCTGATCTGCTGGCTGCAGTACTTGCTACAGTAATAAGGAAGGTAGATTTAAACTGCAGCTGATAAGAATTGTTGTTTCCCTGTAATTTCTCCTCTGTTTTACATAATATGCTTGGTTTCTGCACCTTGCATGGAGTTGGATTTAGTGCTTGCTGGGGTGGAACCTGTACAACCAAGCCCTGCATGGAAACTTATGCAGGATTACATTTTTCATTAATGTGAATGAGAGTTAGGTACTTTTCTCCTGGCTGAGACCAAGATATTCCTGATCCAACATGTAAATCAGGTTTTAGATGCCTTTATAGCAAAATTTGGAGTGCCTGTGAAACTTGTGTGCTTTCAAGTTAATTGGCAGATAAATGTAGGTTTTCTGAACAGCAACACTACTTAGGTATCTGAAGTCCAACTTGGACTGGAGGTAAGATGTTTGAACTAAATGTTTGCATTAAATCAAGTGGGAGAAAAGGTTTCCCTTCAAATACATACCCGATGTTGATATTGACCTGCTTAGACTTAGCATTTGAATACTATTTCTTCCTCAGATAGCTTGAGCATATTTGAAAATTACTGTTCCTTTTTAAAAAGTGTTTGGTTAACTGGCAGAAGTTAGCCAACCAAAAGTTCATTCAGACAATTTGCAGAAGAGTACAGCTGAGGGCAGACAGAGTCATGGAAAAAAAAGACTTTGCAGGATAAGAACTAGTTCAGGAGATCAGTACAGAACTCTCTGTGGAGCTCCCTCTGTTCCTGGCTCTTGTGTGCAAACCTAAGTGCTGCTAGGTGGGAGGGTGGGCATGTATCTTATAGGCTATACATTTTGGAACAGATTATCATGCTTCATTGATTTAGRCTTTGTGTGTTTTTCATTAAATATAGATAATTAAACAAGATTAGATTAATGTGATTAAAAGGATTGAGGGCTGAATGCTTTCCAGAGGCCAGATGTCCAAACCATCTGATGGCCCTGACTTGTCTAACCCAGAGACATACACACACTATTACAGTGAATTTTTACAAAGCATGGAAAAACTGTGAACGGGCTTTTGCTGGTTCTGCTGACTCTCAATACAACTATCAACTGAGGAAAGAAAAAAAAAGGGTAGAGAAAACATAAGTCACGGAAGGAACAGACAAAGAGAAGAGAAAGTAGAGAATGAAGAGAGAAAGAGAGGAGAGATGAAAGAAATAAAGAGAGAAGAGAAAGAGAGAAAGAATAAACGAAAAGGTAAGAGAAGAGAGGCAAGAGAGAGCATGAAAGAGAGAGAAGGAGAGAGAGAGGAAAGAGCCACGAAAGAGAGAAAAGAAAGAGAGAAGAAAAGAGAGAAAGAAAGAGAGAAAGAAAGAGAGAAAAGAAAGAGAGAAAGAGAGAAAGAGAGAAAGAGAGAAAAGAGAGAGAGAGAACCACGCGAGAGAGAGAGAGAGGAGAGAGAGTAAGAAGAAAGAATATCAAGGAGAGAGAGGAAAAGAAAGAAAGAAAGAAAGAAAAGAAAAAAGAAGAAAGAAAGAAAGAAAGAAATGAAAGAAAGAAAAGAAAGAAAAGAAAGAAAGAACGAGGAGAAAGAAAGAAAAGAAAAGACAGAAAGAAGAAAGAAAGAGAGGAGAAAGAAAGCGAGGAAGAGAGGAAAGAAGAGAAAGAGAGGAAAGAGAGAAAGAGAGAGAGAAGAGAGAAAGAAGAGAAAGAAAGAAAGGAAAAAGAAAGAGAACGAGCCCCAGGGTCAGATAACGTGGAGAGGTATACAGAAGTCCAAGCACCTGGGAGGGAAGGGAGAGGAGAAGTATTATTGCAAATAAAGCGTGTACTAGCACAACTTTCACAGAAAGCATAAGAAATTGCTCACCTCTTCTTTTCTCCTCAACAAATCAAGCTGCAAATGGGCTTTCAGACTCACTTCAATATACTTGATTAATCATTCTCCTTATTGCTCTGCAGGCTAAATTTACGGGTATGACTGTTTGGACAATGACTCATAATCTTTTATCTACCTGTAAATCTGGACAGAAACATAGATTTTTGCATTGCCCATGAAGCACATAGGTCCACTTTGACATGACTCCAGCATTTAATAAAGGCTCTAGTGYCAAGAGGAAGAAAGGAATTTACATTACAAATTCCTTGTAGGAATCCAGTATCCTGAAATGATATGTAGCTCTTTAAACATTGAAACCAGGATGAAAATTTCTTTCAACTGAGATTATTCTSTAACTCAAATTTATGTAAGCTTTAAATGTTTGGGGCTTGGGTTTTATTTGGATTTTTTTTTMGTGTTGGCTTTTTGTTGGTTTGGCGATGATTGCTTTGTTTGTTTGTTTTTGAGGGGACTTTAMGCATGTTTTGTTTGGTTGATTTCTTTGTTTAGTTCATATTTTTTAGTTCAAGTCTAAATAAAATCAAACTTTCTCTGACTGAAATTGGAAATTTCTACTGGTAGTGTATTTCATTAGCATATTCTGACACCTTCCTCTTAATTGGTGGTACTCTTCTGATTCTGGCTTCTATCACAAGTATCAAAAAAGCTGAGGAATTGTAAGGAATGGAATACTCTGAAAAACATGAGGTAAGTGTGAAAAACCAAATGTGTTTGACCTTTTTTGATAATACTGAAAGGTCACCCAGAAACTTCTAATAACTCATAGCACTATTAATTTCTTTTTATGSAAAGCTGATTTGCTAAAACTAGGATATATGTTGTTATAGTGTTTCTATTTTTGTGTCATGTAACTGGGAAGAAAGTATAGCGTTATTCAGAAGAGGTAGAGAGACCTCACTTCTGCTTGCATAAATGCACTCCTCAGGAGTATTTGATTCCCAAAATTCAGTTTACAAGAATTGGCATTTTACAATCCAGATTATTTTTTAAAAGGTTTTTATAAGATTGCTTGGACCTGGTGACCTGTTTTCTTAATTTTTACCTGTGTAGACTTTAAAAAGAGTTTAAGGAGGCTTTGCTTTGTTTTACTGTASATGTTATGAAAAATGCAAATTTAAAGAAAAGTTACCAAAAGTTTAAGTTCTTTACTGAAACTTGAGATCTTGGATAAAATTAGTTAGTCAGGACTAAAACTAGCCATGATACCCTCAAGTTTTCTACAAAAAATATAACACCACAGAGTATGAAGTATATCACCTAAAGGTAACATGTATGASAGCTATAACGTAAAATGTTTTACATTCTTATACAGCTAGATTTAAAAGCAGATATATCAAAATACTCTAGTCCTGCCTCCTTACTAGGAAACTGAACATTGAAAACTGCTGTATAATCATCAGTAAAAAGAAATTGTACRTCAGGAACAAGGAAAGGAAAAAAAAGGATCAGGTGAAGGAATCAAAAGTTCATGCTCSATTCCAAAAGTAGAAATATCCAGATCCAATTTAAAGAGTATATRTTTAAATTATATATATATAATCCTTAGTAAGTGATCTGAGCATTTCTAGGTAAGGAGGTTTTTTTRCCCATGTTCAAGATAAAACAATCAAAATCAGAATAGACTGTTTCATGTGTTGAATATCTTACTTCAGTGAGAATGCTTAGAAGTGCATAAGATCCTAAAAGAAAGTTTTTTACTGTTAGGTTATCTGGAGAGATTGTGGCATCTCCATTTCTGGAAATATTAGAAACGCAGGTGAAGAGAYCCCTGCATGCACTTTGAGCAGAGAATTCAGACTAGATGATCTCCAAAGATCTGTGACAGCCTCACATACTCTGTGATTCTGAAATAATTAGGAAAAGTATTGTAATGTCCACTGGTTGTAACAAACCAAAATTTATATTGACCTTGAAAGGAAAATAAGAAATTRTGTTAAAGGCTTGACTGGTTTCATCTTCTCATGTCCCTTAARAGGGATGAAAAACAACCACAATGTATTTTTAGTACAGGTCCTTRCTTATTTTCGTACTCACATTGACTTCTTCATTCCTCAGACGATTCCCTCAGCGTGCAATGTGTACCTAATCAGTGGTGTAACACCTCTTGTCCCTTCTAAGCATTTTTTGAAGCCTTTAATTGAAAATCTGAGAGAAATGTTTAATCTGTATCTCARCCAAGCATGCAGACATCACCATCCAGGACTTGTGTTTGCAATTCTAACAGGAATAGTTACTGATGACTGATGACAAGATGATTAAAGCCCRGGAAAGACTTTTGTTAGAGGGGTGATGGCAGAAACTTTGACTCTTCAGTTCTGAAAATGATAATTTAAGAGGAGGGACAGAGTTCTGTAGAACTGTGCTTTGAAGGAAGAAACTAAATAAAATGACCTTGCTCACTGGTTTTAGCCAAGACAGGGAGTTATCAAAGGAAGTGGTTAAGAGTGACGTTTAAAGAAAATTAAATGGAGGTGGCTCTTCATAGAGCAGAGGCTGCTACCTGTGATATCATTCTTAGTCAAAGGGTACTATGAATAATAAAAACTTTTGAAGATTTAAGGGTAGAGGAAACAAGTACATGAAGCAAAGATCCATTGGGTATTGCTCAATCATYGGAAACTTTTCTGATTCAGGAAATGGTAGCAGTGTGTTTCTTACATGCTTGGCAAGTTTTTACGCTTCCATTTATGGACAGGAGACACTGTGCATCAGGATAAACGAYTCTTTGGTTTGACCCAATCTGGCCAGTCTTATATGTCTGTATATTATACATTTCTATAGTTGATGAATCATTTTGTATATATCACGTATCTACATTTAGTATATATGAAATTTCAAGTGAGACAAACTGTTGCTGGACCTCTAATAACTTAATAATTAAATTTAAAAAAAAACCCAATTAGACTTTCCAAGCAGCAGTGGCTTAGATCCAAAATATATTTCTATCAAAAGTGGTGGAAAAAACCTTCATATTACAATAATCTGAGAACAGAGAAATAAATATCTCCAGTGCCTGTATAATAACATTTTAGTTTTTCATTATATATGGTCAGGCTTACCTCATTATAAGGGCTTTTGTATGTCTATTTTTTGTTTGCTCATTGTATTCAGAAAACAAACAGGATTTGCCCAATATTTTTTATGGGAGGATYATCTTTAGAAATTAATCAACACCTGCCCTAATGTGTGAAATCTTCTTCTGCGTAATTTGAGTCTTTCACAAGTTAACCTGTAAGCAATGRACTAAACTGTTCAATTACAGCTTATGAGGTATTTACCACCTACAACTAACCAAAGGCAAGTGAAGACATGGTTCAGCTACTGTAGATGTGTTTGCTATAATTTCTTCTTCTGTAAAAGCTGCAAACCTCTGTTCCAAGCTTGTGTGTTCTGCTATTACAGCAACCAGGTTGGTGTAATTTATTATTAATTATTATTATTTATTATTATAATTTARATAAATTATATAATAATATATTTTAATTATTATTWTTTATTATTATTATTAATCCARATATTTTGCTTTATAACTCTAGATGAAGGACCRATATAGATAATATCAGATTCATTACTTTTTCAAGTTAYTTAGCCTTGGAGTCAGAAGGTGTCAAAGAGTAGTAGTGGTTTGTAGGCCATTTGAAAAATGAACAACTGAAGTGTAAATATATGACATTATGAACAAAAGCAAAATTTTTCAGAGGACCAGAATTCATTTGTCTTCAGATGCACCAATTCAAGTCAGAGCTCTTTAAAATTAGGAGTTTCTTTAATCATAGCTTATTTCTTTGTTCGCTGATGCTGATAAGATGTCTGGAAGCATAATCATAACCTAATACAGGTTGTATATGGTAATAAATAGGCCCTTTATGTTTATATGAGCAAACGACCTCAGGAAGGGAATAAGGTGGCTCAGATTTGGTTTTAGTGCATTTTGCAGTTTACCAGGAAATTAATGGTGACACTAAAAACCCTCAGAGTCTCATGATTTGTTCTTTTTGATGCTCTTTACCCAAACCTGTCCTCAATACTTTTAGCTTCCCATATGGGCTGCAGCAGAGAAAAATGCAATAACCAATCAAGTATTTTCAGCACTTGTAAAATAGTTCACAAATGTTACAACATTAATAAGTGAAATTATAAAGTGAAAGAAAAAATAAAGTCTGATTTTGATATATTCAAAGGAAAGGTTTTCTAAAAGCATGTTTAAAAGTGTCTGCTTCAGATTTGTTAAATTCCATGTTGCTTTTAATCTTGATTAGTATTWTGGGAGTACTCCCCAGCCCTGGTCAAGCAGAGGGCTCATTGTAACTGATGCTTATCCACAAACACAGAGTAAAAATCTTTTCTTTCTCTCAAGTTTAAGGCAACAGTGGGCATTTGAGACAGGCAGGACCACACAAGGAAGGCATTACCCTCCTAGAAATCTGTCTGTGCTATTGTTATCCTAAATTACGAACCTTGGAGTTTGTTGGTGTAAATTTGGTAGCTAGTGAAGGGAATAACTGAATAATTACAGGCACATCTCACATGAGAGTATCCTCATTCCTATARCCCCTGATGCTTGGAACACAACTCTGAATTGCACATTGCTCAGAAGACTGTTGGAACCCTTTAGAAAATGTTATGACTAAAATTTGTGTCTGTGTGCAGTTATTTATTGCAGGTGTCAACAGTTTAGAGCTCTTCCCTGACAAAATATTAAGACCTGACAAAATCACCCGTAGGCAATTGCAAGCATTCTGTCTAAATTTCACCTGAAAATTCCTTCAGTATTTAGGTATTTAGTGTCTCTGCCTTTAAATTAATGCTATGAACATATGCAGGATGAATGTCACGTGTTCCTCAAGGCAACTTTTCTCTTTCCATTTTCATTTAAATATATCCTTGTTGTTTCTTTTTAATACGTTTCATGAGTCAAACAAAGAATTAAGGCAGTCAGYACTTTACCTGGAATCTAACAAACTCTCTTTCCTTAGTCTACATTTGCTATGTCCTTCCTTCTCAAACAGTGTTAGCAACAATGATCTCGTACAGGAAAAAAKCACTTCTCTTTCTTTCTTTGAGAGAAGAAGGAAGAAAAGAAGTAAGAGATGCTACACATTATGCTTTGAGAAAGACTTTTCACCTGGTCACAGGCAGATAGATATGTTGGTCTAATTTTCAGAACTTAACAACTAGCAAGTAAAGGCATCATGGATATAGATAGATAGATATCTATGACATCTGAGGGTGTTGTCTAATGAAAGCTACTCTTTAGGCGTAAGTGTAGTTAAGAATTGATGCACAGATATTAAAAAAAKCATATAAATGAGCTTCCAAGCAACTGTGTGCCATCCACATGGTCAGGTCTACCCATGGAATAAAAAGGAAACTGTCCAGTCAATGCTACTTGAGTGAAATGTGCTCTCATATGTTTTGCAGACATACACTGAGTGAGGTCTGTGTATTGTATTTCTAATTCCTCTAGAAAGAACTCACAAAATATTGTGAATATTGTTTGTTAATTTTCATTCTAGTTCACGTGGCACCTTGGCATATGTTAAGGTACAGGGTTGTAAAAGTGCTACATCATTTTATTGTTTTCTTCTCAGGCTTGCTTATCTACTAGAAATTGATTTTACGCTGGGAGGTGGAGAAATGCTTTGGGTGTTCATTAAAGCTGTCATTGATTAAGAGCCTCACTGCACTACTCAGAGGGAGCATGTTATTGCAGATATGTTACTGCAAGATACGTTACTGCAATCCCTCTCCAGGATTGCAGTAACATATCTTTCTGTCATCYAGTGCCAGAAGGAAAAGCAGTGCCCTTCACAGACATGATTGGCAGGCTCTCTGTCTTCATATGCTTCAATAAAACTGGAGGGGAATGGCAAGAAGCATTGTCACAGCTCTCTCCTGTCCTGTTCTTTCTTCATGCCARGGGCTAGACACTCCATGGTGCTAAGCACAGTAGGATGGGATCTGGCATTTCTATCCAGCAGAAAAGAGAGTCACATTTCCAAGACTTCTGAGAGAGCTGAAAGGGAAGACCTCATTTAAGTGGATGCTCACTACCTACAACCCACATATGAGCAGGAGATATTTCTTTTGTCATATTGTTTAAAACAGCAGGTTGAGTTTTGAAGCAGTGACTAGGGGACCTAAAAATGTGGGTCTACTTTCCCCTCTTCCAGTGGAGAGCAAAACTCCTTCTGCAGAAAAATATTCATTCAACCATTTGAAAACTTGATACAGGTTCTTCCTGTGCCTCCTGGTGAAGCCATATATCTGTGTAAAGAATGAAGTTTCCATCCATCTCCCAAAAGAGAGCAATGAAGAACTATGGCTCTACCTTACACCAGTTTCATTTGGAAGAGAATGAGAGAGAGGTACTTGTTACCCAAACCAATCTTAGTAGACAATAGTAGGCATTTTATATGAAAGTGGTTAGAGGAAAGAATTTCCCATTATCATGGTTCTGGCTTTAAAAATCTGACATCCCATCTATCACCTACAAGGAGCTGAGACCCTTAGTGTGTGCCAATATATGTATAGGGACATATGGGATATATTCCCTAATTAGGAAACATCTCTATGTCAGGATGAGGGTTAGGCATGAGTTCAGCCTGCAGCTGCCAAGTGTGTCCCAGCCTGGGACAGCAGGGAGATCTGCACAGAGTTGCCACTGCCAGCACTTGTGGAGAGTTTTCTCTAAAGGCAAAACTCTAACAGAGCTGAAGTATCTCCAGGGTAGAAGTGCCAGGTGTTTTCTATTTCAAAATCTTGATTCTTCATTTAAATTCRCCCTGTGTCCCATTTTATATAACAGCTGTGCTAGACAACACTTTATGTTCCAGTGTCAGTCCTGATTTCTGCTGCAATGAAGAGAAATTGAGTTCTATCTTTAGTCATGCCTTTAAATATTGAAAGCTTCCAGAAATGTCTTTAAAGGAGCATTTGTTAAAATATTTGTCCTAGAATGATCAACATGTGAATACTGTTTAAAATTTGCAGAGTTTACAAATTGATCCAAAGCATTAGACTCACATCTTACAAACAGCTTGCATTTGTCCCTTACTGTAAGAAAACTTTTTTTACAGACTTAGTTTTTATAGCTCTTAGTGCTCATTTAAGGAGATTTAAACACAAAAACCAAAGCCAAAGACAGCTGCTGGGAAACTTATCTGATATGAAGACCAGACAAAATCTGAATCTAAACAAAGTGTGATTGATATACTACTGGATATACCYTGATTACTTTTCTACTGAGATGAACTAGTTTGCAAAACTAATAGTTTTATTAAAAACAAATCATTTTATTAAATAAAAAACCCTAATAGTTTTGTTAAATATTCAGGTATTTGCTGAGAAAATCAAACACAGAAAAAATAGAAGTGTTTAAGAAAGGTTTATTGACTTGATGTTATCTGATAAAACACACAAAGAATTGTAGTTTCTATTTACAAGTAACAAACATTGTAGATAAWATCTGCCAATTTTTATTATTATTTTTTCATTTCCATAATATTTGCTGGGGTATTTTTAATTTGATAGGCAGATCCTGGAATTTTAAGACATGGCTTCCCCTGTTAGAGTGATGCTTATGATACAGAGAACAGCTTGAAAGGATAGACTCAGAGAAACATTAAAGTAAAAGGCACCTTGGGATGCCACGTAGTCCAGCTAACTTGCAAATTACACCAGGCTGCTCAGGATTTAGCCAGGTTTTAGAAATCCACAGGGATAGCAGTTTTGCAGTGRCTGGGCCTCATGGCCTGGGTTCAGGTAGTCCCATGCTGAGAAACTMTATTATACTCATGAGGTACCACCAAAAAAATTGTGTCTTAGGGTAAGTGGAAGAGTAAATAGAATTAATGCAAAAAAAATTATATCCATTTGTCATTATTAATAAAAATAAACAAATAAAAAACTCAACCCACACAATCCCCTCTGCCCTTCCCCACCAAAATACCACCCCCAAAACACAAGTCCTAAAATAAATTGTCATATCTAGAGTAAAACATAGGAATGGCAAGAGCTAGACTTTCAAAAACTGCTCAAGAAAAGGTAAATTTGAGGGGAGGAAGAAACCCTAAAATACACACTCTCTGTGAACTCTTGTTCAGCAAAAGATACCCAGCAGTGAGTCAGCTCCTGCAGGGTGGTAACTTCTAAAAAATTGTAAAGAAGAAAATAAGAACAGGGAAGGAGACATATCCATTTTCACATTCCTAAGCAGCAACAGGATATGCCTTTCTCTGAAGAAACCAAGCACAAAAACTCTCAGAGCTGATAAATAAATAACAATTGAAACTTATGAGATGTTTACTAAAAGTAAYGGGTAAAGAGATAGGTATGCCCAAAGCTCCAAAAGCAAAACCTCTGGTAGATGACCTGAACAAAGATTACCACACATCTAATGATGACCAAGTAACTTGGATACCAGTGGGACTTGAACTATCAGTTATCTCTTCCAGATCTCCCAGCTGTGGAGTAAAAATCTCAAAGGTAACTACCCAAAGATATGGGTAAAAGCCACAGACACAGCTTTCCCAACATTATATCAACATGTGTCTCTAGAYGCTGTTCACTCTTGTGAGATACTAAGGACATGGATATGTATTATCAGTATATTATAACGCGGTTGCAGGGTTTCAAATGGAATCTCATGGATTCACAAAATGGTTTGGCTGAAAGTTACTTTTTGATATTGTATAGTTCAATCCCCCAATCAAGCAGGGTCACCTAGGGCAGGTTGCCAGTGATCATGTCCTGTAGGATTTTGAATATCTCCATGAATGCAGATGCCACAATCTTTCTGGGCAACCCTGACAGAAGTGGGGTCTATGTGTTCAGATGAAATACCATGTTTTAATTTTTGCACAGTGTATCCTGTCCTGTCAATGGGCAGTACTAAGATTCTGACCCTGTAAAAATGTAAAATGCACATGTAAAATATGTGAAATATAGTTAAACTGGGGAGAATTCAAAGGCAGGAAATCCAAGAAAGAAAATTACATACATCATTCTGAAAGGTAGAAATACCAGTAAAAACTGCATTTAAGATATTTAATTGGCAAGAATATATCATRAAATTGGAATAACTAAATTATTGAATATCTACATAAGGGTCACTGTCAAGAAAATGAGAAGTTTCCTGAATATTAGAGACATCATATACTGGCCAAATATGAGTCAGGATATTCAAAATCTATTACACAGAAATGACATTTACAGGAGATTGCAAGAACCCTTTTTGCTGTAAATGATGCAAGTACATTTTCATGTTAACTTCAATTTTCGTTTCCAGGCAGCATGTCCACAGAAAGATCAATGACACACAAAGATACCTTAGTAAGTGCTGTATATTATCAAAGAACATTAACTTGTCCATGGTGGCATGCAATTTTCTTGATGACAAAATCCTTCCTTCCCTGCAGAAGTTCATCTGATGTTCTCTTCTCATTTTGAACTTTATSTCACCTATAAGCACAAACTCATCTCCTGTGTTCTGACAACTCACAGACCTGTTTTCTTCTCCCAGTGCCTTTTAGTCCCAACCAGATCCTTGTTCTGTTTCTGATGGCTTCCTGAGGATAACCAGCCACTGCCTTATGCTAACATGGCTAAAATTCCCACCCACACTCTCTATTGACAGCCTCCTGAACGTTTTCTGTCCCACAGCTAGAGAGAGACATCAGCAATGTATTATAAAATCATAGAAGCATAGAATGGTTTGGATTGGAAGGGACCTTAAAGCTCATCTCATTCCACACCCCTGCCAAGTCTTAGCACTCACTGCATGACTATCAACTTTATACCAATTATTTTCCTTTACAGAAATATGCTTGCTTTCTTTTCCAATTTAATCAGACAAAGATTTTTTTCCCCTGTCCCAGATCTCTACAGCTGCCCCCAGCATGAATAATGAATTTTTTTACAGACTTCCATAAATGCATCTCAAATAGACTTACAGGGGTACTGCTGGACAGGATTTGTAATAGCAGCTCATTAAAGAGGAAAAAGAAACCATCAAATCTTCTGTGTATATAGATATTCTAAGAAAGAACAATCAAGAAAGAAGAAGGATTGTTCTCTGTGTAAAAAATAACTTGATCATGTAACAAAGAAAGCTTAAGTGTTCTGGGCCACTAGGTCASAAAGATAAATTATCAAAAATTGTCACTGTGGATACAGGTTTGATGTTACAGGACTACACTGTTCAAAAAATCATGGAGAGATTACCTTTAAAGCATTGAGGAATGAATGCCCAAACCATGTTTCTTCTCACTGCCTTCCTAAAAAGAATAGCTCTAATCATATATGTGTCCTAARAATAATTATTCTAGAAGATCAAAAGGAGAGACCAATTCAGTTGCACAAAGAGTTTGTCACAATTTGAAATTACTTGATAGCTGTAGACACTTGTCAAGAATTCATTGTTTAAAAATCTCTTCTTTAAAAAAAAATCTCAAACATTAAATTTAGCATACAGTAACCTGCAACACTGCTYCTTGAAACCATCACCAGGAGCCCCTACCATGAGGTGGAAAATTAAACTGGAGTTGCCCTAACACTAGATTTTGGGCTCTGCTCTGGAGAGGTGTGAGGCCAATGCTGCCCACTGTCCTGCATCATGCCCTCCTGCCCTGCCAGGGCTCCTGCTGTGCCACTGTGAGGTGCAGCAGATCTGCACCATGGACATGGCAGCAGCCTTTAGACCTCCATGTCCAGGGGTTTCCTGGTGGGAGGTTAGTGCATATTGGTGACATTTGCTGGCATTTTCATTGATGACATTTGCTGGCATTTTCAGAGAGGCACAGATGTGTTTGTTTCTTGTGCTTGTTGAATTTTTCTCTGCTGATGTGACTTTGTGGTCTATCTGTTTCTCTCACTGACTCATGATCTAGGAGAAAGCAGTATGCATCACACTATTATCAGAGTTTACAGATTAATAGTGACTCATCAGTTGGACAAATAGCAAAAGTTTTCTCAATATATTAATATATTTTTTCTTTTCATGTATATTCTGAGTAAAATGTGTGTCTATTGTTTCTTCTGAATCAACTCAGAATGTGCTGGCACTTCTGCTGCATTTCCTTGACCTGGAATTTTACCTGCACTGGACCTTTTAACTTTGGTTCAAGGCAAAAAATTATTTTTTCATACTTGTGCTCAATTATCACAGACACCTGTAAGYCCTAAAAGAAAGARTGAATCCCTCCTGAATCTTGGGCARATCTTGTGCACTCAAAATGTGGATGCATCACTTGAGATGGGGTGATTGATAAGCAGCACAATTGCAAGACCAAGGTGATTGTCATCAGTCAGGAGCTTCTGCTGGAAAACAGAGCTCTGAACCAATTGCATAGAGGTAGTGGGCTTCTGAGGAACTCCCATTTTTTTTCTAGGTTCAAAATTCAAAGGTAATTATGTGCTCTTCTGTGCTGGTTTTGATTGGGATAATGGCTTGTTTTTCCCATATTAGCTTGTATGGAACTATGCTTTGTATTTGTGCTGAAAACACAGGGATGTTTTCATTGCTGCTGAGCAGGGCTTGAGGACAGAAAAGGCCTTTTCCATCTCTCACTCCATCCAGTCCACCAGCAAAGAGGTTGGGTGTACACAAGGAGCTGGGAGGGGACACAGCCAGGAAAGTGGACCACAAATGACCAAAGGGATATTCCAGATCATATGGCATCATGCTCAGTATGTAAAGGGGGAAGAAGGAGGAAGGAGGTTGATGTTTTGGAGTGTTAGGCTTTGTGCTCCCGAGTCATCATTACATGTGGGCCCTGCTCTCCTGGGGATGGCTAAGCAACTGCCCAAACATGGGAATTAATTCAATTTTTTGCTTTCCTTGCATGTGCAGCTTTTACTTTTACCAGCTGTCTTTATCACAAGCCATGACTTTTCTCACTTTTACTCTTGTGATTTCCTCTCCCATGCCAGGTGAGGCTTGGGAGAGGCAGCTTGGGATCTGTTGATTCTGGGCTAAACCCATGACAGATCCAGGCCATCAACTGGCAATTGTCTTTTTGTCATCAGGGAGGTCAGCTCTGCATCACCAGTGCCTTCCCAGGCACACATGACTTGACTCTGCTTTCCCCCTTATCTCTCATTCCCTCCTCAGCCTGTTTCTTTCCTGATGACCAGCCCAGGTTTATGCTTTCCCACTTTCCAAGCCTCCCTGTGTAGTCCTTGTCCCTCTAARCAGACCTGTGCCAGTGGTGGCAAAACAGCTCTGTGGGTCCTTCCTCCCTCCACACTTTGGCAGGCTCCCTGACGGGGAAATGCAGTTGGGGAGTAAAGTGGTGTTTCAGCCTCCTCTCACAACAAAATAACATAAAGCTGACAGGTGTCTCTGGTCCCCCATGCAATTGTGGAATAAGGCCTATCTCTTCCTGTCCCCATACTTTCATACAAAAAGGAAGAGAGGCAGAACAGCCAGCTGGAGAGCTGCTGAAAAAGGAAGGTGATGCTCCTTCACGTAACCTCACACCCTCCATAGCTSTCAAAAATTAGTCTCCTCTATAAGTCAGAGTTTCTCCATTTCCAACACCTGATTTATCTCTCTTAGTCCGTGCTGCAGGATAACAGAGCAATGTCTTAAGTCCAAATTCATGCCATCTTTATGTCATGAAACTGTATTAGATGCTTCTGCTGCCATTAGACATCTCTCCCCCAGAGCGTTCCCTCACCTTGAGCATATATATGAAATCTCTGCTGGACAGCCCCTGGGGAGATCTTTGCCCCAAGGGAGATCCTTGTGCATGTAAGTGTGTGCATGGTGTGTCCCTGTCTGTGCACACACACATGAATAAGGARACCTTTAAAAGCAATCTCTGGATACAATGCTGAGAAAGCAGCTCAGTGATTCATCTCACCAGAAATTCACAGTGTGTGACCACTGGGCTGAAAAAGGGTGRATGAATTTTTAAAAAGACCTAAAGACTTCAACAGCCTGATGAGACCCATGTGGAGCTTCTGCCTAGTCTTTTGGTACATAAAGGTTAAAATTCTGATTTTGCTTACATTTGCTGTGAAAAATGACGCAACAAAAACCTACAACTTTTGAACTAAGGTGCACCACACTGTTAGCTCCTTCCTCTCTGAAAGAAAACTCTTCCAATTTGGTAGTAGATGGCACATTCATGGAAGCATTCAGATGGAGTTTGGATGGGATTCTGAGCACCCTGATCAACTCAATATCCCTGCTTATTAGAGAGGAGTCAAATTAGATTACTTCCAAAGCTCCCTTTCAACCCAAAATYTTCTATTATTTTATGAAAACTATGGGGATTTTTCACTGTAAATCTTCATGCATAACTGATTGAAAGTAGTGAATTTATTTTCTTATACTTTATTAAAGCTTAAGGGCACAGTTTCTTGGCTATGAGGACCTTAAAGCAATGTTCAGGATTCTGTAAGACCCTTCATCTTTTTCCTTGTCAGAATGGGTTGTGCTGTTGGAAGATGTCTTTTCTGTTTTAGAGAAAGATAATGAGAAGTGTCATTTGTCAGCAAGAAATGCTGCAGAAGTTTACCGCTAAATTATAGCCATTGGTATCTAGATTTGAGGGATTGATAACACTTTTTCTTCTTTTATCAAGATGTATTTTGACTAGTCTGCATTTTAAAAAGGTGCTATACTTGGGACAGAAGATTTTCAGATACATTTATATGGTTACACTGCTCTTTCCATCTCATCTCCTCTGTGATGCTGCCAAAGTTAAGTATATTATTATATTAGCTATAAGTTAATATAGTTATCATTTTCTTCCATGTAAAACATGGAAGTATTTTTTCTATTTTCATAGGAATGCATTATAAATCATTTGTTTAGCAGAACATATGAAAAATGGCACAAAAAAGCAAAGTTTATGGAAGGTTTTACCAACATATGAAAAAAAGTTATCAGAGTCCAAACTATCTGAGTCTAATAGCATTTTGCTCCTCTTTGCTTCACATGATGCATTTGTGTCACAGTCTGATAAGAAAAGCACAAAATTGATCTCTTCAGAGAGCAGGCTCTAGCCTGCTCTTGGAGCTGATACTAAGACAGACCACACCAGAAGAGAAGGTTGTGCTGGAGAAGATCTGAGTGTTTGGTAGAGCTGTCTAGGCTCTTCACAGCATTGCTATGAGCTTCAGTTGTCAAACATACAGAAGTCTGAAGATGCCATACCATTAAAAAGCATTATTCAATTCCTTGCTGCAAAGTATTAAGATTTTTGCCTCCTTATGTTTACTTAGAACCTTTTGATGCTTGGTTCAGAGCATAACACTTGGCATAATGGGAATTGAGTTCAAATCAATTTGTAATATTTTTAAAATTACTCTGAGATTTGACTTGCTAAGAAAGTGATTATTCACTGTCATTATATCCTCCAGAGCCAGTGATGGTAATGRCATGGTGACCTGGGCTGCACCAGGTGCCTGTTGGTGCTTCCTACAGATTTACTTGGTAATTTGATGAGATGTTGTGTTGTATTGAGTTTTGATTATGAAGACAGYCTGAGAGAGTTGGGATTATTCRYTCTGAGCAAGAYAATGCTCCAGCAAGATGTTGTATTCCCTTCCAATGACTGAAGAAAGCTACACAAAGGTCAGAGAGGGACTTCTGACAAGGATAGTGATAGAACAAGGGGGAATGGCTTTAAACTGTCAGAGGGCAGACTCAGATCACATAATAGGAAGAAATTCTTTACTGTGAGGGCAATGAGGTGCTGGAACAGGTTGCCAAGAGAAGCTGTGGATGCCCCATCACTCTAAGTGCTGCAAGACCAGGCTGGTTGAGGCTTTGAGCAACRTGGTCRAGTGGAACTTGTCCCTGCCCATGGCAGGGGGGTGGAATGAGATGGTCTGTAAGGTCCCTTCCAACCCAAACCATTCTCTGGTTCTATGACTCAAAGAATTAAGAACCTTCACATGCACAACACAAAACTTTTAACAGACCATTTTCCTTATTTTTTGTAGGACCACCTCATAGCCTTTCTGCAATACAGTGCAAATCTATCCACACTTGCTTCTACTCTACTATTTTGTTGTCTGAATTTATCATTGTGGCACTACGTTCCAGTTGCCCATGGGTTATGTTTCATGAACATGTCTTAAGTGATCTTGAAGAACATAATTCCCTCTTCCTTGTACTCCACTAGCTGTTAATCAGCATGGTGAGAGGAGTTACAGTTTACAGAACCCACCCCAATTTGGCATATTATTTTTCACAGAGCTTCCTTCAAATTGATTTCTGAATTAGTTCACTATAAACACTCTTGCAATAAATGTGTTTAGATGTTTGTGTGGTTGTTCTTTTTTCATTGGTTTTGTTTGGGGCTTTCTTTTTTTGTTGGTTTCTTACCAATATAATTTTGAGAACTCCAGTGAACCTCTTAGGTAARTTGTTTGTTTCTGCCTGAAGTGAAAATTTTTCCAGCTACTTCCCACAAATTCCACAGATTTTTCCTATGGAAGTTCCATGAAATTGATTTTCTCCCTTTCAAGATTAACCAAGCAGACATGCCCTACTAGGTGCTSAGTAAAATCAAGGCACTTATGTTAGCCTATGTATTTCAATTAGTAACAACTTTCAGAAAATGTGTCATGAAATCAGTAATGAAAATATTAAAGGTCAWTTTTATGTTTGGAGTCCTGGCTAAATTTTTTTAAAGAAAATGCAGGTGAAATGTCATTCAGGCTTGCACAGGGTAGGATATGTTGCTTCCTCCTGCTCAGGTCCATGAAGCATAGTCTCTGTCTGACTTTCTCTTTTCCAGACTGCATGACATATACTACAATAACTTTTCTCTTGTTACTCTCTGTGATATGAAATTTGCATCATCTGTTCCTACAGTTTATACCATAAGAACTCTTTTCCAGTTTATTTTCRACACAAACCATGTAACCCTGATGTTGATGACTTGGGAAATGGGTTATGTCACTTTCTCCTTTCTTGAAATTTGGACCCCTGTTTGTCTGCTTCTCAAGTAGCTACATTAATTATGGTCTGCTAATCCTGACAATTGTAAAATCAACTGTCTAGATACTGTTAGCACATATTATGCCAATATGTTATATTGGATATCACAAATATCCTCTTCATTTTGGGTGTTCAAGAGAAAAAACCCACAAAGCAAGAGAATCAAGACTTTAAYCTTGTTGATCCTGTCACCAAACAGGCTTCAAACTCCAACTGCAGATTCATGCCCAGAACTGCTTTTGCTTTAAAACTTTTATTAAACTTTGCCTCACTTTGCTTTTGTTTGYAAAGTGGTTCCAGCTATAATCATTACTCCAAATCAGCCTTCAAATGCCACGAGGCCCTCAGCAGAAAATAACATAAACTTCTGAGGGCAAAGATGGTCTTTTGTGACCAGCAAACACACTTGCAGTAGGAAATATTAACACTGTGCTTATTCCTTCTTTCTGTGACAATAGATTACTCTCATTATTACACAGATTTTTTATTACAGTGCTAAGAAAGTCACTCCATCATTTAGACGCAGCCCAGAGAGCCAAGTGTGTCCTGGYCTGCAGGCAGAGCCCCTGGGCAGCAGGGCAGGGAGGGGATTCTGCCCCTCTGCCCCGCTCTGCTGAGACCCCACCTGCAGAGCTGCCTCCAGCCCTGGGCTCCCAGCACAGGAAGGGCACGGAGCTGCTGCAGAGAGTCCAGAGGAGGCACCAAGGTGGTCAGAGGGGMGGAGCACCTCTCCTGTGGGGAAAGGCTGASAGAATGGGGATTGTTCAGCCTGGAGAAGCCTTTGAGGCAACCTCATTGTGGCCTTCCAGCTCCTGAAGGAGCTCACAAGGATGGAGAGGGACTATTCACAATGACATGGAGTGACAGGACAAGGGGGAATGTCTTCAAACTGAAAGAGAGTAGATTGGATATTAAGAAGGCATTTTTTGTGGGGGTGGTGAGGCCCTGGCACAGGTGGCCSAGGGAAGCTGTGGATGCCCCATCCCTGGAAATGTTCAAGGCCAGGCTGGACYAAGCTCTGAGCAGCCTGGTCTAGTGGAAGATGTCCCTGCCCACAGCAGAGAGGTTGGGACCAGATGATCTCTAAGGTCCCTTCCAACTTTCTGTGGTTTTAGCAAAACAAGTAAATGATTAAGAAGACCAATACATATTAAAGTGAACGATCAGTTCACAGAAATGGAAATAAACCATCCAAGGCTTGAAGGAGACCCTCTCATCATTTTCTATTGGTCAACTATGGCTATGCTATGGCTACCTGGTCAAAAAACCCACTGTAGTCTCAGCCTTGCATTGTGCTTATCCTAGTAAGCATCCCAAAAAATGCTTACTAGGATAGTAAGCATTTTTTTATTTTGCAATTGCAATTGCAAAAATTGCAATGCTATTTCTATAAGGTTACTAGAAGTCTGCATGGAGTCCCACAGCTTTGCASGAGGCTGGCTTTCTGGCTTTCACCTCCAACAACTTGGAGACTTGCAGATCAAATACCCATGTAAGCAGCAGAGTAAACACAGCTCCTTGGCCATGCATAGTCATAACCACTGCAGTGTGGTTCTCCTCATCAGGCACTCAGCTCAGAAGTACCCTTTTTGAAAGTACTCATTTCCTTCCTATTTGATTTAAACAGCTGCCAAGTGCTGAAGTCCTCAAAATTTGAAAAAAAAATAGTGCCAAGTAGTTCTTCAGTAGTTTTGGACTTCTAAGGAGAGTGTTATTGAAGCGCAAGAATACTTTGTGTTTTAGGAATGTTTTCTCATGGTAAAAAAAAAAAAAAATTAAAAATTGTTTGCCTGCATTATTCTACTTTACACGTTTTTTTTTCATATTTTTGCCTTTTTATTTCATTTTCATCAGCAGCACCTCTGCTCTTTCTTAGCATGTTCCTCTCTCTGTAGTAGTTGAGTGGGCAGTATTACAGTTGAAATGCCAATACTCTCCTGTTCAGGCATAGGATATTAATCCAGTGGGAGTTGTGATTATCAATATGAAATACTTCTCTCTAGTGTGTTTCTTAACAGATGGAGAGTAACTGCCCCAAGAATTTGAGCAGTCTACCAGCTCTGAGTGCCCTGAAACCTATCTTAATGGTTTCATGATGACTGCACTTCTTACTCAGATCCTCTGAGATCCTAGTTATTCTCGTAACCTCTTCTAAAACTGCACACTGATTCACTGAAAAGATAGCTAGCTTTGATGCAGACAAAGCAGAGAGTATGACAAATTATATCAGGCCACATAAAGAATTATTTACTTCTCATGGAGTTTCATATTTTTGAGAAAATACTCTAGCAATGGGATACTCCAGTTGTTCCGGTGCCACCTGATTAACAATGAAAATATCACATCGGATTATGACACAGYGACTGAAATTTTAGACACTGTAAGTTATTACCTCTTGAATGAACTTGTCAGAGAGCTGGCAAGAAGAAAACCAATGTTAGATTAGCTGTAGAAAATCAAAGCAATCTGCCTCAATCCATAAGCCTCAGACACCTTTAGAACTTGCAGGAAGGTGCTCAAGAGCAGTATTCTTACAGAAGGGGAAGAACACCCCTGATGAACTAATATTTTATTTAAATGGGCTGGGAGTGGGTGCACTGATCAACATAAAACTAATGAAACTTGTTAGAGGGAGCTTGGGAAGAATAGGTCAAAATATAAATAATTTGCAGGCATCGTGYATATGTTATTTACTAAACCAAGTAAATGTTTATGGTAGATGAATGTGAACTGTCAAGAAAACACATGCACACACACAAAAAAAGTAACTGGGTTCCACAGCAGAATTATAGTTATCCAGTTGTAAGACAAGATAACTGGTAATTTTTTAATACAGGAGTCAAGCACAAATGAAATGTAGAGACACCAATGAATTTTTAAGAAATTAGACATAAAGCCACTATAAGGCAGACAAACAGAAAAACTACCTAAAGACATAAAACAAAATAATCAGTGTATTTTCATTTCTTCTGGAAGCTGACACCATGCCAAGGAAGCTGTGGAATTTACAGASCAAAAAAAAGTAAAAGAATGCCCTAGTAAAATACTTATAGCTGTGAAGTATTGCATTGCTCCATTTTTGGCACATGAAAAGTCAATAGAGTTGGCTGAGAATAAAATTTTGGTTTTCTCAGAAAACTGCTTTGAATGAGAGGTTGAACAGTGAAAAATCTTCAGGTTGACCTTGGAAATAACAAGGTGTGAAATAGCTGAGATGGCAGCAGCAGTGTGGAATTTCTGGTCAAAAATGCCCTGGCAGAGAAGGACTGGATGGTGCCACGTGTGGTCCCAGATTCTCCTTGGGTTTCCAGGAGTGGACCAGAAATCTAACTACCACTAAGTCTGATTGCAGTGCTGGGTAAATGTATGACTACAGCAATAAAAGAGAGAACCTGCAGATAGCAGAGACAGACRCAGGAAGAAACAGTTCTGGTTTTGTAGGAAACTGTGCATCACCAGCATTACTGGTTTACTCTGAAGCAATTGCATGTGTAAGGTGAGTCAGTCGTACATCACACTTGGAATTACAAAAAGCTTTTTACGAGATCTCGTGTGAGAGTCTCTTAAAGAAATTAAATTGTCATGGGAGTGTAAAGTTGACTAACGACCAGCTAAARGTTGAGAAATAAATGGTAGGACTAAGTTGGGATGTTTTACCATGAAAGGACATTGTCAGCAAGTTCTCTCAAGAATTAATATTGATCRTCTCATATGGGACCTAGAAGAGAGTTGGACAGTGATATGACAACTTTATCAAACCTTATATAAAATAATAGACATTTTTCAGAGCAATTTCTGGCAGCTATTCTTAAATTTGCACAGTATGGAGTGACAGAGTGGTGAAATGGCAATTCAATAGTGACAAATGAAACACAGTGTGAAGAATATGTGAATGGACATAATGTGGATTTATATGTGAAGAAATTGCCCTACCTGTGTTTTGTAAGTTAATTGTTCAGATCATGGATGTTAGAACCATTAATTCCATATGCAGAAGCATCCAAAATAGGCAAATAAAATACCATAACCCATTAAAAATACAATATTTATGGATGATGTCTTTCAACAGAACATGTGGTTTTAATCTAAAACTTTTCTTTGCGTTTGTGGCTGCAATATTATTCCTACAGTTACATGAGTTGGAAAAGAGATGAAAACAAATAAAGATGATTTTGCAATTGTGTAGAATCACATACTTAATTATGAAAAATAAGTCCAGTTCTGGTTCTCWCATATGACTAAAAAGACAAATCAGAAAAGGAAAAATTGTGGAGTCTCTGTGACAGGAGACTTAGCAGCTCTTTTACCAGCAAGACATAATTGGGGATGGGGATTTGTYAAATTTCCAATGAACAGGAAAAGGAGTGACTAGGGAATGAATTTGCACTGTTTCTTGGGGAAAAGGCATGTGAAACTCTTAAACATCAGATTTAAACCAGACAATGGAAGCATTTTCCTAGAGAACTCATCATCAATCTGTGGCACAAATCACTGTAGGATCCATGGAAACAAAATATTTGAATGAAATCAGGCAGGGCTTAGACCAGACCATGCTGGGTACATCCACTGAGGGCCTCTGAATGTCACTGATGTAAAGCTGCCTCCAGCTGAGGAAATCCTTGAACCCCTGACATCAGAAATTGTCTAAGCCTAGGCAGCATCCACTTCCTACATGACCGGCTTCTAGCACTCTTTTCCAAAGTATCAATTACTTGACACAGGATAATAGAATAATTCCAGCATTATGGGCTTTGATCTTGATTTGCTGTTCTCCTAGGTCTGCTTCAGTCCTATGCTGGGCAKAAGAAGAGATTAAGTTTAGTCTTGGCCTCCTTGCTGCCACTCAAAAAATGTGGGACGCTGGTCGTGAGTTTTTTGACAAGACCATAGTTTAGCTCATGGTGGATGCAGTGAGGTTGTTTCTGGGTGTCTCATTGCTGTAGTGAGGTTGTTTCTGGGTGTCTCATTGCTGTCCTTTCACCTCCACAACTTCTCTGAAGCTCATCTTATTACTGGAATTTGCCCTCCCCATCTTCCTCAGTTTGGCACATACATGGTTCTGCTGAGTCAGGACCTGGCCACCCACTCCCTCCAAATGTCCAGGAATCCCAGGACTTTTCCACCAGGAAGCACAAAACCTTGCAGGCCCTGTACTCAGAAGGGTGTACAACCCAAGAAGCCCCTTCCTGGAATGGGGGCTTCACCCTGCTACACCAAAGGAACTCTCAAAGCAGCAACAGGCACAAGGACACACAAAAGGGTCAATCCAAGCGAGAAGCAAGACACGAATTGGGAGTAAGAAACTCAGATATGGCCGTATAAATTCCATCCATTCCCTGAGCATGCTAGATAGGATAATTTAAAAGTGTATAATCATAACTTGGAAAAGGAGTGTTGGCATCATAAAACATCATCTTGACACAGAATTTCTCTTGGACATTCTACTTTACTCACTCCTACTCTTCGGGTCTTGCTATACTAAACATCTTTCTGCTCAGACTGTTTGAGGACATTTATAAACGTGTTGTCAATACTTCTTAAACTTCTGTTTTAATAATGGAATTGTTTTTGGTTTGAAGATGAAAATACCAAATCAAAGACCTGTTTTGAAAATCAAAGAACAATTTAGTTTGGAAAAGACCTCTAGGGTCATTTGTACAGCCATTAACCTAACAGTGTCAAGTCCACTGTGTCCCTGTGTCCCTGAGTACCACATCTATAAGCTTTTTGAACAATTCCATGCATGATGATTCCAGCACTTCCTTGGGCAGCCTGTTTCAGTGCTRGACAACCCTTTCAGGGAAGAAATGTTTCCTGATCTAAACCTCCCCTGGTGCAACTTGAGGCCATTTCTTCTTGTCCTATTTCTTATTCCCTGGGAGAAGAGGCAAATCCCCACCTGGCTATGAGTCCTCTCAGGGAGTTGTCAAGGGAAATAAAGTCTCTCCAAGCCTRCTTTCCTCCAGAATGAACACCCTCAGCTGCTCCTCATCAGACTTGTGCTCCAGCCCCTTCTCCAGCTCTGCTGCCCTTCTTTGGACATACTGCAGAGCAAAACWAAACAAAACAGAAAACAAAGCAAGGTTCAGATGGGTAAGATGTGGAGGATTTCTAAAGCAAAGAGAAAAATGTTTATGAAATTTTTGAAATCCCCAAAATTTATTTCTTTTTCTTCTAGGGAATTTTAACAGCTCTCCTCTAGCATCCTTGGCGCTGGGGGGAAYGAAAGTGATTAAATATTCCTTATTTTTAAAATCCTGTAAATTAAACATCTAGCCACAGTTTAACTTTCTGTTACTAGAATTAAAGCAAAAAATGCTATTAAAACTGAGCATGATTCACCAATTTAAGAAAAGGAAAAAGGAAAAGCAAACCTCATACAACAATTTGTAACTTACCATGTCATTTTCAACGAGACTCATAATCTCTCACCTGCAAAGTCGAGTCTAGTTTCCCTTGGCAAAGAAATGTTGACTATGAATTGTGAGAAGTCTGACCTTTAAAAGMAGTTTGAACAAATTGTGGTTGTTCAGTTCAAGTACAAGTACTCTGAAGTAAGATAACATCTCTCAAGAGTAAAGAAGACAAATGCAAAGAGCACAGTGTTGTACTCTCTTTCCACCAGGTAGGAAAGATATTGATCAACGACCTTAAGCTATGGTATAGCACAAACATGAATAAATATTGTTTGAATAGAAGCACTTCAGAAATTTGTCTAGAACAGTCATATTTTCATAGCTTGGTGTGATCAAGTACATGCTGACAGGCCCTCTATCAGAAATAGTGTAGATATATATGATTAMGCCTTGAGGAATGGTGTAAATTATCATCTCTTGACAGCTGTTCTAGCTCTATGTATTTTTATGYACAAAAAAGTATTGTCATTGTTTATATTGCCGTTTGAAGTATCAGCTGTTTCCTTCCCTCATTCACTAACTGCTAATATGTTTTAAAAATAGCTCCATTTGCCTGTCGTAATCCCTGACAGTGGTAATTTAATTGGAACCTTACCCGGTATGGTTTAATTTTTTAAAATAATCATATTCCTTTATACTTGCCCRTAGTTATGATAATCACTGGCTTCAGAGAGACCAAGGCAGAGCTCTCTCTGTAAGTATCACCATCAAAAGAGGGAAGACAACCACAGTACTGTCTTTACTCACCATTGGCTTTTCCAAGCTGAACAGCTTCTATTTCAGCTCCTACATTAAAATCTTCCTTCACAAAAGTATTTTTTTCTGGGTAAATCTTTTTTTCTCTACCAGAACTCAGTAATMAATTAAATACTTTCTCAGAATGGGATAGCAGTCCCCAGCAGTCTCAAGGAGTTTCCCTGAAAATCACTCTTCTAATAGGATAAATATTTAGAGAGGGAGAATATCATGAGTCAACTCTATAATACCTTTTTGAGGTTGGTCTTTTTTTTTTTTTTTTTTTTTGAAGATCATGTTGGTTTAATCAGAGACTTACAAATAGCTCGTGTTGATGCTGTGTTAAATACAGTTTTGGCTCTTGGCCTGCCCATGGATTTCCTATGTTCCCCACAAACATGGTCACCCCATATACCAGAAAATAGGATTCTCCATTGGTGAGCTGGTGTTGCCTTGGGAAGGTACATAMGATGTTTATTGGAGGATCTGTGCTATTAAGTTTGTGATTTTCATTTTGTTGCTCATCTTTTCCTAACATGTAATCAATAATGACCTCAGAGGATTGTGGGGTAAACTTATTTCCCTTTTGTCCTCATCTGGTACTACATCAAATTAGAATAGAATAGAAATAGAAATAGAAATAGAATAGAATAGAATAGAATAGAATAGAATAGAATAGGATAGGATAGGATAGGATAGGATAGGATAGGATAGGATAGGATAGGATAGGATAGGATAGGATAGAATAGAATAGAATAGAATAGAATAATAGAATAGAATAGAATAGAATAGAATAGAATAGAATAGAATAGAGTAGAATAGAATAGAATAGAATAGAATAGAATAGAATAGAAAATCTGAGACTGTGCTTGTATGACATTTCTGTTTCTGGCTAAAACTGAGGTACAGAAGTTTGCCTTTGATGAAATAATGGGGAACTATCTCTCCCAGAACAATGATCTGAAGTGTTGCATATGTATACATTAGACATGGCCCATGCAAGTGTCTTCCAGAAGATGTTATGATGGTTCAAGTCTCCCATGAGGACCAGGACCTGCAAATCTGAAGCTTTTTCCAGCTGTTTATGGAAGGTTTCATCCAGCACTGCTTCCAGGTAGGGCAGTCTATCAGGGACACCCATTGTGGTGTCCTTCCCTCTGGTTCTACCTTCCAAGCCTGCAGTAAAGCTGCATCTGTTTGAGCCATTCCCTCTTCACAGGGTACATATCCATCCATATATGCTGTGTATAATAATGTAGTGTTCAGATGATTAGTCAAACATGGCTAAAAATTAACATATTTAGCCTAGAAAACAAGAAATCCATTATGAAGGAGTGGGAACAGCCTGTATAGACTTCTTTATGCTACTACTTCTSTTGATTTCCACTGGAAATTACCTTTATTTTGTCACTTTATAAAGAATAAGACCTATTATTAGGATTGGAACAGGACATTTTCACCCGTGTCATTCAACCCTTGCTTAGGAGAGACTCTACTAAGTATCCAAAATTTTAGCCCATGTATGGGATATGCATTTTCAAAATTAGAAAGGTATGGCAAATTCACACAGAATTAAAGATAAAAATTAAAATAATGAAATGAAGAACATTTTCAGTTAGTTGTTTATGTTCCTTACATTGAAAGCAACTTTTTGAAGCAATTAGTGGGTACCTTTCTCTTTAGGACAGGCAATGTGAARTATTTTGTAACCTCAGTTATTTTAGAAGCCATTTAGTTCCCACTCCTGATAAAATAATGGAGTTCAAATGTCTTTCTTTGTAGGGATTTTTCCAATTTCTCCACAATAAGTTTTGGAATTTCCATAACCTGAGTACCAGAACCCAGACTCATTAAGGGCTGGCTTTGTTTCTGTTCCTAACAAATGACACTTTAGGAATTATACTCCCTCTTTTGCAATGCCTTATCTAGACTGAGGTGTCTGTTGTGTGGTGTTAGCAAGTGGAGTTGAACACATTTACTGAGTGATTCAGTGGCTGGGCTGTAAAATGCCATGTGATTTCTTTATGTATGGCACTGTGAATGTTTTCTTTCTCTTTCTGTGCAACTAAAAAGTAAAAACATCCTGAAAATCTTATCTGGAGTTATCTGTAAAAATATAATTAAGTTCTCTTAATTAAGTAGATTAACTCTCCATTAGCCTTGATCCTTACAAGAAAAAAAAAATACAAGCCTTTTTCAGAAACTGAAAGAAACTCTTAACCCAATGCATGGGATGCAAAATACAGCCATTAGATGCAGGAGGATTCAATTTCTCATCTCAATTACTTTGAAAAACTGCTTGAAGCAACATTGTGTCATGGACTTCCCAAAGCTCACAAGTGAACTGTCTTCTTCAGATGCAAGAACTCTGATACTCATAATCTCATTTCTCATAAAAGCAACCATATGTGGAAAGTGGTAAAAGGCAATGTCCAGACTTTTTAAATTTATTTCTTATTTCTAGTGTCTGGCATGATATACTTGTATGTCTGTCTCAATGTAAGAATGGGAGAATGAAAGTTTTCTCTGTGTGCTTTCTGRCCCAAATAGCTGCATTCAGGCCAGCAGTTTTTTCTTCAAAGTTAAAAACCATAGGAAGGTTGAGAAATTTTACTTTCTGTTAACTGCATTTACTTCTAAAATCTAAGTAAAGAAAAATATCCTGGAAAATAGTTTTTCATCCTTCCAATTCATCTAAAACATTTTTGTGGTCAGTTATGCACAAAAAATAGTGTATTTATCTACTTTTTTCATATACAGTAGTTAGTGTTTCAATGTCTAAACATAATCTACATACATTTAAAGTGGTTTTGTCAAGTTCTATCAGATTTAACAAAGCATTTGCCAAAACCAAAGCAAATACTTGCTCTGTCAGAAAGGTATAACCTCCTAGGGAATCCTTCAAGAGAACAATGAAGATTTTTAACTATTGTAAACAGGTCCAGCCTTTGGATTATTGTCCACTCCTGATTTTCTGTGCAGGAAGTGACAAACTTACAGTAAGGAGTCCAAGGGCAATCAAGAGYGATTTCAGGGCTGGAATGAGTGGTTAAGGGATCAGTCTATCTTTCCAGTTAGAGGAAATGATGAGGAAAGAAACACAAAGACCCAGCAGATCAATACCTGGATCCATGACTGGCAGGGGTAAGTTAGACAGGTTCATTGCAACAGCTTTAAATGAGATTGTAAAGGGAAAGGGAGAAAAATGGGCTTGATAGAGATAAGCCTGGGGGGGACAAACCTGATCCAGATGGGGGTTGGATTCTTTTCCCAGGTAACAAGRGACAGGATGAGAGGAAATGATCACAAGTTACACCAGCAGAGTTTTAAATTGGAGATGAGGAAGAAATTCTTCATGGAAAGGGTCATCAGGCATTGGAACAGGCTGCCCAGCAAGSTGTACAATCKCCATCCCTGGAGGCATTTTAAAAGATAGGTAGACGTGGCACTTAAGGKCGTGGTGTAGTGGTGGACTAGACATTGTTATGGTTGGATTCAATGTTCTTGAGGATCTTTTTCAACCAAAATTATTCTATAATGCTATGAAATTTCAAATAATATTTAGTAATTTCTACCACAAAGCTGCTTTTTGGTGCAAAATCTTTTAGTGCAGGTCTCCAAAAGAAGYAGACCTGCTTGAGCACCTTTCTCTGAGATTCAAGAGAAAAAAAGGAAGTTATGAAACAAATGAAAACTAGGRTTATACTCTGACCCCTATCATGAGATAAGAGCACTGGCAGAAGCATTTCTTTCCTTCATMCCACACCACCTTTTCATAGCCTCAGGWAAAAGATATTGCACATACATTCCTTGGAACTAACTAGAACTGCACAAAAGAAGTAATTCATTRGTGCCACCTGTGTTTCTTCTCCTAAGAGAAACAACTCTTACCGTTCAGGTAATTGTTATTARACAAATGACAAGCATTGCAGTTCAATATGCAAAAAGCTGCTTTAAACATTTCTTGGCAATGAACATCTAGATATTTTCCTCTAAAAATGAATTAAATGGATCTCTGAGAAACCTGATCTAGTGAAATTTGCCCTGCCCACAGCACTGGGATAGTTAAATGATTTTTAAGGTCCCTTCTAACCCAGGCCATTCTGATTCTATGATGATTCCATATATTGTTCAGCTCCAGTACAATGATAAAAGCTTGTAAACTGAGAAATAAAAAATACTCACAGATAATGATGGTTTATCTTTCAAAGAAATTTTAACCTTTTAAAAAACTAATTTATCTGAAAAGGTTGTTACATCTAAACTCTCTTATATCTCCTAGGTTTTTGGGTATTTTCTTAAAATTATATATATCATTGTGTACTTATGTTTGTACCCTGCAGTCTYTTTTTCCCYTAAAACATAASAATAYGTAACATAAATAATAAGTAACATAAAATATGTTACTTTCTGAACATTATTTGTTAACATTTCTAATTTCTCTTGCTTTTAAGTAATATTATTAAATTTAAGTGCTGTACTTCCATTTATGAATTTCAGTTATTTCACCCTATACAACATGATGCTAAACTTTGCATTAATGTTTCCAAAGACCATTGTCACAAATATTTTTGCCAGTTTTTCAGCAGCTCTCTATTTTGAGCTATATGTGTGCATATAGAATATAACAGGATCATCATGAATTTAAGTTTCTATGATCTTTCTTTTACTTTTTTTATTTATTTTTCCTTTTCTATTTTTCATTTTTACCAGCTTCGTTTAACAAAAACTCAAAACAAAGCAAAACAWAACAAAAAGAAGGAAAATAGTATTTTGAAGTGAAAAAGCAAAGGCCCTGTTCTCAGATAATCTCTGATCAAACTATTTTTGTGTGAATGCTTGTGTGGCATACACTGAAAAGTGGCACACCATATGTGAAGAACTTGCTTAATGTGGAGTGTCAGGCAGCAGGGTGTCTGTTTCACAAATCATGGCCCTGCTGCTTTTCTGTCTTCTTGCCACAATGAGAAAATCAGTGTGTGTSTTTTCCATTAAAACAACACTGAAAGCAGCAGCTTTTATTTCTTTCACACTGCACAACACTCAGTGAAATAAGACCCAAAAACAAGGAAATGGATTAGAAACCTCTCAATGCATAAGCCACTGTAATGTCTGGTTTTACATAATCAGACATCAGAGCCAGAGGGCTTTTAAATTCTTTATGCAACAGTCCTCAAAAGCATGGGTAAGACATTAGTTTCCAACACACAAACAGTCATAAAACCAAAACCCAAAGTGAGTTACCTCAGGCTGTTCAGAATTTTCATCAAGAGATATTAAAGGGAAACACACTTGTGTGAATGAGAAGGCATTTCCCAGTCACAGCCTCATTTGAACCTGGTCACCTAGGCTGTGAAATCCCAGTTTGGTTTAACCTACRAGACCCCACTCCCATTTGCAGCAGGGACTGGCTCCCAGTTTCCTCTAAGTCCCCACTGCCTTTAAGTGGATACAGAGCAGCTGCAGCTGAACAAATATTTGGCTTTTAATCCCCTGCAGATCATGACCTTACTGTCCAAGGACAATTGCCAATAAGGGATCCCTCATCTCCTGTGCCAGGGGAAGAACACATTTAAAATCCCCATGATTTTCATTTTCTCTCCTTGTGACCTTCCCCTTTTTTGCTAAATTTTTGTGTCTTGCTGTGACATCAGAGGATGTAGGTTTACCCACTGGTGTGTTTTTGTTACGTGGCCATGTGTCAGGCTGCGTGCAGCCAGTCAGCACCACGCTGGCACYTGGCTCCTGCCAGTGCTTCACATGGGTCCCCAGGGATAAAGTTTCTGCCTCTCTGTGGTGGAGAACCTCCTCCCTAGCAGTGCTTAAGCAGATATAAATCCAAAGTCTCATTTTCCTCTCCACCCCATTTACTTCACTTTGAAAGTCAGACATGTCCACCTTGCAGCTATCAAGACTATGCACAAACCTGACTTTTTCASTGCCTGAGCTCAACGCTCTGCTAAATTAAACTTGTCTTGGGTTCACACTGTGTTGATGCCTCTTCTACATACTACGTGTCCTCATCACACAGAACTCATGGAAAATGTTTTGTTCCAATCAAGCTATGACTGCAACCAACCAACACCAGCAGCAGGTCTGGACTGGTGCTTCCTGCTGGGAATGGGTGCAAAAGACACAGCATTCCTCACCTTCTGCCCTTCACCCAGACTGGCTGCTACTAGTGGATATGCTAGCATGAGCATGCAAGAGGAAAGTTAAAGACAGAGCACTGGACAGCATTATCTGGAAGCAGGCTTCTGGAGAGAGCAGGCGGGAGTGGCAGCAGGGCTGAGAGAGCAGGCGGGTGCCTGCAGCCAGGCTGGGGCACAGGATGTYGCTCAGGGCCTGCAGGCAGGGACTACACAGGGATGTGCTGTGTGCCCAGGTCTTGGAAGGGACATGAAACTCTGAACAGGCATAGTATAATATGTGAATAAGGTGAAATGGATATGCACATTTCACCTGAATTCCAGCTTTCTTAGCCTCATTCATTCCACAGGTTACCTTATCCAATGGGATACCCCAACGGCTTTTGGGATAGTTTTATCTTGAAGCACACATCAGGTCAGCTAATGAAAAAATTCCAGCAGGATGGAGGGCAGTTCTGGCAGGATGCAAAATCTCCATTCCCAGGCTCCAGTCCCACCAGGAGTGATGCTGAAGGAGCTGCCACTTTTGGAGGAGACACAGCAGCTCCTTGCATTGCTGGTCTGGGCTCTAGAGTGAGTGGGACAGGCTGCTGTCCTCTCTGTGTGCAGGACAGGCAGCCTGCCTGTCTCTGCTGTTGGGCTGGCAAGCAAGGAAGCCACAAATGCAGTACCAGAGAGTGAACTCCAGTGCTTTCAGTGCAGATATTCCTACAACTCTCCCAGGCTGACAACTAGAGTCGATCAAAGCAGTGATGTGTAAGGTTCTGCCATGGGCTGTAGCTTCCCTGGCCTGTAGCCTTCCCCTTCCCTTGTCTTCAGACCATGGATCACTGCAATGATGCAAATCCAAGACCATGAGYTGGGTCCTTTAGGGGCCTGTTTTGGGACTGGTGCTATTTATTATCTTCACTAATGACACAGATTAAAGGATTGAGTACATACAGCAAATCTGCAGATGACACCAAGGTGAGAGTGCAAAAGACTCTSCTGAAGTACAGGATGCCATCAGAAGAAACTTGAGCAGTGTCCCATGGGAATCCCATGAGGTTGAACAAGGCCAAGCTCAGGTGCTGCCCCTGGGTCAGGGCAATCCCTGGTGCCAGCCCAGGCTGGGCATGAACAGATGGAGAGCAGCCCTGCCCAGAAGGACTTGGGGGTGCTGTGGCGTTGGAGACTGGACATGAGCCAGCCAGGGCACTGCCAGCCCAGAGAGCCAAGTGTGTCCTGGGCTGCAGGCAGAGCCCCTGGGCAGCAGGGCAGGGAGGGGATTCTGCCCCTCTGCCCGCCTCGCTGAGACCCCACCTGCAGAGCTGCCTCCAGCCTGGGCTCCCAGCACAGGAAGGGCACGGAGCTGCTGCAGAGAGTCCAGAGGAGGCACCAAGGTGGTCAGAGGGTGGAGCAACCTCTGCAGGGGGAAAGGCTGACAGAATGGGGATTGTTCAGCCTGGAGAAGAGAAGCCTTTGAGATAACCTTCCAGTCCCCAAAGGGACTCCACAAGAAGGATGGAGAGGGACTTTTTACAAGAGCTTGGAGTGACAGGACAAGGGTGAATATCTTTCAAACTGAAAGAAGATAGGTTTTAGATTAGACTTTAGAAAGAAATTCTTATTAATGTAAGAGGGGTGAGCCCTGCCACAGGGTTGCTCAGAGAAGTTGTGGATACCCCATCCCTGGAAATGTTCAAGGACAGATTGGATGGGGCTTGGAGCATCGTGGTCTGGTGGAAGGTGTCCCTGTTCACAGCAGGGAGTTTGAAAACAGATGATCTTTAAGGTCTCRTCCAAGCCAAACCGTTCTTTGATACTGTAATTATTTGGTATGCTATTAAAAAAGACATCTGGGTAGAGGGCTTCCTGTAGGGAGTGAGTATTGTTGGGACACACAATAGCTGATCAGCATCATTGAGAATTGCATTTCTGAGTGAATATATTTTAAATCATGAGTACAGTGAGAGTTGGACATCCTCTTTGTTCCAGTTACCAGGAATTTCTATTTGCTTTCCCTGGGGCTGCACTACATCTATGTCTTAGTCTACTTGGCAGACTTTCTTGGCAAATATAATTCAGCATTATTTACATACATATTTCTGGCATGTTGCTCATTTTGAGAACAGAGAGAGAGAAAACAGAGCTAACTACCCTATTCCTTTAACAAATTATAAAGCATATATGGATGAGGTGAAATGGATCTGGTGATTTTGAAGAAGCTTAATTCTGATTGTTTTGCAGCCCTTGAAATACAACAGCTTAATCCCATTTTTGTCGAAACCTTCCAGTATTGTCTAGACTCACTTCAAATTTTTACTGAAACAGCATAAAGGCACAAGTTTGTCAACACTGTGCTTCATTTAGAAACYGCAAGATAAGAAACCTTTTGGTAGTAAGTTGTTTGTAATATTAAGATTAGGTTGCTRTCCTTAGTGAATGTGATATCTCGGTAACATTTAATTTAGATCTAATTCTTTCATTCAGCCACATGACAAATTAAATAATGTACTTATTTTACTGAAACCTGTGAGAAAAAAAACCAAATTTCTATTTTGCTTTTCACTGCCCTTTTGATACATGTCAAAATTATAGCAGCATTAGTCATATTCCTGTTAAAAAGTGTGCAACTGAAATATTTAGAAGCATTTTAAAAAGTCATCATTACTCAAGGCAAAGTAAGCAACAAAGTGCATAGAAAAGCAAACAGAGGAGAGYGGATAGACTATTTGTTGATTTTTAAAAGTTATCAGTTGCTTATCAGAAAAATGAAATGTTTTTAAGCAATCAACATTTCTAGTTGTGTATATATATATATATATTTATATATCATTCTTCCACTTCTCCAGAGGTTTTGGACCCCGTGGTTGATCAAGGCAAGGATGTCCTTTCAGTTTCACTTCTTTCAATAACATGGAGATTGACTTTCCCAAGAATTCAGAGTTTTTATTTCACCTTGCTGAGTAAGTGCCTCAGGGTATCTCCCTTGACAAAACACATCAYTAGTTCAACTGGATTTCTACTGAAATATTTCTTGGATGAGACAAACCTCATATATTTGATGAAACATTTCAAATGTAGGAAACTGGTTTTTCCTCATCTTTTCTAGCCAGAAAATTCTTGACCTTCRTTGCTAAATGCAGTAGCTTCAAAGCAAGGATCTGCAGGAAAAATTGTGTTGAGCTTCCTCACCCTGCTTTAGTGGTTTAAAACAGGTTTCTTATACAGTTAGGCATATTCAGTTGCAATGACAGTCAGTGGATACCCAATTCTAAAGCAAAGTTTATTATACTTCAACAGTGTGTTGAGAGTTGTTTCAAGTTTGAAGTGTCTTCCTTTRGTTCAGATTTTATACAGTGGACATGACCAAAATACTTCTATATGTTCCTTTCAATTTATCCTTAAATACTACATTTCAAATCATAGAAAAACAAGRTTCAGTGTAAGTATACTAATTTTGAGAGAGAAGAATGCTGGAGTTATATTGGAGTACTAATGAAAGAAAGGATAAAAATAATGGCAGRGCTATTGTAATGCTTATTCATTAACTCTGAAAGTTCAAGACACAATTCAAAGAAAGGTAAATGTGTTAATAAGTTATGATCACGCAAGAATYAAATATTTGAACAGCCTTAACTCAGAGGAGCCAAGAATACCCAGAACCATGACATGGTTACAATTCTGATACTTTAGGATTTATGAACCAGAATAGATGCAACTAATATTTTTTCAATAACTATTCATGGAATTTCAAAAGATGAGGAGTGAAAAAAAGCAAGGGAAAAGTTTGAAGGCAGGTAAACTCTTCTCTACCCAAGAAAAGTAAAAGTTTAAAAATAAGTATTTAATAATGGACTTGGAAAATGATTGGGACTGGATAAGATTAGAGGGTAAATGACTCAGAGGCTGACATTGGTGATGTGGTGGCAGAAGATGCTTGAACAGATAAAGATGACAAGGGAACAGGGAACAGCAGAGACAAGTCTGTTTAACTCACAAACTACAATTCCTCAAGGGCCCTAATGTTAACCACAGAGTGATGAGTCTTTGAAGCTTTTTCTGGCAATGAATCACTGTGACACCTCTAGGTAATATGGATTTTATACCTTCTAGCAACTGATAAGCATGTAGAATAACAGCTCCCCACTGTCGTGACTGGTCAGCCTGGTTGGAAAGGATCTCAGCTAAGAGCAGGACCCCAGAGTGCATGGCCAGAGCAAGATGGCCATTGGTTTGACTCCTGGTGCTGAAACTTCTCTTTTGGATGTGTGCTCAATTTCCTAAAGAGACAGGAAATTAATGCTAGAAGKAAATAGTACTGAGAAAAATGTGGTTACAAAGCTTTTACAAGAGAGTGTGTGCCAGCAGTTGGTGTTGTGGGACTTAGACAACCTGGATGTTCAAACTTAGGGGGTTTTTATGCGCCCCCTATGTTTTTTATGTAGAAGCCACCAGTGTGGGGAGGATTGTGAGAAGAGTGTTCTGTGCTCACCTCAGGAATCACATGCCAAGTCCTGCAGGTGTGCCGATGGTCTAGACAGCTGCTGCCCAAATAAATGCCATCAGGTACCATGACCATATTAGAAGAAAATGGTTATGTTTTTGTCCAGTAACATGGACATACTCCTGTGTTTTGCTGACATGTCCTTTGATCTCTGGTGGAAGCTGAGGAGTACCAAAGGCAGGAGCTGCCAGACCCTCTTAGTGCTGTTTTGTTCATTGCCAGCCACCCGCMACCCTCAGGTGCTCCTGGTGGGGATACACACACCTTTTCCAAGTGGCATGTGGAGGTCACCACCAGCATTCACCTGCTGCTTGTGTCCAAGAAGGTAAGCTCCTCAGGGACAGCCAGCCAGCCTCGTGTGTCCGTGACCAGGAGCAGCAGGCTCCAAGCATTGTATAGGAATGTGGAAAAAGATTGCGGGCACCACTTATAATTTCCATTGTGATGGAAATTATTATGCTTCAAAGGAAAAATATTTGCATCATTTTCTGAAATAAGATTATTTTAACAAAAACTTATTAAAAAATATGAGGCCACTGAGCTTTTGTCCCCATGATCTGTGTATGAAAATTATCTCTAACATAATTTTCATGTTTGCTGAGGTTTCTTGATGGTGGCATTCACACCCCCAAGCTGCAAAAGGCAGGGAATTTTTTTTAGTAGCTGGTTGGGTGCTGAATTTTAAAAATTTCCAAATCCTATGTATCCAAAGTATACAGAATAGCATTTCTGTAGTGGTGAGAGGTTTTAGGAAAGAATATATTACTCATGTTTACAAAAAAGAYAAGAAGCATAAGGTTTACCTTCCAGCAACATGTACCAAGATGCAAGAGTCAAAATTAGCTCACATAATACAAGCCAAAATAATAAATTATAGTACCATAAATATAATAATATTGATTATAAATGTCTACTAAAGTCAATGACTTCATGTTGTCTTTCTTCTCCTGATGAGTGCTGGAAGCAGTCCCACCCACAGATACCATCTCAACCTGCAGCAAAATAGGAACTGCTGTTTCTCAATCCCATCTTCCCATTGCTCAAGCACCACCACAAACGTGAGATCTTCAATTCAGCCAGGAAACAGGGATTAAGGAGGAAAGTAGTTGTATTGTAAGTATAAAGATCCATCAGAAAAATGCCTCTTGTCACTTATTTTTCTTAATGGAAACCACTTCCAAATCCCTTGAATTTGGCCAATTGCTCCAGTCAAAAGCTGCTGTCACAAAAGGCTGCAGCTCCCTTGGCAAGTAAAAGTTTTGAATTGCTATAATTATAAAAAAGAACAGATTTTTCTAAAGTCCTCTTTTGCCCCCTGCCTCTCTGGTACATATGTCAGTAATTGGACTTATCTCTCTAAAGAATTTAAAATAGAGAGCAAACTTGAACACATATTCATCATAACTTCATATTTCAGAGGTTACTGCTGCATGCAAATGAAGAGATTAGCGAAGTTTTTGACAGATACTATTTATTCACAGAAATTTTCCGTACAAATAAAAAAGAAAAGGTGGTTAAAGAGGAAGCTAATTCCRTTTCTCCTAATAGGCTTTCATTTGAACTTACTTCCAAGCATGTTTCCAATGTCCAATTGTCTTTTATAGCCACATATTTCTGCTCTCCTTAAAAATCACATATTTTAAAATTTGCTAATCTGAGTATATTGCCAGTGTCTTTTGCACTTTGTTATATCTTTGGAGTCACAGCTTCAGAAATAAAAACATGTGCATACTACCAGTGATGGAAAAGAATTTCAACCCGTTGTTATTTGTATTAAAATATAATTGTTCCCTTCATCTACACSCAAGTTTGCTATGTCCTGTGAGGTAGGGGCAAATAAACACCTTTATTTAGCTATTCATAGGGGTTTGTGTGCTGCTCAGTAAAGACAAATGAACAATGAAAYGTAAAAAATATCACGTTCCTGGACCTTAGATTACACTGAATTCATGGCACAAAAAGCTTTCATTGGTTATGATGCTGGTTCTCGGGTGTACAATAAAACTCACCTAAGGTGACCTTTGTGCTATGGTGCCCCTCCAATTATGCAGAGAAACACAAAGCTATTTAACAGATTCCTCTTTTTATCAGCTTGTCATAACTTCCATGAAGCCCCTTAGCAACTTCAAACAAAAATCTTAGGAGAAAGACTYAAGCACATGACTTTGCAAGTTAAGAAAACCCCTTCTAGAATACGAGAAGAAGACACCCTTTAGGAAACTGGAATTTGTTTGGCACCACTGTGACAGCAACGCAGGTAACCACCTTCTCAAGGGCCCTCGAGGGCTACCCGAGCTCAGCCCAGCTTTGCAGACACATCCCCATTAGTGCAATAGCCATTAAAGCACGGGGTTTGAAACGCCAGTCATGACTAAGGTGAGACGTCCGCACACACGCAGATTCAGACAGACACCTGCAGGCTTTCGCGGAGCCGCAGGACTGCGGCCACGCTGTGAGGCAGGGCCCAGGAGCGCCCAGCGCAGGCCGGGGCGCRGCTGCGGCCGCCCCTCGCCTCCCGCGCTGGGCCGAGGGAGAGACGCAGCACGAGAAGAAACGGAGGAAAGGGGAGATCCAAGAGGAGGGCAGGGCGGGAACGCACTCAAGCGGACAGGCACCCCCTGATGACTAAGCTGCTCTGGCTGGTCCCCAGCTCAGCGGGCCAAAGGCGCGCTGTCCCACGGCAGCCTTCCAGGGTTTCCCTCATGACTCATGCCYCAGGGAGCATTCCCCGAAAACGAGCACGCCCCCGGCCGGGGCTTCCGCAGAGGCTCCCGGGGCACTTTCCGTGAAACACTTCAGCGGGAGCAGGGAACAGCTGGTGCCGAACGCGGCAGAGGCGTCGGTGCCGGCCGGCGGAGGCTCCGGGGAGGGAGGGAGTGAGGGAGTGAGGGAGCGGGGCCATGCCTCCTTTTGGCCCCGCACCCCGGGCACCCTGCTCGCCAGCGCCCGGGGCACACTGGCCTCCGACGTCCCTCTCACACCGATACCCTGTGCCCAGGGCAGCCTGTCTTTTGTCGTCCTGAGCATCCCGGTACACCGTGCCAGCCAGCGCCGCGGTGTGCCCCGCGCCCCGGTGCCCAGCGCCCGGCGCAGCCGCTGCCCTGCCCGCTCGGCTGTCCCACGGCCGCGCAGCTGCACTCCCCGCAGCCTCASAAAGCCAAGGGGCTTCACCGGGGAAAGGGGCTTGGAGGATAAAACGTTCACCTTCGAGGGGAAAAAAAKCTCTTAATTGTAGACGGGGATGGAGGAACGACCACTATGCTCCAGTTATCCCGCGCTCGCGTGTTAAAATGATGCACTGGGGATGCCCCTGCAAACTCCGTGTGGAGGGTATGCATGCCCATCCCCGGGCAGACCCTCTGCAGGTGCCCCGACGCATTTTTTCTCGCCTTCAAGAGAAAATCTGGTTTGACTGCAGCAGTTCCCGCTGAAGTTGCACCCCACGTGTTTGCGGGGAGGGCTACTCACACTTGTTTCAAGCAAGATTGCCCGTTGCAAACCTTTTGTGTTTTCTTTTGTTTTGGTTGGGGTTTGGATGATGCCTTTGATTATTATTCGTTATTTCGGTTTTATTTTCGTATCAGTGACACAACTTCAAGACTGAGTAATAATTATTTACAGTTCTGGAAAGAGGTGCAAGAGACGTCCAAATGAGCCCCGGTTATGGAATTGGAAACCTTTTTTTCCGTAGGCGTACAGGTACATATATGAAGCCAGCAACGATCTGAAGCCCGGGAGGAGAAAAACAACGTGTAAAGACATCATGGATAATCTCAACGGTAACCAACCAGTTTCTCTAGTGCTTCTGAAGCACGGGCATCCCTCTCTTCAGCTGTCTTTCGTGCCTTGTCGGGTCACGTAGTGGTGCAGGATAATTAACCTTTGGCTTTTTCTTACGCAGTCCTTTGTAGCTTGATCATCTTTCTTCAGATCTCCTTCTTACCGCTGGGGTCCACCTACAATTTCAGCCTCTGTAACCACGGCAAGATACAAGAGGATCTACTAAACGTTTTGGATGCAGACAAAATCTTTACACAAGAGGTTGGTGCTTTCTCTGGTGGCATCGGAGGGAAACTGTCGGGACGGCACTGCCTCCACGTTTTTACCCTTGACCACCGGCAGCTATTTTCTGAAAATCTCGGTTAGCAAGCCGGGAGTTGGCTAGTTTAGTAAACCGGTACCTGTGAAACAGGACCTTGAAGTTATGTCCAGCTCTCCTCCGGCGACCTTCCTAAAATGTGCTTCGCTGAAGCTGGGACTGGCAGGGACGGAGAGCAGGAGCCCGGGCGGCCGCTGCCAGAGCTCTACCCGACCCTTCCCAGCGCCTTGCAGACCCGTAGGACTGAAAGTCGCTTGTATAATGCTTCACCGACGCGGAAGATGGTGTCACGGTTGCAAAGGTGATAAGTGGTTTAGAAGCTACGCGGAGGGTTCACACGCGCAGCCGGCCCTTAGCTCAAAGACCAGGCAGTGTTTTTGGGGGAGAGCAGTCCTGCTGCTGSCTCGGGCATCACAGCCCGGAGCTGGCCAGCGCAGCCCAGCAGCGGCTGCCCCGCACGGCCGCCGCCCGACGCCCAGAGCCGCCCGCACCGTGCGAGGCCCCGACGGGGCGGGCTGCCGAGACAGGAGGGATGTCCYTAACGGGGTGCCCGAGACAGGCTGGCAGCCGGCGAAGGCGACCCCGTGGGATATGGCTTTAACAAGCATCCTCTGTTGTTGTTGTTTCCTTCCAGGAGCTACGACTCGATTTTCACACCTGCGAGGACGCGCCCTCCGAGCCGGCGGGCGAGCAGCTGTCCGAGGTTCGCCCCGGAGGGCTCCCTTCCCGGCGGCTAGGTGGCATTCCCTTTCCGAAAAAAAAGAAAAAAGGGAAGAGGGGGGCAAGAAAGGGAGAAGGGGGTATGAGGGAATGGGGGAAAGGGAAGGGGGAAAAGGAGAAGGAGGTGAGGACGGGAAAAGAGAGGAGGGGAGGAAAGAGACGAAGAGGGAAAGAAGGGAAAGCGGGCAGAAGGGGGCAAGCAAGGATGAGGAGCTTTATTATATCTTTYGAGTGGTGGATGGGCAGCCTCTTTTTAGGGATGCGTGGGGATGCGCTGAAGGGAAAAGGAGTTCAGGGTCGTGACCGGCCGTCTGCTCGCAGGACTCCAGGCGGGCGGAGCGAGCGGGCCGGCTGCTGGAATGCCTCCTGGAGCGGGCGCGGGGATGCGGGGAGCGGCCGGAGCTGTGGCGCCTCACCCGGTCCGTCCTGAAGCACCACTGCCCCGGCTTCTGCGCGTCAAAGCAGGGCAGTACTGGGACAGCGCACCGGGGCAGCCCCGGAGACAGCGGCGGGAGCGCCGCCGGGACGGCAAGCCCGGACCCGTGCGACAAGAGCAAAGCCCGGGAGCTGGTGGCGGTGTGGAGAAGRTACAACAACTTAGGATAGGTGGCCGGGGGGGGGGCGCGGCTTTGCATTTTGCGTCCTCCGCCGGACTTCACTTGCATGGTCCGCCGTGCAGTCATAGCAACGGAGTCATCCTGCGGGTTGGTATTTTTTTTTTAATATCCATAATTTATATTAAAAAAAAAAAGCCACATACAAAACCACCACCACAAAAACTCAAAACAGACACCTCGGGAAGTTCAGAGGCTCCCGATGCGGGTGTCTCGCGGGATGCGCCATCGGAGGTGGGCTCACCTCGCGCCCCGCTGCCGCCTCTGCGGCGGGACCACCGCAGCCGGACCTGGTGCTTTGCGAGGGCAAAGGGGATAACGAAATGAAGACTAAAAGGGGATACAAAAATGAAGAATAAAAGGAAAAAAAAAATAAAACAAAAAACCACCGCGCAGTCGCGGCTGCGTGGAGTGTTTGCGGCAGAGTTGGCGGCACCGCGCCCGCGCGCGGCTCACGGCGCGGGGCCGGCGGGGCGGGCCGGGCCGGGCCGGGCCGGGCAGGGGCGGGTCCGGGCCGGGCAGGCGGACGCGGGGCCCTTTCGGCGGCGCACGGCGGGGCGTGGGCGGGGCGGCGGAAGCGGCGGGCGCTTCCTGCGGGAGGGCGGGCGGATGCGGACACGGACACGGCCGGGGACACGTGCGGAGCGATGGCGCGGGAGGGCGCGGGGCTCTTCGCCSCGTTCCGGGTGCTCGGCCGCTTCAGCGGGCACGTCCCGCACGTCCTGCGCTACCACGGCCGCCACCGCGAATTCTACCTGGCCGTGGCCATCGGGCGCAGCGTGCACACCTACAATGTGAGTACGCGGCGTCCCGGTCCCCGCTCCTTTTTCCCGGCCTCCTTCCCGCTCCCACTGGCTGTGGGGAGGCCGGGGCCGTGCAGGGAGATCCGCCTCTTCCTGCCCTCCTCCTCCGCCCTCGCCGTCGTGATGCGGGAGCGTGTGCGGGGCTGCGGCGCCCCGGTGCCGCTGCTCTGCAGCCGGCCTGACCGGGAGGGGAAGAGGGAGGGAGGGAGGGAAAGAGGGAGGCTGCCGGCTGAACAGGCTGGGAATGAGCTCGCTCAGCCATGTGGGCAGCGCTAGCCGATGCAGCACGACCCATTCGGCGGGAGCGCCCAGCTGCTGAAGCTTTTCCCTCATCACGAGATAAATCAAAGCTCACCGCTCTGGTTTAGCGTTTGAGGGTTGCGTTTTAGGGGCGGGGGCCAGTCAGATCCTCATGTTAAAACTCACGTATGAGAACGGATCAGCAGAGTTGAGCTCAGCAAGATGAAAGCCTGTCGTACGGACTCGGTTTTTTTTGCGGCGTAGCATCTAACACCTTAAGGCAGGAAGGGGCCTCTGAGATCAGCCAGACCACCCCTGCCCCTAGGATGGTCAGCTTAGAGCCAGGTTACAGAGAACGCTGGTCTAGGTGCGTTTTGGAATGCTCAAAAGAGGGAGACTCCGTGACTTTCCTGGGCTAGTCAAGCATTTTCACTGGTGTAGGAGACAGTTACAAAACAGAGCTGAGCTGAGTTACAGCGGGCATCAGAGTGCCGCCTCGGGATCTTCCTCTGCTTTGTGGTGCTTTTGGCGTTTTCACTCCTGTCAGTCTTCGTTCAAGCCTTTGAATAGAGTAGTTGATCATCACTGTGCAAGATGGCTAGGTTGTTGGCAACTCAAGGCAAAATCTTGTGAAGAGAGATAAACTTAGAAACAGGGTGGTTTGTAGTAAAATAAGGTAGAGAGAGATGATGGTACACAAGCTCCTCAGGGTGTCTTAACAACATCTTAAGTTCCCTGCACGTTAGGGTAAAATATCAGGAACACACACTCCTGTGGTGAGTAAGTTGTCTTTTGGACAAAATGCATTGTCACATTCATTTTGACCTGCTGTCTGGTGAGTTGTTTCAGTAGACGGTGTTACTAAACTTGCAGTGAGTAATGCCTACTGGTTATGTAGTATCAAATTCATTGTCTGATCCTAGGTTAATTCTAGAATTCTTAAATTTTTGTTCTACCGAATTCATTTGCAACCAATCTAAAAATGGCATTTTTTCATTTTCATTGCAGGTTAAGAACGCTTGGTAATTGTTGCTGGTGAGTAAGTATTACATAATTGTTAATCACTCTTATTTTTTGGGGCTTTTTTTGTAAACATGTCCTGACATTGCACTTCATTTTCAACTTAAAAAAACAGAAAATAATTGTACTTTACTAATATTTATACTGAAACTTATTTAAGGAGTTCAAAATCTAAAATAACGATGTTTGTTAAATAAGACTGGCTGTGAAACTGAAATTTTAGTTTTCTTAGAGACATATTGATTTCTGTCTTAACTATGTTTTTGTTTTCCAAAAAACACCTCTAAGCTATAAGGATTGATGTCCAGTGTTTAATAAAGTTCAATATTAAATTTATTGAATTCATTTCAGATCTTTTTTGTTATTTTGTAATTATTAGAAGACTCTTGTCAGAGAAGAATATATTAATGAAGAATAGATGTGGATGCTTAGGGAGGTTAGGAGTTGGTTGTCTTGTGGATACAAAGGATACTGAAGAGGTTGATCATCACTTGGCCTTTGGTTGGCAGGCACACTGGGTGTCAGCAGCAGGGCTGACGTTCTTCACAAGCCCTCCCTCCAGCAGCCAGGGTGATGAGGCAGCGTGCACTAGGATAAGTTTGCAGAGGATGCCTGTTTCAAGGAGGAGGAGATGGACAGCCTTCCAGAATATGGCAAAGTTTTCAGTCCATGGGAGCGCGTGCAACAAACAATGGATCTGGGCCGCAGGAGCTTGCCAAGTCCCGCGTAGGACGAGTGCAGAATCTGCTGCCAGCTGGTAACAGACAGGCTGGGAGGATGCTGGCACGTTGGCCATCTCTGCTGGGGAGAAGCTGGAGCTGTGCTGGTGCGAGGTTGAATGTGGGCCAAAGAAGGTATACTGTGAGTAATCGCGAGGCTGGGTGTCAAACCTCATCAAGTGGCATCCAGCGTATAGGAAGCTGTTCTCCCCGCACCTCATCGTTGGTGGGGCGTGCTGGACTGCAGAACCTGGTAGTGGTGGTTCTGTCCTTCCGAGCTCCCTTTCATGCAGGAGAACATGTCTGAGGAGCAGGAGAGTGTTAAGAAGACTGGGAGTAGCTGGGTCTGGCTTTAGTGCTAGGGCAGGATTCAGGGTGAACCAAGGGTCTTGAAGGGCGGTAGGATGGTGGGGCTGGTTTTGTGCTGATTGGTGGTGACAGAGCAGTCAAGGGGCAAACCCACGAGACTGCTGAGACTCTGGAGGTCCAGTGGAGGGAGGAAAAATGTCCCAGAGAGGTAACTGTGGTACAGTGTAGATCTTGAGGAGAAATCCTTCCTCAGAAGTGTTCAAGACTCAGCTGGGCACAGCTGCAGCTAACCCAGTCTAGTACTGGAGATAAACTTTGTGAGGAGCTGGTGGCATGTCGAACCAGTTGATTTCCAAAGCTCCCTTTCACTTGACACTTACACAYTTCAGAGGGATGCACTCTGTCTTGAAAAGTAGGGGCTTTACTTCTGTGTACCACAAAGTTTTTACAGAGATGTCATATATAAAATATTCTCTATTAATAGAGCACCTGTAAATTTGAGAATAAATGTCACACAACCAGGACTAGATTTAGATTATCAGCTCTGCATTTTTAAAGGTGTAAACACACTAACTTTTTCATCTTGCAAAATCATAAAAGCATTGCATATTCTGTTRTACAGTGGGCTACATCTTCTTACATATGTAATCATCTAAGCTTTTTGAGAAATTGAGATGTTTACATACAAAATTGTGATTGAAAAAAATAAATGCTGTGCCTSTCATATTTTTATGGTGCTATTGGTTTGTTGATGTTATGTGGTTGATGGCTCTGAACTTTTATCTTGGGTCTGCCTAAAACTGTCTTAGCCTAAGCAGCCTTGCATGTAGCTCCTGTGGAGTGCCAGGTGTCTGTAACCTGGTTGTAAGCCTGAGTCACTTCAGGGGTGCCATGGGAAGATATGTTCAAACAGATGAAACCTCATGGAGTGCAACCTTATCTTACGTTCTTATTTTAGTTCCTCCTTTTGAAGCTGTGCTACAGTACAGCAGAGGGTGCAGTTTTTGTGCCTGCTAACAATTCACGGTACAAAGCACCTTTGTGGGAAAGGCTGCTGTGTGACCATGCTAGTTTGTATCATAGGTGCACTCCCACAGTGATTTTTGACCTGGTGTTTCTCTGCAGAAGTGTAACGTGCTTAAGTAATTTACATTTTTGTATTTCCTTGGATTGAGAGTATTATTCCCTATGGTATTTTTTTTTCTTTTTTCAACTATTTGGGACCACACCAGTAGCTTCTCAGTGTGGTCTAGAACTTTGATTCTTTTACCTTTTGGGCTAGTAAAGTAAATATCCTGATATTAGATACTCTTTCTGAACCAGTCATGAGGTAAGGAATGAGATGTATTCTTAGAGCATTAAATTCTCTGTGTGATCAGGAGATAGGTGCAGGAGTGGGTCACTAACTCCCAGGCCAGCAGAATAACTTAAKCTAATAAGCATTGCTAATGTTGAGACTTTGATTTATCATCTGTTTTTTCAGCCGTCACAAAGCTAATGTGTACCTTTACTTACAGAGATAGTTCACTGATTTATTTTAAAATGCTTTTCAAAATAACAGCCTTATGTTCTTCCAATCTTACCTTACTTATGTTGTTACTGGTGTAATGTTTTGTAGTAATATTTGCATTCTTCTGAAATGTGTGTATTTRTCTAAAATTCAACATGATGTTCGAACAGAGGGTTTTCTTTGTGGGTCACCATGCCAAAGAAATACACTGTCAAGCTTTCTCTCTTGCTAGGAACCTGAAACTTGTTTAACTTTTGTTTGKTCAACAGGTAACACTTTGCCACAGGACATCACATGTTTGGCAGCAGATCGCATGCTGATATTTGCTTCATACGACAATATTCTCCATGCTTTTGCCAGGAACAAAGAGGTTTCTATTAACTTACTTGTTACTCAGTAGTACAAAACAGTTGTGTAGTGTCTGTGATATCAAGGCAGTTAATTTTCTCTGAATGCCMATTTCTGTAGCTGTTTGGTACCTTCAGTTTTAGGGAAACAAGCTGTAAAATGAGGAGTTAAAAGCTTAAACTGGAAGAATATAAGAGCAAATTCCATAATGCTGAACTGTGTTTTGCATATTAATTGGAAAAATTAAGTAGCTATTTAAAGATGTAAAAAATCATCAATTCACATAAGCTAAGTAAATTGAAAATAAATAATTAAAAATARTTCGGTAGCGTATTTTTTGCGAACAGTTTTAAATATCAGATACAATTATCTCTCTTGCATTTCAAGTTGTGTCCTTTCCATGAATTTTATTTGAACTTGTCTTTTAGCTGTCCTCAAGTATTATGTTAACATGATATTCTACCTTAACAGCTTATTAAAAACATTTCTATTTTGAAATTATAGGTGGTTCATACCTATGAAGGCCACAAGGCAAAGATACACCTTCTACAGCCRTTTGGTGATCATGTCATCTCTGTGGATGTTGATAATGTTCTTATTGTTTGGAATATACAGTCAGAAGGTGAGAGATTTTATTTTTCTTGCTGCTTTATAGGATAGCACTGTTAGACACTCAGTAATTTAAGAGGAAAGTTTTTTTTTAAATGTGCATGTTCAGAAGCAATTTATCCTTAAAAAAGAAAGTTCTTAAATGATCGTGCTACTTAGGTGGTGATCTGAAGGCCTAATCCTGCAGTAATGTTTCATGAATGGAAACATGTGTAGAGGCTCAGTAAGATTCCCTGTAGATGTAAAAGAGAGAATGATTATATGAAAATTACATTTTAGTGTTCCATTTTCTTGTAAAGGCTGTGATAGAGCAGCTTTGGCATTATTTCTAATTCTTGTAATTCCTTGGTATCTAACAGACTGGGTACGACTAAATTCCAATGAATAATCTTTTTGTGTGTGTCAGCATCTTCTCATGCCATTGTCAAGTGCTTTGTGAAGTTGTGCTTCAGTGCCCCAAACAAGTTTCTTTAGAAAACATTCATTGGTGTGACCAGTGTTATTCTCTGCGTGCTGATTGTCAAAAGTGTCTGTAACCAGGCTTTAGAGATTTGGAGTTGCTATAACAAACAACTGGCATGCTAATCAGATGAGGTGTTTTGCTCAGGCAGGAGCAGGAATCCCTCAGAAAGATACAAATCAGATAAAGATATGGTATTGCCAGTATTGTTGTACTGGATAGACTTGCAGGGAAAAATACACCTTCAAGCCAACAGATGTTTACATTGTAAAGACGTTTAGCCTCTTCTGTTACACATTGGCTAATCCTTWAAGGTAAGAAAAGCCAGTTGCAGATTTGAAGAGTTAAACATCTATCCTGCTTTTTCATTTGCYAAGGGAGGACAAGCCTGCAGTTTTGTGGGGGTAGCCACACTAACACTGTTCTTGCTGTTTTTGCAGAAGAATATCTTCAGATAGATTTTGATAAAGCCACTTTTGCAGTTTCTGCACTTCTGCACCCCAGCACCTATCTGAATAAAATTCTCCTTGGGAGTGAACAAGGAACCTTGCAGCTATGGAATATAAGATCCAAGTAAGATTCTTGATACTTTGTCTGTGCTTCATGCTCCAAAGTAGTTTGATAGGCAYCAAATGATATTGTTAAATGTCTTTTATGACACTTAAGAATCTTTTACTGACTTCTGTCTGTTAAGGCTTTTACTGACTTCTGGCACAGGTTTTCAGTTGGTATATTTCCAGGAACAAGGAATGCTGCTGCTCCCTGAATGCTGATGCCTTTCAGGTTGTGTGTTGTAAGAGTAYTCTCCTTGCAAAATGTCGGGGGTTGTTCAGGAATTTATTTTTTTAAAATTTCTTGGAATCACATAGCTTTCACATGAAAGCTTTTGAAATAATAGTAAAGACATGTTCAGGCGTCCTGCCTACCATCTTCCAAGCTTGATTTTTTTGGTTGTTGTGGGTCCAAGGAAGTGCTGGCYGGTAGAGTAGAAGTAATTACTCGCATTTGAGCTTAGATTCAGGTGAGAGATGCATAGGCATGCAGTTATCTCTGAGCATGGCTCAGTAGATCATCATCCATAATGTCAGTATTTCATTCCTACCATGAGCAGCTGCTTTTCTAAATCATGAAAGTTACAGGTACAGTGAGCTTCATTGCATGTTAATGTTCATGCTGCAAACCCATYTTAAGTCAACTTCCATAAATCAGTGTTTCATTCTCCTAACTCAGCTTGCCATGATATCATAGATACTTCTTTTTTTTGTATGTTCATGGTATATAGTTATGTCATTGCTCTGGTATTAATACACAACACTGCCTTTTCAATAAAATTTAGCCATAAGTTTTATTTTTAACCTTACTTCTTAGTATCACAGGCTTTTTTTTGCCTTTTATCTGACTTACKGGAACAGAAAGCTGATGTACTTTTCTGTATAAGTACATATAAAGCAATCACTGTGTCACYGAAAATCCCCAAGGGTTAATCGATTTATGGCTTTTTATGGTTTCTTTTACAGCAAACTCTTGTACTCGTTTCCAGGATGGGGCCCAGCAGTCACAACTCTTGAACAAGTTAGTATTTTTTGTTATCCTTCGTTTTCATATGTAACTGGTCGAGAACAGCAGGCAAAATATTGTTGTTTAAAATTACATCAGTAAAGATGGCATGTATTCTCCCAGGTAATTATAGTAACCCTCTCTTGACTGAAGGTTTTTTATCTGCTCTTCCTCTATGTTTAGTTCTGTTTGGCATCTTACCTGTTTTGTGTTCATCACATCTATAGTCTTCACTGAATGATGCCATGAAGTCACAGAGATTTCAAGATGCATGTGTATCATGAAGCTTCATGACYCTGGTAGCTTTTTTGCCAAATTTGTTTTGCTTTGGAGTTTGATAAAGTGTAGATTTTGTTGATTCAGTAAAATTTTGTAATGTATTTGCTGTATTTTTTTTTAGATATAAAAATAAGTTAAAACTTACCAGTAGCATTGATGACAGCTGGTGGAAATGGTCAGAGTTGTCTAGGATAAAACTCACAAAAGCTCTGTTTTTCACAGTAGTCCCAGTTTCTGGAAACAGAATTTTTTCATTTCTTGCAGGCTCCAGCAGTGGATGTTGTTGCTGTCGGCCTTGTATCTGGTCATATCATTGTACATAATATTAAGTTTGATGAAACTCTGATGAAATTTCAACAGGACTGGGGTCCCATCACAGCAATATCWTTTCGTACAGGTAAGTCCTAGTGTTTTTAGTGAAAATATCTATGAAAGCCCTAACACTAAAGAAATGGAGGAAAACAGTTTGTGATAAAACATTTCAGAATCAAATTTGTGCTGAGAGTTTCAGTTTTCAAAGGCTGAAGGTAGTCTAGAAAAGGTAGCAATAAGTGAGATCATGCATTTTCATCCTGCTAGCTGTTTTATAGCATTTTCTTGTGTTCTTATTGCATAGAAAGTGATATACAGTATACTTAAAAATAAAAGTTTGTTGACAGTGTGCCAAGAGCTAAGAGAGTACAGAGTTGTCAGAGGTGTTGTAATCAGTACATGCTGCTTTAGTGTCCATACCTACTGCTCAGCAGTGTCTTTCCCCCCAGTMTTAGAATGTTAATAGTTGGGTGAATACTGAATGTATGTTACTGTGGAATCTTGACTTGTATTCCCAGCTTTTTCTTGTCTAACAGACATGTCCTAATTATTAAAGCTAGTTACTTTAATGTTGATCCTGCCTAAAGAGCTGTTGATACTGCATCTAATCTCTCATTTCAATAATCTTGCGAATCTTAACAGAATCTAGATTGAGTGCAAGCCCTGTTGAGAAGGAATGATACTGGAGAGAATTGTGGAAAGACTTGTGAGAAGTAGAAYGAGAGCCTTTTTGTGTCAATACCTATTGCATTTTCAAGCAAAATCTCTAGCTCTGATTGCTGGATTTAGAGATTGTTCTTGGATATGAAAAACTAATATTTTTATAATCAGTGACTTTTGTTTCTTTTCTGATAGACATACTACAATATTTCTGTTAAAATCTATATTATTTCTAGCATCAACTTGAGATTTCTTTTTCCTTGTGGTTATGATAATGGGACCCTGGAAAATGCTAAAGACAGACTCTGAAAATGTTAGGCTTTGTGTTTTCGCAGACCAGCGCATTTGCGTAAACAGTATGATAAATGATARAATTGTTAGATGTGATGATTGTTTAGTAATTAAATATAATTATTATATAACCATAAGAAGAATCATGAGAAAACTACATTGGAAACTTAGGGGAGCTATGTTTAGCTGAAATCTGTGTATACAATAGAACAATATAAGTTTAATAATTAACATGTAAGTTATGTAACGATAGAATATAAAAACCCGTTTCTCTTGAATGTATGGCGAAGTCAAATTTGAGGTGAAAAGTACCTCCTGATTTCCAGAGCTCTTAATAAAAGCACCGACATATAATTGCCTATGTGATTATATGTTTCTGAATGCTAACAGTCATAGACATGTCTAGCATCAGTTTTAAGGTGTGACAAGACAATAGGGATGAGCTGAATGTCAATAAGCAAGCCTTTTGAACTTTTTTTTTTTTTTGAGCAGATGGACACCCAGTAATGGCAGCTGGTAGCCCAGTTGGACACATTGCTCTGTGGGATCTAGAAGAGAAGAAATTGATGTGTCAGATGCAAGATGCCCATTCCACAGCAATAGCTGGCATGACATTTGTRCCTGGAGAGCCACTTCTTATTACTAATGGTGCTGATAATGCTCTGCGGGTGAGTTACAATCTCTGCTGCTCTCTGAAACCAAGACAACAAAACTCAAGTTGCTGGTCTGAGTTGGACTATAGTGGACTGTAGTTTAAAGATTTGCTGCTATGTTATTGCTTCATTTACTGCTTTGTAGTACCCTTGAAGAAGAAAGCTTTGGATCCACATTTCCAGAACCACACTTTATATCCCAGTATTCTCTTAAATCTTGATCCATTTTGATAATGTTTTGGATTATAAGCAGTTGCTGCTGATAAAAGTCCCTTATGTTGCATGTCCTCTGATGCCACTAGGCTTTGGTGGAAGGGCAGAATAAACAGCAGGAAACAAATAAGGTGATGTGATGGAAGGTTCCAAAGTTTAAGGCTTAAGGCTGAAAGCCCATGTGTGAAGTTGGCTGCACCAGCTCCCAGAGAAACGCATTCTGCTGACAAGAGGTGCAATTATTGGCAAGGTAGTGTTTGTCAGCCTGTTTTTTTCTGCTTGTTTTGGGGTGCAGGTTTGGATTTTTGATGGGCCTGGTGGTACAGGTCGTGTACTGAGGAGCCGAATGGGACACAGCGCGCCACCAACAAAAATCAGATACCACGGGCAGAACGGAGAGCAGATTCTTAGTGCAGGTATGAATSTCCATTCTTCAGTCTGCTTTCTTGCTGTGATAAAGAAAACGTGCAGAGCTAAGTGTCTTTGTTTTATAAATACACTGGATTATATTTCAAGTGTTGTGTAATGTGTTTATGAAACATAGTAAGTGACTAACATAAACAGCATAATTTATTACTGTAACAAAGTSTTTCACTAGAGTTTTCCTACTCTAGTAGGAAACTGGTGTTTCCCTAGAGTAACACATCAGCAAGCTGAAGAGTACTTGAAAGCAAAATAGCAAAGGAGCTACTCTTATCATCCATATTTATATATTRGATGAATAAAAATGGTTTTGTTATCTTCTGAGCAAGTGTTATCTGGTCAGAATGAAGCCTGTAACAACTCAAAAAATTTGGTTGTGGCAGGGGAAAAATAAGCAGCATAATGCATTTAGTAACTAATTTTTAGTAATTACTTTTTCCACTAGTTTGATCAAGCTTTGTAGCTTGCATTGTCTTTGTAATATATTGCAGCATACTTATATCTGTAATATATATTTTCAAGGTTGRTTTTTACTGAGATATTAATCTAAAAGTGTAAAAATGCATAAGTGACTACCCTTCCTTAGAAACTAGCATATTTAAAAAACCCCTTAGGAGAGGGAAGTGCTAGAACAGACCATGTTTTACCCCAGACCAGTTAGGTGATGGGATGATAGAGACTCACCACCTGGTTTCTAATTACTCTTAAGAAATTAATTGTCTGTGTGGCCTACTTTTGAAAGCATTACACTACCTGTACTAAAATCTCTTGCTAGTCATCCAGCTAGTGACTTGCATTCATGTAATGAGTTATTGTCTGTATTTCAGCTCACACCAGACAAACCACAATCTCAATCTTAAGTGTTGCTTAACAAATCTTCACATTTGATTTTTCAGTGGTGAGGGCACAAACACAACCTTTACAATGAAAAGGGACTTAACCTTTGAGATCTGATGTATCTGCAGTGCAGAGAGACTGACACTCTGCCCTCCTTTCTGAAACAGTGATCAAACTTTGRGCAGCTGAAGTGAATTAGGGTTGCCTTTCATGGGCTACTGCTTTCCTTAGAAGAGGCATCTCCTCAGATTAACTTCATAAAATTTCATTAATGTCACAGACATTGCAGAGTCAGAGGAATTGAACATAAAAAAGATATGTGTGAAGAGGGGTCATTCTGATAATGTGCAGGGCAGAGTTGTAGGAATGAGGTGTAGGCCACAGAAAATTAGACTCCATTAGTTCTGCCACTTAGAGTGTATCTGTATTTATTCTTGGACCAGAATTTTTAGTAAATACCTTATTACAGTGTTTGAAGTTGCTTATTGCTTACCTTTTACATTTCTTGCTCAAATAGCTTATGAATAAAYTTGATTTTTGCCCTTCACCGCTCTGTGCTAACACTTTCTTAGGTCAAGATGGAACATTGCAYTCTTTTTCAACTGTGCATGAAAAGTTCAATAAAAGTTTAGGACGTGGTAAGTATATCAGTCAAACTACAAACACGGGTGAAAAGAAGGCCAGAAAAGCATTTATGTAAATGTTAGTCAGGCCTTATTTTTATTRCAGCTGTTCTGTAAAACCTAATCACCTCACCTTATTCTGCAAACTCAGTCCTTCCTGCAATACGTGTGCTCTCATATTTGATTATACTTTTAAAAAGAGATTTCTGATCCTGGCAGTGTATGTTACTTTACTGTGGGAAACACTGTGCATGATTTTTGTATTAAAAATGTGTAAAACATTTTTAATGACATTTCAGTGTCAGCTGGCTGCACCAGCTCCCATTTCAGCATATGTAATTGCAGCTTTTTACCCTGTTTCCATTCTGTTCAATTGACTAAATTATTAGTCAATTCTTATTTGTTGCCTTGAGTTCTTTTGATTCAGTGCAGAGTTTGACTTGAACACAACTTGCACATCATGCCATGGTTAAGGAACACTTTCATTTGGGAGAGCAAGCATCAGAAAGGTTAAAATAATTCTTAGTTTTAACTATCTGTCCATGTTGTTATATATGTATTTGGACCTGTTTAAAAAGATGCATAAAAATGAATTTGGGCATAAATTTGAAATGCAAGATTCTTTGGTTACTGAAAGGTCTGGGTGCTTTTTATTGCTTTCTATAGTTATGTCTATAGGACCACATTTTCAGCTGTGATGGGGGAACCCTTACCTCAGGATTTCAGCACAAGATCTTGGAACAAGGAGATTGAGTAGTGAATTCACAGCTGTGAATGTAAAAYGCTGGTGATTTACTCAGCATTGCATGAATTTTAACACAAACTATTAGTGTTCTTAGCTCTACAAACCAGGGAACAGGGATGTGTTTTAGCATCCAAATGTTTCTAAATTTAAAAGGAGCTTTGCATTTTGTTAACAGTCCCTTTTAAACCATTACTCTCAGTTCTGACAATGAGACTAAGATCCTTAATGTCTATTTTTAAGGTTCAATTAATAAAAAGAAATCTAAAAAGAAAGGTCTTAAGCTGGATACAATGGCWCTTCCACCAATTACAGCCTTTGCTTCAGGTGAGTGGTCTTTGACATAGGTTACAAATTAAATGTGAATATATTATCTTRATGTATTAATTTCAGTTTTTAACCCTCAAAACACTATTGTTTTGGAAGCATATGGTATATCTAGATTGTTCTCTGGCCTTTCATGAGCTACTGAGTGACAGTTAAAAATTGCATTTGACTTGGTAAACTGTTCCAATGTCTCAGAAAGAGCATTTTGTGTTAAAACATCCTTCTCTGGCTCTTGGCTTGAAAATCTCCTGCATGGGAACCAAAATCTACAGGTACACATATTATTTCAGGCTGCAAAACCAGCAGCTAGGTGGAGGATGATCTTTGTCAGCTGAGGAAGTCTTAGTTACACTTACAGTTGATTTTGAGTCATCAGTACACTTATTTGAGTCATTTTTTAAAGCTGAATTTCAAGTAATCCTTTCATTTGTAATTCAGTATGCAAATAATGAATCTAACTTCTTTAGGCAGAATTACAATTATCTTTGCTTCATCAAAATGTGCTTCWTTGAATTAATGACCTCCTCTTCAGACTTGAAATCTCTTTTGTCAGAAGTGTAGGTATTTTCTCTTCTGAGGATGTTTTATTGTTTCCTATGTTGAAAGATCTGGATTTACAATTTTGTGGAACCATTTGACTTCTGTGGTATAGACTGTCTGTACAGTCTTGTTGGAAGTATGTATGCATATTTTTAAGATTTATATTTTAAATTAATTAGTTTTAAAATTAATATTAGAGCTGCCTGTATTTGAAGACTTGAAACTTCCACGTATTTAAATACATTTTAGAGTTGTTTCTTTGTTCTCTTTGTTCAGTTAAGTGAACAGTTTGTATCTTGTTTTAATCTTTTAAGTTCTAGAAATACCTGGTTTCAAGCTCTCAATTTTTTTAAATTTCCAGAAAAAAAATCAAAGTTGCTCATTATTTAGATCTCCATATATCATATTTGACTACAAAGTTTGGATACTGAGCTTTTGATAAACAATTTTCCTGAAAACACAAAAGAAGTATTTTGCTATGTGAAGCAGATTTTGCTCTTGAACCTGACATTATCTGGTGGCTTCTGCTGCTTCAACAGCTGAAGAAAAAGTTAAAGACACTCAGCTGGAAATGTGTACAGATAGAGCAGTCTAAACCATTTAAACCAGTTTAAAACATTTACACTGAAATATGCGTTTCAAACTGCAGAGGTTAAAATMTGCAAAGACACAAAGCATAACATGCAAAACAATGCTTGAGGTTTTGTTTTAACATTTTATTTACACTACACATGTACAGCTGTTTGCCCAGTGATATTTCTGAGTGGTAGCCTTTTGAGTGTGCAACAAGAACACTAAATATGAACTGTTCTGTCTAAAGGTACTTTAAAATATCAGGAGAGCTGAAGTTTGACTTCAGAATTACTGTTTCTAAAAGGACTCTGTGTCATCTTGCAGAGGTGGCGCATCAGAGTGACTGGGATGGTATTGTTGCCTGCCATCAGGGGTATATAACCTGTACYACCTGGAACTATCAGAAAACCTCCATGGGAGCTCACAAACTGAGGCCAGAAGAATTTAGCAAACACAAACCAATTGACATATATGCAACAGTAAGTTTATTTAGGATAAGATTCCTTCAGATTCACACTGTATGTATGCTATTTTGATTCCTGTTGGTACAGAAATAATGCTTAGAGTGAAAAAGCACAGTCAGAGGTGTTTTAGTTGCTTGCAGAGTGCTTTCTGCCAGCTCACTGTGTCCAGTGAGCTGGTTTGTAATGCTTAGGTTTTACAAAAAGCTGTTCTTTTCCCRTAAACATTCAGGTTAAATGCACTTACTTTCTGCCTCAGAGAGGTAGTTGGTCTTTACCTTTAGTTTGTCATAGCAATGTAGAGTTGCCTCTATGCCTGTGCTGATTAACTTACTCTGAGAATGCAGATTGCTGAAGATTCTGAGCTTCTTTTGGCAGTACAGGGAAGTGTATTCCCAAATTGCAAGATGYATATTACCTCAAAAATCCTTTACAACTTGTGCTGGACACAATTGTGTCAAACACACAGTGAAGGGGATACAAATGTTTGCTGGGTTTACCAGCTTTTTAAAGGAGGAATTGCTGTGGCACACCTCATTTACTAGGGGTTCATGCAAATCCTGTGTCTTGTGATACATGGTTTTTGACATTTTTCTTAGTAGTTAGGTGTTAGATAAAAAAAAATTGTAAATATCCTGTTTTCTTTTTACTACTAGATTCTTTGGACTGTATCTTTGCACAGACATCTAGACCATTGTTTCTTTGTTTCTTCCTATTTAAACTCTGTGTGACCTCACCCTAKTTTGGGTGGGTATTGGTAACATGGGCATTGAAAGAGCAGTTGCCATGCTTACCGTTTGTCTTAAGGATTGAATTTGTGGCAATCTTTATTATTTAWTTTACAGTGCTGATAATAATTACCTATGGCTTCTGATGGATGTCAGTAAGCTAGGATTTCATTATCTTTCACAARGATGCATTGCCATATTTATTACATYTTGACTATTTGTTCATTTTAAGAGCTTCTCCCTCTGCTTTCTTGCGATGTAATTTTTTTGTTTTGTGCAGTGTCCTCAAAAAATATGCTAGTGTTTTGTATTCCTGATATGCTGTGTACTTCTAACAACTTCACTACTTGACAGACACCTAAAGGGTGGTTTTCATAGGTGCTTTGTGTTGTTGATTGATTTTTTTTTTATTCCCTTGAAAGGCAGTTGACATTACCTCGTGTGGTAACTTTGCTGTAATTGGGATGTCAACTGGACAGGTAGATGTGTATAACATGCAGTCTGGCATTCACAGAGGTCATTATGGCAAAGAAACAGGTAAGAGCTCCTAAACTTCCCAAACACTGGCACTGAACAGAGCAGCAGTCACCTCGTGTTCTGTCATCACAAAAATTCAGTGTAGGTTCTGAGTTGAATTTGGGATGCATTTCAGTTTTTCTAATTATGCTGCCCTGTCCTATCTTGCAGTCAGAAACATGACTTGAAGGACAGAATCCTTGATAATTTTAACAGCTCTGATGTTAACATATCCTTGGTTTTATTCAAAACAAAGTTGTCAGTTACCACAATGATTAGCACTTAAATGAGATACTCTGGCCTCCARTCTTTTTGAGATAGTCACATTTTCAGTATTTGGCTTCTTGTTTTATGGGGTTCCATCTCCTAGATAAATGTTCCCATCTGTTTTGTGCCCCCTGCTTAGAAATGGAAGGAAAATTGAAGTGCTGAGCAAGTCCAGCTCTTTGCATATGGTGTCATTTTTAATTACCCATCTGCAAATTTAGGACGTAATGTGATTGTGCCCTGACATTTCCTTTTAGAGTTGCATACATATATATTTTATGTATATTCCATATACTCTCATACGTGGTTTTTTGGCACTCGMGATCTGAACTTTTTGTTTTAGAAACAAGGAAAGAGTCCTGCTGAGCCCTTAAGATTACTGGATTTCTAAAYGCCACCTAGCTTAGCAAATATGAAGTAGTCTCTTTATGAAATCATTGGTTGGTAGTGGGATGAATTTTCTAAATTTGCTTACTGGCCAGTAGCCCTAGGTATAGATTAAGAAATAAAATTGATCCAAAATTAGAGGAGCTACGTCTCGTCTTTACACTGCAGTGTGAAGCAGCTTTGGAAAACTCCCAGACTTTGTGCTTGAACTGAAGCTGTAAATTTTGTCTGGAGTGGTAATTACTCTTGGAGGCATCCCTGAAGTGATTCAAAAATCRCTCAAATCTCACAATTGCAAAAACTTCCCCAAACTGAAAGCAGAAATAAGAGCTAACACTCATCTTCAATTGCACTTCTTACTTGTATTCTAGGTGTTTAGTTGTAATCCATTTGGTTTGTGTAGAGATAAAAAAAACTTAGAATGCTGGAGCYTCTTGACAAGTGGCTTTCAAATTGCCATATGCTTGCTGATCATTCACTGTAGTCAGGCAAAGATAAACAAACGGGGTTTAGAATTCAGCTGATTTCTGTGCTAAGTTTAAATTCTGAAATAATACTCTTTTTTCTCTTGATTTGCAGCACATGAAGGAGCCATTAGAGGAGTAGCTGTGGATGGATTGAATCAGCTGGTAATCACAGCTGGTAGTGAAGGATTAATTAAATTTTGGAAATTCAAAATGAAAGATCTGGTTTATTCCACTGAACTTCCTTCTTCTCCAAGTGGAATTCTGCTGCACAGAGACAGGTAGGAAACTGAAGTTATTTCATGTGTACAGTGTTTGGTGAACATACTTATCTAGAATGGCAACCAGTATTCTTAATTAGAATATATTAGAATTTGTTCTTCTTGAAATACAGCTGACTAGTAGACAGAGGATGTCAGGACATTTTATTAGACTGAAGGAATGTAAGACTTGTTATTTTTAGGATAAGAGATAGCTGGAACAATGTTAGGATGTTTTTATTTTTTGTCTCTTGAGTATTCTCTCTCATGTGTGTTGATGTTTCTTMGCAGTGGTATTCTGGGAATTGCCTTTGATGACTTCACTATTAGTGTGTTGGATATAGAAACCAGGAAGATTGTCAGGACATTCTCAGGACACCATGGACGAATTAATGACATGGTAATTGTTAAACTCCTTTCCTGTATCAGGTGCCATACACAGATACCTAACAGATTTTACAGGTGGTGGATATCTCTGCATTTATTAAATCACTGGGTATTGCATTCACTCTGTGAGCTGTAGAGCTGTAGTTCAGCTTTGCAGCACTTTTAGCCATGTTAGTTTGGAAATGTAAAGTGGTCAAATTGCCATCTGTTTTTTAATGTGCTTTGTGATTTAACTATAYCTTTTAACTGTAGCAACAAGCTGATTTGGGGGTCAAACAAAACAAAGCACTGGGAATGAAAATTGCATTGAGGAGCAAAACTGTGCAGAAATCTCAGCTGTGTATATAAAAAAGATGAGCAAACTGAAAACATCTGGATTATGCAGCACATTGATGATTCCTTATTTACATCTTATGTAATAGTTCATTGTACTGTWAACTGAAATAGTTTTTAGCTTCAAATTTATTTACAAATGCTACTAAAATAGTATTTACTTGAKTTACTCAACTTTATGCTTAGAAATAGGTTTCCACCATGAACATAAAAGTGAGGACTGAAGTGCTGTGACTAACAATGAGATACATCTTGTGTTTTATGTTTGAGCCTGTTCTTAAAAAGCTTCTGGTTTTGTTCTTTCTTCACTTCRAGTAGTGTTATTGTCAGTTTTGGCTTATGGCCATACTATTTCACRTGGGTTTTAGGGAGCAGTCTGATCTTGGCAGGGCCTCCTGTGGGGACTGGGTTACTGGTTGTGCCATTAAATTGACTATTTTATTGTAGACTTTCAGTCCTGATGGTCGTTGGCTGATAACTTCATCAATGGACTGTTCCATTAAGACTTGGGACCTTCCCTCTGGATGGTGAGTCAATTTTAAAACATACAGCAGAAGAAATAATCCCTTTTCTGATAAATGGCAGAAGGCTTTCTGGCTTGATTATCTGTCACCAGATGTGGCAGTTGAAGTTGCACATGATAAAACAATTCTGCCCACTATTTCAATTGTGTTCAGTGCTAGCAATGCATGTTTTTTTCTGGGTCTACAGAATAACARTGTCCTGAAGATCTGTTGATGACACCTGGAGTTTCCATGTACTGTGAATGAGTGTAAATTTCTTCTTTGTCTGGAAGCAGCACTGTAATCTAAAGGGCAAGAGATTGCTTAAGGTGAATTGCACTGTGGTATGCTGAAGTGTTGACAGGATCAAAGAGTGGTTGGAGTTGGAAGTGAAGATCTAGTCCAACTATCTTGATATGGAAAGGAGCTTTTCTCACTGGYTCAGGTTACTCAGAGCCCCAGCTTRGCCTTGAGCACCTCCAGGGCTGGCCCATGCACTGCTTGTTTATGCAYCCTGTTCCAGTGCTCAACCATTCTGCCCTACATCCCATCTAAACCCATGGCCGTTCAGTTTAAGCCTGCTGCCCCTTGTTCTGTCACCACAGGCCCTGTTAAAAAGTCTCTCTGAGTCTTCCTTGTAAGCTCCCGTTAAGTATTGAAAGGCCACAAGGTTGTCTCCCCCAGAGCCTTCTGTTCTCCAGGGTGAAGAACACCACAGCTCTCTCATTTTCCTCATAGGAAATGTGTTCCAGGCCTTGAGTCATTTTCCTGGAGCTGCTCTAACTTCATGTGTCTTGTGCTGGGGGCCCCAGAGTTGGATGCAGTACTCCAGTTGGTTTTGTAAAGAGAAGCCTGTTTTCACTTARATTCATTTTAACAACACAACATGGCTTTACATCAGTTGTATTTTTCATTTGTTTGTACTTGCTACTGCCAGAAATACTCTCTTGTGATCCACCATGAGTAGTCTTCTCCCAGAATAAAGTTTGGCTGAGAAGTAGGCAAGTACACACAAGAAGATCAGGAGCCCAGAAAAAAACAGGCTGAGAAATAACTTTGCGTTCTGCCAGTACATTCTTTCAGCAGCYTATCAGATAGATTTTTCTTTTTTTTTTTAATTTAAGGTAGTGCTGTGCAGTGTGCAGCTCTGGTGGTTGTGCCTGGAACTGGAAGGTTTCAGTTTGGTTGATTATTTTMGTTGACATGGTTTGGTAAATAATTTTGTATACTAATAATTTTGTAAAAGTTCTCATTTTACTACCAGAAGTGCATTGCATCTCAACAAACAATTGGCCTGTTCTTGCATGATGAGAGCCACTAGTCTAAAATAGGACAGGATGGATATTATGTGCCTTCTTCCTATGGATYGGAAGGAGATTAGCACTCTGGTCTTCATCTTTGTAACACTCTTTCCCTTGCAAAGTAATATGCCTACAAAAAATTTCAGCATTAACTAAAACCAGTTTCTTCGGTTTTCACTTCTTCAGTAACCTAGTACTTTACAATAAGAATCTATTTATAATGTTTTTAAAAGCAGTCTGACAGTAGTTCTCTTTTACATGTAAAAAAATAAATATTTTGTCTCTTGTCTCTAAAATTCAGGTCAAGCTGAAATCCAGGCAGGTAAATAACAAACCCTGGTTTTAATTGTAATTAGGGTTAAATTATTCTTCCAGTGTGTAAAGGCAAGGTTTTCCCATAACTCTAGGCAGAGGAGTGTGTTGAAAAGGAGGAACAACTTTTAATAAATYGCTTGATATTTGCTTTACCTCTGTGACTCATAAGTAGAGAAAACATCTCATGGGCTATGTATTCTAAAGCCTCAGCTTTGATATTGTTTTTACAAAAATATGGAGAACATGTTTCTAGAATCCAACATTACAAAAATTACCAACTGACTTTAATAATGGTTGACATCTATTAACTGGACATCTGTTTTTACTTGGGAGTGGTGCTTAACTGTCCATATGTAATGCAGTGCAGGTCTTCCTAGTGCATGTTTTTACATTGTTTTTAACGTAGGGCTTTTTTAAAAGTGGGAAAAAATGATGCCTTTGTGTACAGAAAGTTACAGGCAGGAGCCCAGGCATTATGCATATATTTKTTTCTGCTGTGCAGCTTGCATAGACAAATTGAGGAATCAGGGGTATGAYCTGACTGTTCATGGATGAAGCAGTTGAGAAAAAACAGCTCAGGAGACCTGTTAAATGTGAGCTCAACATTATACTTTCCATTGTGACAGTTTTGCAGTTAGGCAGGAAGCATAAAGGTAGATGTCTTCAGCCCCAAGGCAGGATTAATTTAGCTTTTTGTGTAAAAAATACAGGTGTATCTTATTTCCTATAGTAGATTGATCCCTCCTTCCCCCAAGTCAGTAATTMTAATCATGATTTAAGATCAGTAAGTGGAAAGACTTAATTTCTTGTTAATTTGTTTTGGAGATCTTTGTGGTTGATTTACTGAACAGAATTTCTCAGTTACAGGTAAGGATTGTCATAAAAGGATGGATTTGAAACTAAGAGAAAGTATCTAGGGTAAATTTTTCTTGCCATTGTGCACTGTGTACAAAATGTGTCTGATAAAAGTTTGGGATTTATGGGTTTAGTATTAATATATTTTATATTGAAAGTGATGAGTGATTTTTCTCTTACCTGTGATTTGCAGCATTTGTCTAAGAAAATGCATAAGGAATAAAACACTCCAGGGGAAAAAGGCTTTTATTTTTGACATGCTCTCTCAAACCATCACAGGAGTGCTCAGTAACTAAGAAAATAAATGCCCACAAGATTTTACATTTTAAACTTCTGTGTTACATCAATATTTTTTCTATGGTTAGTGAYCAGCACAGGGTTGTAGAGCTGTAAACAAGAACAAACTATTCACACTCTTCATTTGTTCTTTTTTTTTCTCTTGGTGAACTAGTTGTCAAACTTTAATTTAAAATTTAAAGTAACTAAAATTTGTATTTCAACAAGAGACAAGCAATGCTGTCAACCTGGGCTTGAGTCTGCTAGAGAGTGCATGATCCAGAACTTAAATGTCTCATTGTTGAAATATTTGCATAATAACATGTTACTATAATGTTATTATAGTTGTATTTTAACTTTGTTTTTACATGGTATTTTTTCAACTTTCTGCAATCATGAAAAAAATGGTCAAGGAGCGGTTTATCAGGCTGAAGATATAGTAATGCCAAAACTGATGCAGATAATCAAACTTCAGATTGTACAGTTCATATTTTATTTTAGAAACATGTGCTAGTATTAACCAGGTGTGCATGGAGTGTGCTGAGAGCAGGAATTGTCAGTCTGAGCAGCTGGGGCTAAATGAAAATACAGAATTTATGGCCAGTAAAAGTTTTGTGCTAGGCATAAGGAGTTGACTGCTTCACCACATATTCTCCAGGTGTAGATATCTAAGGAGGCAGCAGCTTTATCTGATTTTAGAGCATTTTGTAGAGACAAGGGGTTTGCACAGTGCTGTTCACTTGCTTCGTTTATATAATATATTTGGATTTTTCTGCTGCCCTGGTTTGTGTCCATACTTCTTGTGGCCTGCTTGCATTTAGCTGTAATTCAGATGTGTGCAGATAAACYAGTTTATCTTGCTGATAATTTCTCTGGTTTGTTGTTTTTTCTCCATAGTCTCATAGATTGTTTTTTGGTAGACTCTGCAGCTGTGAGCCTTACTATGTCCCCTACAGGAGATTTTCTGGCTTCAGCACATGTGGATGATCTTGGAATTTATTTGTGGTGAGTATGTAATCTGTTTCTCTCTTTCTGCTTAGAATTTAGGATGGGACAGAGTTCTTTTAATCACCTTTATTGCAAATAGAGAATTACCCTGTGAAGTATCATCTCCAGTGTTTCGTGTTCTATGGTTCTGATTAGGACAGGTGTTCTGTATTGCTCTGATTCCTAAGTCATGAAACTTCCACAGTTAAATTATTTAATCAGATAGTTTAAACTYTCTCTTTTTTCTAAATGTTTCTTACTCTTAAGGGTTCCTGTTATGCCATTTGTAAAGTTTTCCTAGACTCCACTTCCCCCACTGCTTTGAAATGTCTTTGTTCAAATTGTGCTTCTTTCTGAAGTGCTTTTCTTGTCTGGCTGTACAGTGTTGTCTGAGATTTCTGAACATATATGAAACTTGTTATTATTTCTCTTTATTAGTGATAAATGAGCACAGATGTAAAATGTGGTTTTGTTCAGTTTCCTCCAGATACAGCTTTAAAGCAAATGACTGTTCAGGTCCAGTACTGAAGTGACACACTGTTAAAATGGCTTGGGTCTTTTTAGCTGCCAGATTATTTCAGGGTTAGGTATGTTGGCTGTAGTTTTGTCTGAGGAGTGTTCAGTTGTTAGGCCTTCCTGTGGCTAAGTAAAAGTCCTTCTTTGTGAATAACTGCAGATGTTTTTACCTAGCCCTAGTTTATATTGACAYAAGAAGCAATTTGCCAGAATTGTGTGCATGTTTCAAACCTGAAGAAAATTTGCTAAGAGTATTGCCCTAAAATCCTGTGAAAGCAGGATGAATAATTTATATTTGCATAATGTGTTCAGCCTGGAGAAGGCTCTGGGGAGACCTCAGAGCCCCTTCCAGTGCCTAAGGGGGCTCCAGGAGAGCTGGGGAGGGGCTTTGGACAAYGGGGAATGGCTTCAAACTGAAGAAGGTAGATTTAGATTACACATTGCTTGATTGTGAGGGTGATGGAACACTGGCACAGGTAAATATTCATTTTGGCCATCAGGACCAGGGCAGTTATTGCCCCTCTCCTGGGCACTGGTGAGGTCACACTTCAAATTCTGTGTTCAGCTCTGGGCCCCTCACTTCAAGAAGAACATTGAGGTCCTGCAGCCTATTATTGTGTTCTTGGCAATAATACTTGAACATAACATTGATATTTCAGATGTTCAGGTGAGTCTATTGCCACACTTCATTTCCTGCTTATCTGGTAGATGAGGGGAGCTAATCTTGAATAGAGCCTGGTGAATTGCCATGCTGCAGCAGTATTAGACTGCAGTATAAATTAGGTCTGAAGTACTTGTTCCCATTCATCTGGAGYTGGCTTTTAAAATGCCTGTCTTATTTTTTCAGGTCAAACCGATCTCTGTATTCACTTGTGTCATTACGGCCCCTTCCTGCAGATTATGAACCATCTTTGGTGACACTCCCCAGCACCTGCCCCATGCAAGGTAACCCTCAGATGAAAGTGTGTTTTGTTTTTCCCCTGCAGCTTGCTCCCCCTTCTTGTGTGCCACAGATTCATTGTGGATATCTTGCTGGCAAGAGGATGGGGTTCAGTTGACCCGGCATGTGCCTGTGCCCAGTGAAAGAAAGGCCTAAGTAGAATTTTTTGCTAAATTAGTAGAAGTGATTGTGTGTCAGAAATCCTCTAGATGGAGATCTTGTCTGCCTGAGTTTGGAGTGCCTGCATTTGCATCTCCATCTGGAGGAGAAGCACACCAAGCTGCTGGCCGCTAGAGCATGCCTCATGGTGATGGCTGCTATATGTAGCAAGCACATACCTGCTCTGCATACTTAAACTGAGGAGACAGGAATTCATCCCAGCACTTTGAATATTTTTGTCCTGATTCCAGCTGAAAGCTTTAATCCACTTCGTGTCTTCAGCAAGTGTAAAGTTCCTGCTTGGATGCTAAGGGTTCTTAATGGGTTACATTCCTTTGATGTTTCAGGCTTGTCTATTAGATTCATTGTTTTAGCCAAGTAATATTTTACAAAAAGAAAGGAAAGCAGACCTGTTTGGTCAAGATCACGCAGGAAATAAAGAGAAAATCGAATGACTGATATTACAACTTACCTTGTGGGATGTTGTGCTTTAATGTTGAGATTTTCTTCATTTTTATATGCCACTCCAGTCATACCTATGAATAGGTTGTGATGAGGTYGTGAATATGGTGCAAGGATCTAAATGCAAGGATTTCACAGCTTTATAATGTAGAATTAAAATTACTTTGTATATATTTATTCAGAAAGAGCAACAGATTACTGTCAAAATTTTGTTTTCTTTAATAAATCTGTAAACTGCTTTTATATAACTTCATTCGAAGTGGACAAACCTTATCAGTCATTAAAAATTTTTTTATTAAATTCTACATCTTAGCCATAATCTTTTAAAATTATTTAATATTTCATAAGYCTAATACAGATTGTTTCTGTAGCTTTTTACCTCAATATTATGTTAGCACCTATGTCTATAACTATTATGCATTTGTTARTCAAAAATTGCAAAAAAAGTAAAAATGTTGGGCTTGATTTTTTAAAAAAATGAACGTGGAGTATGAATGTTCATAAAAGATATCTGTTTCTGCAAGATGTGGATGTGTCAGGCGATGAAGAGCCATGTGATGAAATGATAGAATATGTTTCACCTGAGCAACTGGGAGAGCAGCTGGTGACCCTTTCCTTGTTACCGGAATCAAGGTGGAAAAATCTCCTCAACCTTGATATTATCAAGGTACTGAAACTGTGCAAAAAACAGCATACATCCATATATTTGCCTTATTTCTATGAAATGCATGAAACTTGATCCTGTTGTTCAAATGTTTTTCAAGATTTTGCATTAGAAGTCTATGTGYTGCTTTTCAGTTCCTGGGATTTGGGACAGGGGCTGTTTTTCTGCTGAATAGCAGCTTCATAATTAGTGGTAAAGGATTTTACTTGTATATTTACTTTTCGGTTAGTCTTTAGAGTTTTCACAGTATTTTAAAAAGGAAACTCTTTACAAACAAAATATTCCCACATGCTCTTACTATGATGATAATGATTTTAATTCAAATATCTAATTAACAGAAAAAAAATAAACCAAGAGAGCCACCAAAAGTTCCKAAGTCAGCACCTTTCTTCATCCCAACACTTCCTGGTCTTATACCCCGATACATTCCACCAGAGGAGGAAAATGATACACAGGTAAAAACAAGAATCAATGTAATTGTGTTTATATAGTGTATTTTAAAAGAAATCTCAAATGCTTTTTAATGTTGGGTTAAATCACTAGACTTTAAAGAACCAGTTTTAACTCACTGTATTATTACTTTATTTCTCAAAGTCTTATTCTATCAGTAGAAAAATAATGTGATTGAGTTCTAAAAATGTGTTTGTGTATTCATGGTCACACTGCTGTGCTTTTGTGGTCTAGTCAAAGGTGGTAAACCTTGGGATACTGGCYCAGAAATCTGATTTCTGCATTCATCTTGAAGAAGCCCTGAGCACCAATGAATGTAAGTTAATGAAATATTTCACTAAAAATGTTGATGCTGCTATTATTTTGATACATATGTGATTGCTAATGTCAGAATTGTAACAGATCTGTTAAAAAAATACTCATAGTACAGTATAATACCTAATACACAGATAGCCACACTAGATCAAAGATCCATTGGTACTGCAGCTTGCCTGCAGCACGGAACCCAATTCTAGCTAAAACCCTTATGGAGCAAGAAGACTGGGTTCCTTTTTCATTAACTTTTTTTGAAAACTGATGATATCACCCAGGAAAGGTGCTATGCATTATTTCTGGGAGAAGGAAGGAGAGAAGGAAGGGATTGATTTGYAATAGACCTATTTGAAAGGAATAGTCTGGTGATTCACTGAAACATGAAAAGCATAGTGTGCCTAACAAGTTCTCCTTTCAAGGGTTACTTTACCAGGCAGTGAACTTACAGTGTTAATTCATTGCCCTGTAATTTAAAGCTTAAGAAGAAATAAATTATACAAAAATAAGGTGTTGGATTTCTTTGAACATTCAGTTTATTTTGAAATTTAATCACTTAAACTACCAGTGGAATGCACCAGCTGTTTTTTATGTTTATCTTGTGGTGCTACAGAATCATTGAAACCCAGATTTTTTAAAATGATGCTAATATAGCCYACTTGGAAATGTAAATGGACAGTATCTTGTCTACAAAGCAGTTCTGTTGGGAATTCTTCTACCCCTGCCTAAACTCTCTTGAGGTGGCCAGCTTACTCAAGCACACTTAAAACSTTTTGTGTGCAGAAATTCATTATCTGTCACAAACAAGTTGTGTTCTTCTGCCTCACTTGTAGTATTTGGATTGAGASTGTTTTATTGAAGTGCCTCAGAGCCACTCAGAAGAGGTGAATGTTTAAAAATCTTGTGGAGCTGGCTTTACCAGGGAACAAGTGCACTCTGATGTGCTTGGACATGTGGATCTGCCTCAGGCCCCCTCTGCTCTAAGGCAGGTGTGTCCCAGGGTCTGTGGCAGGATCCAGGGAGCCTGGTGATCCTGGCTGCTGATGGGGAGCATGGCTCTTTGCTGGCTGGATTACAGCCATCTCTTCTAAATGTGGCTGGACCATGCAAATAAAAAGAATCCTGCTAGAAACCATCCTGGTTTCCTGTTGGGGTGGAAACAGGGCTTCACACCTCGGGTCAGGTGTGAYGATTGAGCTGCACAGATTGAGCTGCCACCTTTTCCATGTTGTACGTGTATCAACCTCACAACATGTTCCATGCTTCTTTTGTTTAATGTCATAAAAAAAGCTATTTAATGCATCTGTTTAGTACTGTTAAAATCAGTTATATTGAAAACTGGCTAATGATTTTTTTCGGAATCAAATACCAATTTATATTACCTGAGGAATACTAAACGATGCCTAATACCATTAGGTATTAATGCCTAATACCATTAGGTATTACCATGAAGTTGGTTTTCTTAACAACTTCTTAGCAAAAGATATATTAATCACATACGTTTTAAAAATGTTATAACTATCAGTTGCATTTTTGCAAACGACCATATTTTTCCTGCTTCCTTTTTAAAGCAAATAGATGGAATCCTCATAGGTCATCGGGTAGGATGGTAGAAGTCCTGAGAAGGAACAATTATGAAGAGGAAAAAAGTTTGTAAATTGCATATATTTCTACTGTGAAAAAGATTTTCCCCTAGCACCCTCAAGACATTCACTTAACAGAAGTAATAGTTTTGTTAGATTCACCAGAAGGTGTCTAGTTTTGCTTAATGTCAATTAGAGTAAAGATGCCTAATAAAAGTAGTGCTCCCCATCTTTCAGAGTATATTCACGGTTAATTGGCTCAAAATCTCAAGTATGTACATTCTTTCTGCCAAGAGATGTGAAATTACAATATTATGTGGTTAATTAGAAATTTTGTTTTACTTAGAAGACAGAAGAGGGGAAAAATTGAAACAAATAAAAAGATGTTACTTGTATTTTTCAATTACAAATAAAGTGCATCTGTACTTTTAGTATGTGTTGGGACAGTAAATTAAAGACAGGGAGACATTTTGTTGAAAACAGAAAATTAAGGAAACAGTAAAAACTTGAAATTGATAGTCACTGCTTAAGAATTTTAGAATAAGCCTGTCTTGTGAAGGATCTGTGAGATTCTGTTTTGCAGKTGTTACTGATAATGTGTCCCCAATGTTCTAACACAGATAAAGCTCCCCTTGACTTACTGAAAAGCTTGGGACCATCTAATATTGAGGTGGAGTTACGGGGTTTGGCCCCTGAAGGTGGGGGCTCAYTGGAGGTGATGCTGAGCTTTCTGAGAATGATTGGGATGATGCTGAACAAGAAGCACAACTTCGAACTCGCTCAGGCATACCTGGCACTATTTTTAAAGGTAAAAAATTTCTTATAAAATTTATGTTAGTCCTATTTAAAATAACAGTTATACAGTAAAAAGGTATAAATTGTCTCCTCGAATTATCTGAAGTGATTTTGGTTGAGAATGGTTTTAAAATGCCTAACTGAATATATTGGATGATTTGGCAACTCATTTGGTGACAATCAAGAAAAGAAGATGTTGTGAAGAGGGCCCTGCCAGACAGGTTTTGTTCTTGTATTCCTTACTTAGAATTGGTTTTATATGTTTTTTAGCATTCCTAACTTCTTAGTAGTTGTTAATTGTTAAGCTAAGGTATGCTARGTCTTAAATAAGCAATGAATTTAATACACAGTGGTTGGGAAATAAATTAGACATTTTGTTGGATTTACCACTAGACTTTGCAAGCCTGACCTACTTTCCCTGTCAGTGGGCTGCCTTTCTTGTGTTACCTGCTGAGTATCACAGAGCTAATGAAATTTTACCAGGGTGTGTGTAAGTTAAAGTTGCTCTACTGAAGCACAGTAACAGTTACTCTTAGAGACAAAGTGGTTCTGCAGGAGATTGAAACKCTTCTGATGCACAAGTGGTTTAAATACTCTGATTTATGAAATTATGTGAAAGCAATTAATAATGCTTTACTTGGAAAACGTTATTATAAACATTCAGGCACATGTAATACCAGGGCATCCACAGCTTCTCTGGGTAACACGTTCCAGTGCCTCACCATATTTACAGCAGGGAATTTTGTCTAGTATCCAGACTGAACCTKCTATCTTTCAGACTAAAGCTCAGTATCAAGGCTCCTAGATATTTAAATTGTAGCCTGGAAAATAAATATTCCATCCATTAAGTGGTAATAATTGCTGCAAGTTCAGAAGGTTTCTCTTAATTCTGTTTTAACAAGGTTGCTGTTTGTCACATAAGGAGACCTCATCCATCTCTATCACTATGGTGTGTGCTGGCATCATTCTTCTTGATGTGTGCAACATGGATAATTAAAATAATAATCCTGATTGACCTTAGCACATCTGTCTAGCCTTTCTAGACTAAAGAGGAATTTGTGATGCATGTCAGAAAGTGGAGAAAGTTACCCTCTAGGGAAGAATGTGATGAGACTAGATTCAGCAGCCTTGCCAGAAGAGGATTTAGTAAAAATATAGCATATTTAAGAGACTTTGCTGCCTTATCCCACCTAGAACATGAAAAATGGCTTGTAAAGACTAGCAAAAGGGGAGCAGTATTGCATAGAGGAAATTAGTTGAAAGAAAAGAGTCCTTTCCCTATTTGGGACYTTTCCTGAAAGTGAAGTATTGGAATTGGATAGGGAAAACAGTCTTTTAATTTTTTAATCTGTWTTTGTTCACTAACTGCTTGTTTTCATTTTCAGTTACATCTTAAGATTCTCTCATCGGAGCCAAAACTCTTGGAAGAATTATCCAAATTGTCAATGCAGCTTGAGGAGACTTGGGTTCACTTGCYGGCTCTCTTCAACCAGAGTCTTTGTGTTCTAACATACATGAAAAGTGCTTTGCTGTAAAATACTTCGGGRTTTGTCTGCGTAAGATTTCCCTCAGAGGAATAGTACAATTTATTACAAAAAATACTGGATTCCAAAAATCATACTGGGTCTTGGAATTGTAGCATCATTAAGGTTGGAAAAGACCTCCAAGACCATCAGGTCCAATGTTCTGCTGGATACCACCCTGTCCACTAAGCCATATCACTAAGTGCCAGACTGCTCATTTWTTTGAATACTTCCAGGGATGGTGATTCCACTGTCCTGTTCCAGTGCTTCTTCTGGTGCTGTATTTTATACATCTACATATGGCAGAGTATTTTAGAACACGCATAGCTGCCTATTTTTGTTCACTTCAGTTGGAGAAAAAATTGCTATGTGCAGCTAAAATATTTGTTGTGTTGGTCTACTGTCAGTGGWCAGACATTTGGATTCAAGGCCTTGAGCAACCTTGTGGAAGGTGCCCCTGCCCATGGCAGGGGGTTGAAAGTACATGATCTTTAAAGTTCCTTCCAACCCAAGCCATTCAATGATTCTCTGATTCTATGGCTACATAAAATGTAGTACACCATGAAGAAATGATTTGTGGAAAAAAAAAAACAAGTGGGAATGTAACTTCTGTGCAGGAGGCCAAAAWCTATATTGTTCTTAATAAAGTCATTGTTGATGCAAAAATTAAACAAAAAGTCTGAATTCTTAACACTTTATAAACAATAGTTTAAAGCAAATTAATCTAAAAATTGTCTTCCTCTGCAATTAGAGCACTTTTCTTAGGATGGTTGTAAAAAMCAGTTGTCTTCTCACTTTTGCAGACATTTATTTCTGAAGGCAAAGATTTCCAGCTGTACTAGCAATGATAGAACTTAAAAAAAACGTAAAAACCCAAGCACCAAACTAAACAAACAAAACCAGATTTTTGAGAGGCTCAGTTTCATATGAAAATAATTTCTTAAGGAAAAGGAGCAAAGATTACTAGAAAAAGCACTTTGTTTTGAGGAATTTTTAATTAAATCAGATGGGTTTTTTTACAAATTCATATTTAGGTTTCAAACCATAARGTTTGGGCATTGTTTGGGACCTCATGAGTGAAATTGTCTTGAACTTGCTGCTTGAGAGTATTTCCTCCCAGCAGAAGAATCTCCTGAACAAGGCCTTTGCTGTATTTCACATGCTCAAGCCATGTACACAGACCAACAGAGTAACTAATACAAATATATGCAATTTCAATGAGTAAACTTGAAAGGAGGTTCATTGCATTTGATAGAAGACTGAAGCAATAGTGTGGGTCAGTTGTACTGTATAGTTGTGGTTTTTTTTTTAATGCCATCACATTAAACCCCTTTTAGTCATGTGTGCTGGAACAAATTATCTGCAAACATAGAATCATACAACAATAGAAGGGCTTGGGTTGAAAGGGACCTTAAAGATCATCCACCTCCAGCCCCCTGCCATGGGCAGGAACACRTTTCACTAGAGCAGGTTGCTCAGGMCCCCTTCCAGCCTGACTGGACACTTCCAGGGATGGGGCATCCACAGCTTTATTGTGGTTGTGGTGTCACACCATTGTCACAGGGAAAAATTTCCACTTCATGTCCAATTTGAACCTACTGTCCTTGAGTCTAAAGCCATGATGTACACACGAGGTTTCTGCAAAGTTTGCTACTGAGATTTYAGAAAATCCCTTGTAGCACAGAATTATTAGTTTCTGGTGGTATGGTTCTTGGCGACCCATTGCTCCCAGTTTATTGGATTGATCTGAAGRTGTCCAAAATACCTTAAATGTCAGTGTAATGAACGTCTCAGCTTGCAGGTGTTACTGTAARGCCTTTAGAAGATCTTACAGAATAATTTTCTGAATAAAGACACAATGTTCAAAGGTGGTATTGATAAGGCAGTATTTGGGGACCTGCCTCTGTGGAAGAAGGAAGTGTGGATAAAGAARTTTCATGTTGGATCAGAGGAAGGGTCTATCAAGCCCACTGTTCTGTCTCCAGCTGGAGGAAGGGAGATATGTAGTGTAGCAGCCTGGTTGTGTATAWAGTGATTGTTTCTCAAGCATATCACAGCATCTTTCAGCAGACAGCAATTAGATCTCTGTGACCCAGCTGTAGCCTGACAGTTGTGTTTAATGTTCTGTGACAGACCTTTTGTTCTCTGTGACTTCATCTAATCTCTTAGAACCCATTTATCCGTCACAACATCCTGTAGTAATGGGGCCTACAATTTAATTAACAGGAATAATGTATTTCTGTTTATATACTCCAGACCTGCTATCTTCTAACATTGTATGCCTCTCCTTGAATGTGAGAAATATCAGCTGTGCTCTAGTCTTCATGCTTCCCAGWCTTTGCCTCAGAGCAGTGGTGAAAGGGTTTCTGCTCATGAAGGACATACTTTATTTTGCTGAGTGCGTGTCTGTTTTTTTACTGGCATCCAAGAACCCTTTCTGGGCACAGGTGTTTAAATCTGTATGTACAAGATTTGTCTACAAGACCTGTAAGGATTGTAGAGTAGGGGTTTTTTTTCCCCTTCCATTTTCATGGTCTGCTTGGTGTAGTCATAAGAAAAAACTCAGCCAAACTATATTATTAAAACAGAAACATCAGGATAATTTTTTTAAGCTATGTATGTATAACACAGTTGACATGATGTTTGCAGTCCTGTATGACCTCATTAAATGTGTTTAATGCAGTTTCTTATATACATACCTGTTTGAAGTCCACCTGYAGCACTTCAGTAACTTCCTTCAGAATGTAGTATTTAGATGTGAGTGATATCTCACCTTCTTTATTCTTGTCTTTTTCTCAACATTTCTACTCATCACTGCTATTTCAGGGYTGTTTTTCTATTATTAGAGCTGTAGAGTCTTCCACCAGTAGTTCTGATTGCTTCATGTTCTTGGTCTTTTATTCTGTCCTTTTACTCCCCATCAAAATGATAAACAACTTGCTGTTCATAAAAAACTTCTTCAGAAATAAAAAGTAATTTCCTCTTGTGAGTGGATGAAAGTAGATATTTCACCTGCTGTTTCCTGTATTATTCCTTTGCCTGAGGCATAAAGGACAGTATTTTGTGATATTAGTCAAAAATTGTTGATTACAAGTGGTAATGTACATGGAAACTGAATTTGATAATTTGGGCTTTGTTGCCCATGAGAACTCTCACTAGCATGGTGCTTTTGTAATGGCTTGTGCAATGGGATGTGGAGAAATGCTAGYTGGATGAAGGGATATTCATGTTAACTCTAGGTTCTCTTCCAAACAGGGCAGCTACTGGGGATTTTACCATTCTTGCACAATGCCAAGCCCATCTTAAGCTCGCTCTGAGTGGCAGCTTGCTGTTAAAATTCTCTGTGTTATGTGTGTGACACAGCACTCCTTCCAGCTTCCTCTCAACCTCTCTTCCTGTGCTTCCTTTTCACCATGATTTTCTCAGCTCTTTTGGTTCCTGAGTGCAGCTGCTGCTCTTAGCAACTCCTGCACATAGCAGTCCTGTCAAGTTAGGTTCTCTGTGCTTCCACTATTTTCTTTTGACTGTTAMTTTTTCCAGACACATTTGGTACTCCTGGTTGTTTTGAGACTGGTAGCTGGACCTTGCTGCCTGAACTTGCTACTGGGTGGATTCAGGTTCTGCACAGTGAATGTTGCTCTTCTCTGATCCATAAGAAGCATTCAATTTTAGTAGTCTTTGCTTTCCTTTTTCATTCAAGTAAAAATAGAGGTATTATGAGGCATGCAAACATGAAGACAGAGTAGGAGGATACCAATGTTTACATTGGCTACATTGTTCAGTAGCCAACCTATACCTCTGACGTGAAGCTCTCCAACATTTTGTATATTTCAAATTTAACTCTTACTTCTTCAAGAAAAATATAAGATCTATCTGTGCAAGTTGTTATACTGCAAGTCCTAGAGTAAGGACACTGGAAGATACTCATTTGCATTCTGTGAATTAGAAAAGGCAGGGTGTTTGTTGGCATATTTGAACTCTGTTATTGTGTTCTGTTATAAACTCCTGTGAAGGAGTTTAGCATTGTTCAAGGATCACTATTATATAAGTAGTTTATTGTGTTGTCTGTTGGCATCAGCCTGTTGTCTGATGTTTCCTGAATATCGCATGTTAATCTTCCCAGCATATCACCATTTGTATCTTAAGAGGTATTTGTTTTATGAAAAATTATCCTTTAATAAAAGTAATTTACCTTTTTAGAGATGAGGAATCCAATCAGTGTCTTATTTGATGCCAGTGCAAGGACTGGCATCCTTTACTTTTTGATGTGTTTACAATATATGTTAGAGGAGACCAAAATGCTGTCATTACATGTCCTTAACCCCTGTGCTTTTCTTTTMGTGAGGCAGTGGTGAATTGAGGAAAGCAAAATGAAAGATAAAATAATCAAGATTTTTCTACCCTTGCTATTATGTCTTCTACTCTATGATTGTGTGTTCCCCAGYAGGATTAAATGAGCTCTCTGATGCTTGTTGCACATCACAAAGCTTTGCTGTTTAGTAGCAGTCTCTGAAAAATTAGTTTCCTCCACTGATGTGTGCACTGCTAGTTTGTGAAACAGCTTATGTGGCTAAGTGGAATTACATACTGCTTCCCTGACTATCCAGTGTGTTAAAAGATGTGCTGACTCTATAACTGTTAGATTATGAGTGTTTTAAGGACCTCACCCTGAAGGATCAGATCACCTTGGTGTTTTGCAGTTACCTGAAATCACCCARAGAATAAGGTAGAATAAAATACTTGCAGAATCCTCACTCAGTTGCTATTTTTGTAGAGACTGGAAATAAAAAGAAAACTCACCTACATAACTTAAGTCCAGAGAGTTCCTTCACCTTTTTTTGTTAGCCTGTAGCCAAGCTGATATTTGCCTTATAGGTACACAGCTGAAGATCTGTGACTGTTTCTGAAGTTTCCCAATATTGGTCTCAGAATGAGATAGGAATTTCGCAACTCATCTCATCCATTAGCACTCCAAACACTTTTTGAGGGCTCTTCAGATTCACATGCCTCAAAAGGATTTTGTAAGTATAGCTCACTGAAAAACAGCCATGACATTCATTTCTTACAACCAGTGATGTTCCTGCTGCTCTGGAACTGTTCCATCTGGTTGGCACAGCTGGAACWGAAAAGTCACCAGCCTGTTGTAAGGCAACATGTCCCTTCCTGTCCTGTGGAGGAAAGGTTAAGCCCAGGTAAAAATCATGTTTTCAGAGTGTGTCAGGTTACATATTTTGTTGAACATCAGGTTTGTTCACACAGGGTTGTGTAGCTGGTTGTTCTTCACATTTATGATTACCCTTTGTGTTTGCCCATTGGTTTGGGTTAYTGAAAGGGTGAGGGATGACTGCCCAGTTCTCTTTGAAGAATTACATTTCAACAGAATCAAGACAAATGTAAGCTATTTCAGCAGTGCTTACATCAGTGCTTAATTGAGATGGTTTATTCATGGTGCTAGAGTAAACAGCACCATCTGTACAGAAATCCCTGCAGCTCCRTTTGTGTTGGTGGGTGAGGATGACAACCCACTGGTGCATATGGAAAGGGCAGAAATACTTGATACTTCTTTTTTTCCTTCAGTCTCCACAGGCAAAGCCTGCTTCCGTTTTCAGTGTGTACCAGCATGCTCTCTGAGGGAGATGCCAGCAATTGAGTTTGAAACTTTAGAGTGCAGAGCTCTGAAGTCACCTCATAACCAAGGGACTGCACAGGACTCATGCACACATGCTGTCCAATGGGAGGAGGTCCCTGACAACTGGGCTGAGGCTCTTGTGCCCATTTTTAACAGAGGTGGAGTGGAGCATGGGGGGACCTGTTGGTTCATCAAACTTCCCTCATTCTCCAAAGAATCATGGAGCARGTGCTGCATGTGCCTTTGGAATCCATCTCTAGTGCACAAAGGGAAAGATTAGGAGAGTCACGAGGGCAATTCCTGCTTGCCCAAGGTGCTTGCCTTCTAGGATGAAATGGCTGGTTGGGTGCACAAAGGAAGAGCCATGAATTTAATGATCAAATTTAGTGCAATTACAGCAGTCTGTGATTACATTATCATAGTCTATTATGAAACACTGTAAATTGCTACTCTGAAAGTCAACAGGCATGCTTTCAGTTAATATTTTGCAAATTATGGTGCTTGTTCATGGCAGTCTATGCACCGTGTACCTTTTATACTGCGAGCTGACTTAAGCATCATATTGGTTCTGCAGCACCAAGGTGTGTGAATTACTTTTGCAGTTATCCGTTATAATCAGCATTACAGAAATTAATTTAGTCACGTTCTAATTATGCCTAATGCATMATTATTTTGTTTAATATCCCATAGCAAAGAAGCTCAATAAATTAGATGCAGAATGTTGAATAATGCTAATGGRATTTAAGAGATTTGCACTGAGGCGTAGAAGAATTAGGCTGCTAAACGAGTTGAAAGTATTTCAAGTGAATGGCTGATAAAAAATTATTCTAGAGTTGGTGTGTGCCACAATACACTTGGCTGTTTTATAAATTCTTGCCTTTTATCCACAGAGGTTTCAATTTTGTGTATCAGCACTGTATCATGTCTCCTGCTGCAGCTATAGATCTTTCTTCTTTTTCTTCTTTCTTCTTCTTTTTACAGTAACTTCTTCAGCCTATTTCATAACCATTTGGCAACACAATTTGTGTTTGAGCAAAGACTCTTCCTGGGGTGCAAGATGCTTACTCTGGGAATGGTGAGAGGTCTAAGAAAGYCTGTTAACAGAGACTGCAAAACCACACAGCCAGCAGAGAAAGAGACGCAGAGTGCAGTTTTCTTAGTGTCAACGTGGTACCTAGAAATGTATTTCTGGAACAAGACTCTGCTGCTTAGGCTTGGAGACAGCAAATTGTGCAAGAAACAGACTGTGATGTATCCTCAGGAGCTGAGTGCTTCTCAGTCAGGAAAAGTGCATGAACTGATTTAAAGAATCTGTGCAATCAGAAGTAGGAAAGGTTGTCTGTCCTCAGGAAGAGAATGGGCCCCAGTACAGTGGTACTTGACCCAGCAGAGAATGTCCTCTCTAGAGCTGCTGTCCCCYTTGCAGCATCCCTCTCAGAAATTAATGAAAATTGCCTGAATATCACAGGAMTTACAGCAACAACAACAACAAAAACTGATTGGAGGAGAAAAACACAGAGCATCATTTACACAAGAGGACTRGTAGATAATGAAGTAATACCAGTGRTCCTGCAGGGAAGCAAGGGTCTGAAAMCCTGTAACGAGTAAAGACAAACATTCATATTTCTCCTCTTCCCTGRTTAGCTGGGGGAGCATAGAGGCTGTGCTGTAGAAGCTCTCTTTGCCCTTACAGTGAATTGACTGCAAGATCTTACCTTTATGCCTCAGATTAGTCCTAAGGCCCTTCTGCTTAGACAGGGTCACAGGGTCCAAAAGTGTCCCAACTGGTTAATGTTAAACACTGAGGATATCACATGCAAGTTGCAATCCCGGCCTTCTTTGTAGGACCAAACAGAATTATTTCCTCATAAGCAGAGGGCCCAAACCTGGAATTCTGCCTTGCTGAAAACTGACTTGGTTTTCTATATAAATTGGGATTCAAGTCTGTCTGTTGTGATTGACAGCATTGAGATCTTAAAGGGCAAGAGAAAGAAATGTAGTGGAAAAATACACAGATATTGCCAAAGTACTAACTTGATAAAAATACGTGAAAAATTTACAGATTTTTTTCTCAAAAGAATCCAATTAGTGAGATATACTGAATYTTTCTAGGGGTTGTCAAGACCTGAACAGATTTGTCTTTCTAAACAGCAGGTTAAGGTACAAATGATTTTTTCATGAAAATATCAGTTTCTGTGAGATTGGGCAATTTTCAGACCTAATTTATAACTATTTAATAATCTACTTTGTAAAGAAAGAAAGTACTAAAATTGTCAAAATTAAAGGAAAAATATCAGTGAAATATTAGGAGAGAAATAATGACGTAAATTTTAATCCTAAGGGATAATGATYTTGAAAAGATTATGTGCTAATGAAAGCTTACCATGTTAGATTCTCTGCTTCATGCTRATGAGAATGTTTTTTAACTGAGCCTAGTACCTGGTGTTTAAAGAATAACTCTTGAATATATKATACATATGTAAATGGACTGTTTTGACATAAGTGAGGAGGTCCTGTTCTTCATTTTATGCCTTTTCCTTTCATGCTCTAAGGAAAGGCTTTGAAAATATGGTACTTTTTTTCAAACAGAACCATAGCACAGCTTAGATACTCATTCCTCAGTTTATTTATCATTTTGATATGTTGGAGAAGGAAATCTTGGAGCCACAGATCACTACAGATGATACCTTTAATATTGACATAACCCACCCTTATGACCCCAGCTCCARTTAAGTCTCTGGACTAAGACAGACTGATGGAGCTCTGGGATTATTAGCTCTGTGAGGTTTTTACTCGACTTCAACATGGACCATGAGCTCCTTGGTAGGGCTGGACAGCCTAAACAGAGACATAATGTAATGACTGAGGCATCAGATTCAGATGTTCCGAAGATAAGATGAATTTAAACCCATTTTAATTGATCTATCAAGTGCTGTGGGCTCGTGCCCAGGAGTGTCAGTGTTAAGCTGAAAGCTGAGGCTYGAGAAGGAACCAAACCCAAACCATGATGATAGAATATTCTTGCCATCTCAATGTGTTCCATCAATAAAAGAATGGTTACAGCAGCCTCTCTGAAGTTCAGCTTTATATGCTGCTCCAGATTCGTTTGTTACTCTGATTTAAATACTTTAAAAAATACTGGTTACAGTTCTAAAAGAGATGCTGTGGTCTAGGTAACTATTAAGCTGTTTTAGCTGTCTGCTTTTAATAACTGTCAGTCCTAAGTGAACTGTCAATTAAAATGACAGATTCCTGTTGATTAGAGATATCTACAGTGAATCTCTAGTCAGTGACAAGAAACAGGCTTCTATGCTACAGGACAGCCTGCTGTAATAACAGGAAAACTATTTTATATAATAGGCCATAAATTAATTTTCTACTGCCTTTCCACAATATAAGAGTATGTTGTTTTGAAAGAGATTGGGGTAAAAGCTTTAAACAAAAATTTTGTAAAACTTACAAAGACAAGATTGCTAAATAAGTTCTTGAATTTTGCATAATCATGATTGAGAACTACATTCAGAAAAGCTAAGTAACTGTTTTTATGTGCATTGGAGAACATTAAATGAAATAATTCACTGTCTTTAAATAGAGAAGGACAACTGMCAGTTTCAAATGATGTCCTAGCCTCTGTTGTCCTGTTGTAATTAGTCTACATTACCACAGACTTCACCRCCCACAAATACTAACCTCACTAGATATTGGAAACACATATTTGGGAAAGTGACAGACAAATGAAAACCATTTGAAATTATTTTAAGTCAAATAAAATAAAAAATTTCATGATTAAGAGAATGATGTCATTTTCCTCCTTTTCCAATCAGTCAAAAGACACTCATAAGATTTCTTCTTAGCTATGACTATTATCCCCCCAAAACCAGAAAAGCAGTTTACTTGCATTAATTGATTAAATTTCCAACTATGCTTGTCAATCCTCTCAGTTTATATGAAATTGTTCTTGCAGTCTCCACTCCATATATCATCTACAGAACTTTGAAGAGCTGAATCAAATTCTGCAGCCACATCTGGTCAATTCAGCATTTTCTTGCCTGTATTCCACAGTTCTAAACAAGATTCTTTATTTGCATTGTTTAGTTATGCTTTTCTCCTTTGACTTAAAGGGAGGATGTCTTACTAAAATGACAGGATTGTTACTCAGACTGTACAAAGATAAAGGAAAAATCTTATTTGTTCTATTAATCTTTGTAATTTCCACTCTAGGATTCAAACTGTAACAATTATCCTTTGTTACAGACTGCTTCTATTCCTATTAGAGACTGACTTGAAAGGCAGGCACTTCTTTTTACATTGTTATTTTGTTAGCAACCACTTTCTGAGGAGCTAATTCTCAGTCTAAGCAGCACCCACTCATTCCATGATGTCGGTGATAATTTCCACTTCCTCAATGGGAGGTTCAAAGACTAAAAGTGCTTGACTTGGATAAATTTAACTTGACAGCAAACCATGAATAGGTAAGTGTTGTTAGAACTGTGTGACTTGTAGGAAAATGGACCATCTAGCATACTGCCACGTAGAAATATCTGTACATTATCATTTAGGAGTGTTATCCAGGTGTTCAGTTCCCAGCTGTGGTTTCCAGGCCTAAAAAGCTTGGTGCTGAGACATGGTAAATTTTTGCAAAGTTGTAAAGTTTTTCTCTCTCTCCGCGTAACAGTGCTAGCTGGTTATCTCTTGCTTTTCTCATCACACAGTCTTGATACACCTGTTGTTGCTGAATGTCCTTTAAGAAGTCAGCAGAATGACCAGAAATAGTACAGAGGATTTCCAACTCTTAGCTCCAACCCTTGTCCTACCACTCAGTATTAGTCCTGTCTTGAGAAAACTGGAATGTAAGAAGAAGAGTAATGAAAGTCATGATTTCTGCATTCATGGTAAACTGGATTAGAGATAAATCTATCTTTTAGTGTCCATGGTGTGACCAGCTGTATTTTTGTGGAGATTGCTGCTCAAGCATTTTACCCTTTAGCATTACCATTGCTAATGGCTCAACCTATCTTCTCCATCTCCAGCAAAATCCTTAAGTGCTCGTCTGCATTGGCTCCAAACAGCACTTCTAGATTTATAGGGGAAATAGAGTGATTTATTACCATTGCACAGAGTAAATTATCCACACAATCAAATGCTTAAACATTACTCTAACTCAACCCAAAAGAATTTCTTCCTAGCGAAATAAAAGAACACTAATTGGTCAAGTSTGGCTCCTAATAAGACTGGATCATGTAATAGTGTTCATATTCATAAATGAAGAGATAGAAATCACTGGGCTTTATTCTATCCAGAAATCCAATAAGAAATTGTTCTGTGAACTCAGAATACTTCACTCATGTGAGTCATTGTGTTGTCATGTGAGTACTGATAAATCTAATTATAATCTTATTGAAAACTTTATCTTGCTCCTTTCTCTCTACAAAGACAAGRACCTGGATAGTCAAAGTGGCAGTGAAGAATGCGTTGTTGACCTTAGGCTGTCTCATTCTTTCTACACTTGAACACTTCCAGAGATGGTGACTCCACTGACTCCCTAGGCAACTTATTTCAATGCCTGACCACTCTGCCAGTGAAAACTTTTTTTCTGATACCAAGTCTGAACTTCCCCATGCACAACTTATGGTCATTTCCTCCAAAAAAATCTCTTGCTGTGTGTGTACTGCTACAGGCTTGTGGGTTTGGCTCATAGTAAGGCATTTGCACTATTTATTAGTTAATTATTGAATTTTTTGTGTGTATCTCTTGTAGCCTAAAATTTCAGAACTCCATGTGGTGACAGGCTATGGCCTAAGAGTGGCAAAGGGACTGAGGTTTGACATGGGGTTTGGATGCCATCCAGTACATGTAGGATTGAATTTAAATGCAGGTAAACCAGAAACTCAGGTGAAATATTAGACCTTTCTGATACTGCCCTACACTAGTGGATCCACAGATAATGGGTGTCCTGAAAACCAAAAAGCCAGGCAGATGACAATGGCCTACCTTCTTGCCTTTTTTTTTGCTCTGTCCTGTACATTTGCAACCCTTCACTCTATGAAGATCAGGGCTATGATTCATGGGCTCTAAAGCAAACCAGYATTCCACAGCACAGGAAGGGAAGTCACTCTCTTACAACTCTATAAAAATACCTGAAAGGAGGTTGTGGGAGTTGGTCTCTTCTGCCAGAAGTCCCCACATAGCAGGAGATTTTCTTGAAGGAAATTTTTCTGTGTTGCYATGAACTGAAAGGTTATTTAGAAAAATAACCTATAGGAAAAATCCCTTCAGTAAGATCTTATTTTTATCTAACCAGCTGTTTTAAGTTTTGCTTTATGCTGAGGTAAAAAATGTGAAACTTCTTTGTAATGACAAATGCAGCTCTGTTAGATATGACCGAAGTGGCCAAAAAAGACAAGGAAAAGTGAAATACAGCGAGAACATCTGCTTTCTCTAAAACACTTTCTCAYGCTTTACAAGTTGAAGTTAATGGACTATCAGAGGCAAACATGGTTTCTAGGTGTTTTGGGATTCAAACAATGGATTTGTCTTTCCAATTAATGAAGCTGCCTGACTTCTTTTGAATCCATCTACACTTTTGGAATCTGCAGCATCCCACAGCAAGGAGTTTCAGAAATTAGAGCTGCTTCCTCTTCCTTATTTGAGGCAAGCTTCCTATTAACCCTACTTTATTTCCCTTAGTTCTGTCACAGAAAAGTAGCACCACAGAATCCTTATSCAACCTGGGTTCCCTCCTCCCTTGTCCCCTCCTTTTGATTTTCTAGTTCTTCAGTATGGATAAAATTAAAACAGAAGCAGTTGAAAATATGACCTCATATAGGGAAGGAAAAATTTCTACCTATTCAGAGTAGATATGGGGATGTATAAACAGTGAACAGTGTAGGTACTCTTTTTCATGAAATTTAAAATATTTACAATTACTTTATGTTTTGAATGCTTTCATGAGGAACCATGAAGACTGATTATTTCTTGAGTTGTGTGCAGCTTGGGATAACTGCAAACATCAGAGAGTAAGTTTCTGTCTGRGTCATCCTCTTAGTTAGCAAGCTAACTATTAACCTGGGAAGAAAYCACAGACAAACCTCCTGGAACCTTATGCTGGTTTTTGAGAATATCTTAAAAAAAAACCAAAGCAAAACAAAACAAAACCTACAAACAAAAAAAAACCCATAAAAAATTCACAAAGTAGCAAAGTGAAGTTAACTAACTTAAATTGTTGTTTTCCGGTACTTCATGAACTATCACTACTTCTGGATTAAAAAACTAAAACCTATTTAGAGTGTATCAGCCTTTTGTCAATAATATACCCTTGCTTGTCAAACTCCAAAATCTCAATTCCATTTCAATGCTGAGAAACCATTTCAAAACAACATTGTTTTCRCTTGGAAATTTTATATTAATCAGAGCTTTGGATGAGATCTGGGCACAGGTGGACAGGTCTTCAGGTTGTGCTGACCCTCTGAAATGCAGAGACTGTGCTTCTGCAGGTTCTTTTCAATATATGGAGCCATTAGCAGTAAATGAACAACCTCATTTGTGCTGTCAGGACCAAAGCACTCTTTCTCTCCCTCATCATATAGGATGAGCTGGCAGCTGGTGAAGTGTGCTTGGCTTTGGATTGCCATRGTGGAGCATCTCTGTTGCAAAAGCATGACCTGGCATTAAACACTTAAACAGGCAGAAAAAATGCTGAGAGTATGAGTTGTTTATTGTGTTCTCTGTTTTGCACACACATTTAAATGTKCATATAATTTAATGGGATCTCTTACTTTGTTTGCAGACTCCGTAACTTCTCTGAGGCTCTGTACAAACTTTTAAAAGCATATTTAATGTTAATGTTCAAGTACTGTAAAGCAAATGCAGGGGACTGATAAATTATATGTGACATTTATTATGCTACYTTCTGTGCTGACCCAGAGCTAATGGAAATTACAGAGTATTGTTTGCCTGTATTTGTTCCCATTAAGAGTACTTGTTCTCAGTGGCTCTTTGGGCTGCTCATCTTATCTATTTATCTGTTTAGTGGCTCAAGCTGCCTGAAGTCTTTCTCACTCTTATCATCAGTTCCACTTCTGTAAGGACAAATACACAAGGGGGATCACAGTCAGAGGAAAGATGTGTACTCATGTCTTCACAAATAATTGGATGGGTGAAGGTATGGGTGTTTAATGACTTGCAATGGAGTCTTAATGTCTCTACCGACTTTGGGCAGCAGGTTTGCTGCAGAGCTCAGACAGTTTGGCTCCTGAGACAGACGAGTGGGTCTGCACAAGCCTGAACTTCAGAACTTTGGGGTAGAACAGGAGGTTCAAGGGGGGCTATGGGGTAGGCAGTTCGGGAAGGCTGTACCTCAGCCAAAAGGGAAAGGCAGAGGGCAACATGCGGCCGGGAGCTCAGGATGAAAGGAGGCTGCACCCTCCGAAACCCTGAGAGAGAAAACCCCACGGCCATGCGCCCCGGCGGGCTCCCTTCCTTTATTCGAATAAAGGCGAAGGATTCCTCCGTCTCCTTTTTGGACATAAACCCTGGCGTTTCTGGATTTTCCTGACAAAAAGAAGGAACAAAGTTGCAAAAAGGTAAAAGCTTGAAGTTAAGACAGGGGTTGCAGAAAAGCTGAGTTTTCTTTTGTTCCATGTGAAACTAGAACGGAAAGATGTCAGTTCTTTTCTCAGATCTGTCACCATCTCTCAGTGCCTTAAATAAAACTGTAATGTATTCCTGAGTTCCTTCATCAATGAACCAGTGCTCAGTGTGTCACTGTTACCAGGAATTCAAGGATTTTTTTTTAAATGAGCAAAACAACGTGGCAGACTAGTAGGAAATATCTTTCTCAAAATGCAGGCAATACTGAGGCACATAAAGGTTGTGGCCTGCTCTGTGCCAGAGTGTCATACTGTGCTTATACACGCCTTGTTAGAACAGTTACATTTAGCTCTTGCAAAACATTTCCAGCAGTTGGACTTCCATAACTGCCAGCCAGAATGATTGAGTAGTTTGGATGCCTTCCAAGYCTCATCCTTCTCCCAGTAACCTAGATTGTTTAAGATCAAGTGTGTCAGAGACAAAAATATTCCCTAGCAATGCCTGTTACAGGAACTGCTGGAAACATCACTGGATGTGACTCAAACCAGAGAAGAATATGGTTTGTTGCAAATTTATACTGGCAGCTCTTGATCATGAGTGTCAAGTTTAGTCATATTAAGCCTGAACAATTTTCATGTCTGGCCTTCTGAATTATGGACAGGGAAATAATCTCCTGATGMCAGGTGATTAAAAGACTGCCATCTATCCCAAGCGTGTGGGAAGAACATAAAAGAATATTGAAATTCTACAAAGATTCTTTAACAAGGGAGTGTGGGTGGTCAGCCCCTRCTATTGAATGGGGCACCTTTCATCCTTGTGGTGAGTGAGGTGTGTGAGGAGTGTGGTCCTGGACTCTGAATTGACTCACAGCAGAAACAAGTATTTTGGATGRTTGGTGATGACTTGAAAAAACAAGTTCTTGAATATTTGCTCACAGCATTCTGTCCTTGTGCAGTGTCCTTACCTTTACTACCTSCAGCCTAGAAGAGCCTCAGGGGAAAAATTCTTATATTTTGGTGGAGTCTGTTTAGGAGCAATTAGTTAGTCTTGAAAATGTCCAGACATTCTTCCTCTGTGGTAAGCATCATCATGTTTTAATAATGATATTTTTATTACACTTTCTAGCTACGTGGAGGAATTGGATTTCTTTGTAAAAGCGAATGACTTCACCACTGCTGAGATACTGTCTGAGAAAGGAAAGGGAAATCTGATGTAGGCTTTAGTGGACCTGGACATCAGGCTTCATCTGTGATGCTGAATGCATTCACMACAATAGGAAATAGCAAAGGAAGGAGAGGTGCACACACTTCAGCAAGTGAAGGCTCTTCAGGTTTATAAAKCAAATGTTGAATTTTTTTCTTCATTTTGCGATCAAGATACTAATTTTTCCTTTTTTTTTTTTTTGGACACAAGTGATCTATATGCTGTCTGCATTATATTAGCTGATTCTTCTTATGTGTTCAGAGATTAAAATCTGTCCAGTATATTTTTTAAACTGTAAGATTTTACTTTGTATCTTCAAATGAAGAGACTTGACCAGCTGCAAGTCAGCAAAGATATGRAGTCATGTCTTTGCAGCCTCACTGTCCTCTGCCTTTTTCTTTTTTAGGCTAGGAGACATTTTCAGCAACTCTGCTATCTCATGGTCTTAATTTTTTTTTTTTTTAATTTTACATGGTAAATGATTTGATGCCTGCTGGGAATAAAATTCCATTCTAGCTAATGCTGTTACAGAAGGAGCATGTGCTATATTGGTAATAGCAATGATGTGAGCACTAACTGTGAGCACAACAGCTTTTCAGGAAGTTAAGAAGGCTTGGGATGCAGAAATGTAAATTCACTGCAGATTTACATATTTTAATGATAAGACATATGTGATAATTTAATCAGGAGATTATGGGTGGAGGAATGGGGGGCAGGGGAAGCACATGTTCATAGCATCTCACTGGTGATACTCTCCTTATGCTGCCAGAAGGCAACAGATAGTTTTGACCTACCATTTAATGAGAAAATGAGATGCCAATAGAGGATAATTTTGTAACTCACATATATRCCTTAGCATCCTTCTGCTTTCATCTCCTAGTTTGCATTCTGGTTATAAAATTTTTGGATATACTGTAAGAACTTTGAGAGCAAGTGGGGGATACTGGCATGTGGAACYTACTCTCAGCCACTGGAAGTTGTTTGGAGCCACTGATGCCCAACAAGTTTAAATTTGGTCTGTCATAGTATTTGTTTGGTTTCACAAATGAGGTCCCTGGTTCATATTTCCCTCCTATCCTATAGGTCATGACAGCAGTCTCAGCACCAGTGTKCATACATGACCTCTCCATCCTTCACCAAAAAAGTTCTCCTTCCCTCTGCCAGCATTGTTTTCTGTCACTTGCAATGACCTGTTTCTCATGTCTCCTCAGCCAATTTCCAGTTTGTACCTATTTATTCTGCAGAACAGTAAACTCCTAAATTAAAATGTGGTCCACATACTCTGGATACAGCACACTAAATTAGGCATTGTTGCACAGGGATCCTTATTTTCAATAGCAAGTATAGATTATTCAGCCTTAGATGCAGCTCTTCTTTTGCCACCTGGTTATTCTTTTCATAGAAAAATCAAACCTCCCTGTACTTCCAAGTGTYTGAACTATGCTGATAGTTCATAGATGCATTTTAACACAGTAGACTACTATGAAATAATTAATTCTTGTCATGGGGAACATCTCACTAGCAAACATACCATAAGGTACAGTCCCAGTCCCTGGAGTCTTTCTTCTTTGAAATTTGTATGAGCTCTTGCTGCTGCAATCTGGTTTAAGGGTTGACAGTGTTTTTAGTTTAAAATCACAATTTTTAAAGAATTCAGTATGCAAATATGATTGTGGCAGAAAATTGTGGTACCTACAGATGACTTAGGCAGAGGGCCTTCTTCTTTTCTTGGCTCTGGGGCTTTTTAAAAAAAAATWCACATATCTGAACCTTTGCTGTTTCTTTCAGCTTAAGAAAATATGATAGAGACTGCTAGTTGGGAATGATGCTTTCTGTGGCCWATGAGAAAAGTTTGCAGTTTGTGTAGCTGCAATTTTAAACAACCTGCATTTTTTAGGAAGTTGGCAGGGAAGTTTAGATGGTCCAATGGCATGGAACTAACGCTGTTTCTTCAAAATTTAAATTTTTTTGCTAATGGGTGCCACAACCTAAGCTTGTATTCACCAATCCACTTAGACTTTTACTTGGTTCAGCAAGGTGTACACGTGGGCTTAATTTCCAGTAAAATCTACGACATTAATTGAAGCCCATTTTTACACCTTGCTCAGTAAAGATGCTAGATGTAGAATAAGAGCCTCTTCCAGGATGAGAATGCAGTGTGAGCTGGAGCTGAACAGAGGGAACCTGCCCTGTTCTTGGTGTGGTACCTGCTGATTAGACAACTGTAATCAGCCAGGAGGAAGTGAAGCACCTGATTGCTTGCTCCTGCACTAAAGACTTTAAAAGACACATTTCTGGGATTAACAGTTCATGACAAAATTACCTGTGACCACAAGGGAGGGGATCTGAGAGCCCAGAGTGCACTCCCAGCATCCTGTATATCGGGTCATGGTSSAAATCCACCAGAAACCAATTCTTGMTGTCTGGGCAGATCAGCCCAAACAGATCAGCTCCTGTGCTGCCCTGGCCAGGCTGAAAGCAGATAAGCTTGTTTACAAGAGCTGGTCACATGTGTTTATGAGTCTGAGCATAATTTATGTGTACACCATCTACACATGTCACATCAGCGTTAAGTCCATGGCAACCAATCCCACTGATATGAGTGGGACCAGCATTCTGCCTCCTGCTTGCTTGCCTCTAATTTGTCACAGGAACACGTTGAATACAGGATGTTTTAAAAGTTTAAAGCTGCTTAAAGCTCTTTGTCTCTGTTCTGTGCTGCTCGTCTGGCTGTCATACCTTCATTCTGCTTTTCTCATTTGTAGCCTTTGGCAGAGTCTATTTCTAGATGCATCATTTTAGTAGAAAATTTATGCTGTTGCTGTGGGAGTGATTCTCTGGTTCAGTGGGATAAAAAGAGAAGGGTTTTTCTCTGAAAATCTATCACTAGTTTAGTATCAGTGGTATAACCTGCATCCTTGAAAATAAATATGTTGTGGTGAGTTGGTTTCTAGAGGAAAAGCACTCCCMTAGGTGGTCTTGAATCGTGTTTGGTTTTGGGTTTTTTTTTAATTGAGAGCAAAGTTTGTGCTGAAATTATTTGGGTTTATCAAGATCTAATAACAATATTAGAATTCTGCAGAAGTCATTGTAGGAGTGTAAACCAGCCTGTTGTTCTGCAGAAGTGCTGTGTTCTTGACCAAGTCACTAAGGATTCGCTAATCCAAACTGAAACAGCAGGAAGATTAGATTCTTTAAAAGAAGCTGATATTAAATGTAACATGGATTTAAAAACTTAATGTGAAAATTGCTTATTGACATGGTCAAATTATGTATAGAGTAAAGACAATCTTGCAGATCTCAGTGATCTGTTTTTCACCAGATCCAGCTTCATTGTTTGGTTTAAACATTTCACACATATCACAGGGCCTCTCTTATAAAAGTTCTGTGTTTGGCAGCTAAGATAGAAGTTTGTAGGTTTGAAAACAGCATCRTGTATAGAATTGAGTGAATAGATGTAAAGTCAAGGTACCCTGAATTTCAGTACACTATTGGTCTTGGTTTTCTCCTCTAACAACAAGACGAGGATGATTCATGTGGCCTTCAAATAAATTTTATTATTTTTCTAGAACACCTATTCCATGTCATGCAGTTAGTCAAAATGCACACAGGGTACTGTAGAAATTATTTTTGATGGAAAAAATGTACACAATACATAAGGATACAGGCAGAATATTATTTGGAATAGTTACACTAGCAGTTACTGTGCCTGAAAATGGTAAATATGGCTTGGCCAAACTTTGAACTTCTGTCTTATTTGCAAACTTTTTAACCAGAAAACTGTTTTTCCTGTGGKAGAGCACAGGTGAGACTTCTGAAGATTAGTACAAGGAGAAATATACAATTGAAATGCTGGTTTCATTGAAATGCTGCTCTCATTGATGTCAGAGGAACTCAGGCCTTTCTCTAAAATTTCAAAGTTTGGCTCGAAAATATTGTACACTTTTATGGGCAGAGTAACAGTACAGAGATATAGATGATCCATGTAGTTTCCAAAGCATTTTATCAGTCTCCTGCTTAATACCTCTAAATCTATTGAGAAAAATAATATTTGGGGATGTGGTATTTATGGTGATGCTGCAGCATCCACTTCACTCAGCTTTCCTCATGACTATTCTGTGATTCTATGACAAGGTGCTAAATTGGCTGTGTTACTCTTAAACTCTAGATGTCATCACTTCTGGAAAATCTTCACACCTTCAGAGCACTTACCCTCCTGCTTTTTATTACTTCCACTCATTTGAACTCATTTGAACATGACAGTGGCTGATGCAGGATTTCTTGGTCTTTCTTGTCATGACCTGCTAAATGGTTTTCCTGCTGCTATCCCGTCAGGAAAGAAATGGCTGCAAGTTCTACCCAAAAGCATGGTGTGTTTTGCCATGTTTTGCCATGCTGCATGACTGTGACAAATGTGGAAWGCCATAGCCAAGATAAATGTACCAGACAGATGGTTCTTCACTTTCCTGTCTTTTAGGCTTTACATTGTTAGCAACTGAGGAGTTTGGGATTTTGGTTTCATTTGTTTTTTTTCCTGTTTGTTTGAGTGGACATTTTTTTTTGTTTGTTGTTGTTGTCTGTTCTTCTCTGTCATAGAACTGGGGACTACCTTCTCCAAAGGAAAAAAAATAAAAGCTCAATAGGAATCAAGTGTACTCAGAGCTAAACTTGGTAAACAATTCCCCAAAACTGAAGAAGAAATTAATTCATTTCATTTAGAAGAAATAAAATYTTTCCTATAGGTACTTTTGAAGTTAAATATTCTGCTTAAAAACTGATTTTTGTTGTTTTAAAAGATCTATTGAAAAAGTTAACCCAATCTGAGTGTGATGAAGAATTTTGTTTACATGAAATAAGTCACTTGCCTTTTACTGCAAGACCCAAAAATACTGATTGTAAGTTGCCTTAAATAAGTTAGTGTGGGATTTAACCAACCAACCAGGGAGTCTCCTGCAGAGCCAAAGATGAAACACACATACAAATCTTCACTCTGGTGAGGAGCAAAGAGACTCTTTCTTGTTTACACCCATTTCAGGTTGAAGGTACTTCTTTCCAAATCAGTCAGAGAAACATAACGAGCTCTGCTATTCCTCTTTTCACTTTGATAGCTCACATTTCCTTCCCCATGTGAGTTAAGATGCTTATCTATGTAAGTGCTGACATTTTGTGCCAGTATCTGCTAAAAATCCTAGGGAAATTTGAAAGTGGCAAGTAAAATGGAAGCAGTCTTGTGTGATTACTTCCTGGAAATCTTTTGTAGGAAAAGATTAYCTGGTAAACAGACAGACCTAGCATTATCAGTGCACTTTCATCTGGTGTTGTAAAAACCCCATCATTTTCCAAATCGGGGTCAAACTGTTGACCCTGAAGGTGGACTGATGGCAAACTTTCTCCAAGGTGTCTGACCAGATACTTCTTTCACTTTCAGTTGCTAATAGGCTTAGAGATCATTGGCATTGCATAAGTATAAACCGATGTTTGTTTCTGATCTATMTTAAAATCATACAAATAATTGTTCAGCCTTTAACTGGATTAAGAAAAAAATAAAAGTGTCAAAAGTCTCCATCTAAGAGCCAGAAGGTGTGAGGAACATACAGCAKGAATAGCTTGGAGAGTGCTTAAAGTGCTTAATGCTTTAGTTTGTTTGTTTCCATACACTGATTAGTGATTTTACTATTGCCTTCCTACACCTTCTACAGAAGCAGGAGGTATTGTCTTCAAGTGCAAAAACCTTTCTGTACATCTACAGTAATCATGMGCAGGTCAGCATTCAAATTATGCATGTTTTTTTTACCTATACCTACCTTGTTATGTACTCTTCTGAAGGCTAAAGGATTATTTATYTCCTCTTAGTGAACTTAGCTTTACTGTGAAGACTGGTRCACTGCAGGGTAGGATTTGTTTTAWTGTATTTTGACTATYAGCAAAAAATGGWCAGATCCATTTAAACACTATTCTGATTGATGATCATAGCATTTGATTTAGTGAAGAATTTTTCACTGAAATCGATGTTCAATATTTCACTGACTGCATTTCAGTTCAGATTTTTTAAAAAATAGATATGTAATACTACTTAAGGAAATCAGGATGTCCTTAAAATTTTACTGGCAACAAGAGGAATTTATGAGTCTTTTCAAAGTGATTTATATGAGTCAGATGTTGCCAAGGCTTTTAGGTACACTTCATAAATCAGGGGTCTAAACAATGGTAAGAGTATTTACAGTACCAAACTACTGTGTGAAAAAATAAACACGAGGAATTGTTTACATAAGTAATTAAACTGCTCTACATTTCGCTTTGCTTCAGATTTACTGAATTGGAGTTTTCAAGGCAGGGTTTTGGTGGAGAGGACGGTGATGGAATCAATTCCAGCCTGTTCAAAGGCAGACTTGCTGCTGGCTGAGTGAGAAGTAACACCTCTGGGGTAGCATTGCTAAGAACAGGGAAAAAACCCCTGCACAACAGAGACAGGAGTCCAAGGAGAGGAGGGAGMCTGTGTGAGACAAACAGCCCCAGAGGCACCCAGGTCAGCGGAGAAGGAGGGCAGGAGCTGCTGCAGGCAGAAGCAGATTCCCCTGCAGCCCGTGGTGCAGCCCATGTGGGGCAGCTGTGCCCCTGCAGCCCTTGGAGAGCCGTGGTGGAACCAGAGACCCACTGCAGCCCTTGGAGAGCCGTGGTGGATCAGAGACCCACTCGCAGCCCTTGGAGAGCCGTGGTGGATCAGAGACCCACCTGCAGCCCTTGGAGAGCCGTGGTGGATCAGAGACCCACCTGCAGCCCTTGGAGAGCGTGGTGGATCAGAGACCCACCTGCAGCCCTTGAGAGCCATGGTGGATCAGAGACCTCACTGCAGCCCTTGAGAGCCGTGGTGGATCAGAGACCCACCTGCAGCCCATGGAGAGCCGTGTGATCAGAGACCATGCAGCCCATGGAGAGCCGTGGTGGATCACAGACCACCTGCAGCCCTTGGAGAGCCGTGGTGGATCACAGACCACCTGCAGCCCTTGGAGAGACCCACCTGCAGCCCTTGGAGAGCCGTGGTGGATCAGAGACCCACCTGCAGCCCTTGGAGAGTCCGTGGTGGATCAGAGACCCACCTGCAGCCTATGGAGACCTCACACTGGAGCAAGTGGATGTGCCCAAAAGAGGCTGTGACTCCGTGGGAAGCCAGTGCTGGAGCAAGCTCCTGACAGGATTCCATCATCACCTGGGGGCCCTGTGCTGAGTTTCTGAAGGGCTGCGCCCCAAGGAAGGGACRCAGACTGGAGCAGTTTGTGAAGAACTGCAGCCCACYGAAAGGACTCSTGCTGGAGAAGTTCATGGAGGGCTCTCCCACACGGGAAGGGACCCCAGGCTGGAGCAGGGAAAGSGAGTGGGCAGTCCAGCCCCCGAGGAGGGAGGAGCAGCAGAGGCATGTCCCTAACTGACCGCAGCCCCCAGTTATCCTCCTGCAGCACCGGCGGGSAGGAGACAGAGAAAAATTGACTAAAATTAACAAGGGGGGAGCTGAAGGGAAGGTGTTTTAAATTGAATCTATTTTACCTATCATGGCAACTGCTGAGTGACCTRTCCCTGCCCTTATCTTGCCCCAAAGGCTTTTCCTTCAATTTTCTTTCCCCTGCCCCAGCGAGGAAGGTGAAAATAGAGCAGCTTGGGCAGGCACCAGCCAGGGCCAACCCACCACACTGGTGAGGTCATAATGGATACATGGGTGGAGACTCTCAAATACCATCTTTACACACGGTATCCAACTCACTTTACTAGGAATTCTACCTGGATGCCTTATATTCTACATTTAATCTTGTTCAAGTTTAGTTGGAATGCAGTAGTTGAAGGGARGAGTATAGTAATAAAATAATACATTTGTTCAGTCTGCAAATGTGATCATCATTGTTAATTCCCACCATGGTAATTAATGAGGGGTACAAGAGTTTAAAAATCTAGCCAAGCAAGAATTTAAACAAAGTAAAGTGCAGCTGATTTTCTTAAAGTGCAAATAAAACTCTTATCTTGTGCTTGGAAATGCACAAGTTTATTGGTGTAACATGTTTGAATATATATATGTGTATTGTGCAGAGCAGAAATTGCAGTGCTGTGACTTGGAAATACTGACTTTTGTTTTGCCTTGGAGGGATTCAGATTTTTCTGTTTTACAAGATGTAGCATATCTTGTATGAAAGTATAATCTCATATGATCTTGGGTCATGTGTGAATTTATTAGGTATTTCCAATGTTTCCAAGATTTTATGAAAACTGCAGAAATTTTCTATGCTCTATGTACATATGCCTGCACTTATATCAGTGTGTCTAATGATACTGAGTTGCTGAATAACTGGTGGGACCTTGCATTTCACCAGCAGCTTAGTGTAAGGTATCCCTGTGTACACCCTTTCATTACAGTAACTACTTTTGAATTGTAATAAATACAGAGTAAAAATCTTTCTGTGTGGGCTATCAGAGAGCAGAAGAGCTGCTGAAAGTCTTCCTTTTACCTGCTGGTAAACTCTTCTCATCCTTAAATTAGTTGCAGTGAATTTTCAAGAATCAAAACGGAAAAATCCAGGAATTATARGGAGAAAGTTGAGCACAGTGAGGAAATTTTTATTCTGGAGCTCCAGGACTTTTATACAAGAACMGTTGAAGAGTGAAGCAGTTAGCTGAGAGCTTTATGTTTGAGTGGAGGCAACCTCATGCAGGCCTGAAATAGGCGCCACATTTAGGTGAGACAAAGTGAGTTAGAATTTGTGTTTTCCTCCTCCTCTCTTCTACATTTGTCCACAGATAAGCTTGTGAACATTACTTCCTGCCCTTCTCCTGTGTCTCTGGTCAGCCTCTATCAGTGAAATACTGTTACAGGTAGTAGAGCCATGTGAATCCAAAGACCCAAGGGCCCCYTAAAAGAACAAAACCCCCAAAGCACAAACATTCAGTCTAGAGGGGAGTAAATGGAGTAATTATTCTCTGAAATACTCACACACAGGCATTTTCACTCCTTTGGAATTTCTCCATAAACATTTTCCACAACTGCTGTCTCATTTTGAGATCCCTCAACAAAAGCATCAGGTCTGTCTCTTGAAATTATTGCCTTCATGGAGACCAAAGGCACAGTCTAGTACTGGACCCAAACACAAAACGAGACAGTTAACCTTTACTTTTGAATTGGATATTTGTCTAATACCTGGATTTTTTTTCCAGAGTTAGATCTTTTCTAGAACCCCTTTAGCTAACACAGCAAGCCYGTAATCATCAATATCAGCCAGGGCACTCAATCAGATTAGATTGCAATTGAACAAGACCATATCTGGATGCTTAATCAGAAGGATGTACAAAACAATATCAACAAACTACAGCCATTTCCTGTCTCATAAAAGCTGCAATTTTCCTGAATTTGCAGAACTGGAAGCAATCCAATCAGAAATCACTGAAGTAAATTAGAATAGCTATTTTTTCTCTTCTGTACCATGCCCTGGGTACAAACTGTTTGTATTTCCCACTGTTGTCACTGGCACTCAAGTCACAAGAAAACCAGTCACAACTGCATTACAGTTAACAGCTCTCTCAATTTAAAGCCACTCAAATATGAGGCAAATGAGTGAAACAAAGAAGGTCTGTTCCATAATGGATTGCAGCAGTCAYAATTGATAGCCTTAATTGTTTTTCACAACACAGCAGGGTTTTATTTATTTTGTTTGGGGTAAGGGGAGGTCACAGAATCAGACAACTGGAAAGGCAAGATTACTTGCTGGTCTAGCTAGTAACTTAGCTGCCTTTTGGAACAGCAGTAGGGATCACCTTGAATTCTCTTCGATTTTAACAGTATTAAGTTCCTGAAAATGGATCAGCTACTGAACTCACTTTACTACTGGAATGAGGAGTTGAGGTGCTGGCAATGGACTGTTTTCTTTATGCCTGTAGTAAGAAATCTTGCACTGTTGAATCTGCATGTATCTATATGGAAAGATCAAGCAGACAGCTTAGACTGCCTCTCTCTGCTAGGCAATATAACACAGAAGCKCCTGCTGAATTTTTGACCAGGTTTTGCTCACAAATCAGCAAAAGGACATGCACAACCACTGACGAACTTTTAAAATTAAGTGAGGGCAGCTGTTCACCTTCAAGTTATTCCTTAATGTCTTCTTCAGCACTGGGAAAAACATACATTTTAGGAAATAGAAAAAATGTGGTGTAACTATGGAGGTTTTTTTATTTCTTCAATTCATTGCAAATCCACACAGGGTGCTAATGCTTAAACGTCCTTGTAACCTTCCTCCAAAACGACCAGTTTACCACTGAGTTGAGGTTGAACTCCAGCCTACCCTGGGAAAGTGAATTCCCTTCATAAATCACCATTTCTCAGAAAGTGCTAACTTTGTCTTCCTCTTACAGTCTTCATAAAATTTCCTGTGTACAAATTTCTTTTTCCAAATACCAAAACATGGKTGAATTTTTCTTTTCTTTCTTGAGAGTGAAAGAAGCAATATTAACATCATCATCAATGATTTTAAGAGTGCTTGCCTCTGACTAGGACTCTTTATATTTGTTTTCCTAATAAGTTTTTCCAACTTTCTGTTGAAAGGGTTGAAAACATGGCATCACCTTAAACCTGGCATAAAGTTTGTATTCTTACTTGTACATTTTAGAGTTCACTTCGTGGTTTGCTTTTTTTGGGGCYTGCAGGGGGTGGTGAGAGGAAGGTGTTCCTTTTCCCTGTGATGGAAGGAGTTTAAACTACATATTTAAACAATTTAATAGCATTTCACGAGGAAGAGAAAATTTTGCCTTAGAAACAAGGAACACTATATCCTGGAGAAATTTCTCTAGCTGCCAATAATGGCAGAGGACCTCCAGCTGGATTTTGTTTGAGCAGAGATTAGAGACCCAGCAACAGCTAAGTGAGCTTAACTCAGGAAGAGCTATGTGTAACTTCTGTGGGTCCTACCAGGRGACTTCTGGCTTATGAAGCTTGTCCTCAAGGGGGTGGTTTATTTAGGTTTAATGACTCATAGACTTGTGGACCAGCTTTATTTTTTTTGTGAACCAGTGCTGTTTGATCCTGAAAAATGAAAGGGAATGCTTCAAGTATCCTCCTACATTCTAGAAATCAAATGATTTATTGAATCACTTAAAGAGGGAAGGAAAGATAAGTGACTATGGTGCAAAGATAACTGTTCTGTGTGCCTTCCCACAATGACTATAAAATGACCCTATTGATACCCTCAGCCCACATGATGTGGTTCAGAGATGGGTGAATCACACTGTTTTCTAACAGTTTATCATCAGGCAATCACTTCTTTTATCCCCATTTACACGTCTGCTTTTCCCAATCACTAACAAAAAAATCATCTTGACTTCAAAACCTGTGAGTAGGGTTTGGGGTAAAGGGCACATTGTTACTCTCCCTCACCTCTAATGTCACTCTGCAAAGGGTCAGTCTGTTCCTCCTCTTTGTTTCCTTGCATAACAACACCTCCTCTCCAACATCACTATTCTGCTGGCCTCCCCCAGCACTGCATTCATTCTCACCTGATTTAAACTCTTCATGTACACAGCTGATGAAAGAGTACATCTTTACCCAGCAGCTCTATAAATCTTTAAGTGGACTTAGATTTACACATAAAACAGCATGAAAGATGATAGTAAATTAAGAGACCGTGATGAACTTGTTCAATACAAGTAATAAGGCTTCCTAAACATAAATAAAAACAAYGAAATTGGCAGAAGTTTTTAGCATTCCCAACTGACAGGCATCCATGGAAGCTTACATAGTGATTCAGAGGTACTGGAAGTTGAGTGGGAGATGAAAGATGTTACAGAAAATAAAACCTAATGCAAGGCTTTGTATTCAGCAAGGAAAATCAATGACAGGGAAGGGAAGTGAAAGCTTTGGGGATTTGCCTTGATCTCAACTTCTTTGACTTGTGTGTGACACGGTTTGAGCAACCTCTGTTTCAGAAGACTTAATCTGCATTACAATTATAGCAGGTAAGCATCTGGTTTAGCACAGGTGGAAATGCAGAATCCATAGTGGATCATCTTTGTAAAGAAGGAAGCTCTAGTACATGAAAACCACTTTGAGAAAATATTCCTCAATGGGGACTATATCTGACAATTTGCTTTTCATAGATAACCTTTACTGCAATAGGCATGGACACATTTATACCTTCAATAAGAAGCTGCTGCAGTTTGTCCAGGAAGAAATACTGACCTAAGTTTCAGGGGACTAACACAGTGCTCTTTCAAATGATGCCCACAAACTAGAAACTACTTATTCAAAACTCAGGACAGAATTTGGTTTTTTTTTGAGTTCTTACAAAAGGCCTAATTACATAGAATTTTATTAAAATTTCAGAAGTCAAGTTTGAAAAGTTCCTATKCTACATTTACCTTTTAATTTAGCCCTCTAAGGTATAGTTCTGCTTATACCTGGTGCAGTGATGTCTTGTACAAAGGACAAGAGCATTCACAAAACAGGACTACAGCAACCAGGAGGGGAGAAAGATTACTGACCCCACACCCCCACCAAGACACCAGATAACATTCCTGCTTTGGGGTCTAAATTTATGGGTGACAGGCAAGAGGCAGAAAATTGGACATCTCTTGCATGCATGTTTTGTTCATATAAACTGCTTCCTCCTTGACCTGCCTTTTTTGTTTGAGTTTGTAACGTGGGTTTGTTGCCAAGAAAATTATGATCTTTGTATCTCCATAATAAAATTTTGTACATGGTGTGTCACAAATTGATACGTGAAGATTTGTTAGCGTTTTAGTTTCATGTCCAATAAAGTTGGTGCAAATCTTCACATGGTTAACATAGACCTGAGTTGGAGCACTGCACATTTGAAATGCTGTCTTTGGTTTCCATGAGACTGAGAGGCATTTTTTTTCTGGTTAGATACAGTGTGCAACCTGAAGACTTCTTTTAATTCCACACGGACATATTTGGATATCGTGATCTTAATTTTTGAAGGATGTGGACCTTCTGAAGAACAAGGTCCAGCCAGTTTTRAAGTACAAGGTTGTCAGCATTGTGCAGTGCAGCTCACTTTTGAGTCAAGAGTTTCAAAGAAAGTAAAATGCCTTTTCTAGATATACCCCAAAAAAAAAAAAAAAAAAAGAAAGAAAATCCACTGGTGCTACATCATTTACCAAGGAGTAGCTGAAGGCTCATAGTAACTCTATCTAGATCATTAGAGATATGAACCTGATTGCAGGTACCTGGATAAATATAGTGCTACTAAAACAATTTCTTCAAAAACCCCACCAGAACAGAATTATATGTGCCCTTTGGCTTGCAAAATACATTAGAAATTTGACTGAAAATACAATGTGGAAAACCACTGTCTTCTAAGTGTGCTGATTTGCCATTTTTTCYTGTGTGTGATTGTCTTAACCAGTGACCATTTCTTGTCCCAACAAATAAGACGAAAAAGTGTCACCCACCAGCCAAAGACTTCTGAAGAAAAGCTCTGCATGCACCAGCAGAGGCAGAGCAAGCTGGGGGGTTGAAAGAGGGCACGAGCAGCAGTGAAAAGGCTGCCTGATGCTCTGGGGCTGATATCAGCCCTGTAACTATGGGTGCTCTGGGCATGACGTTCATCTCAAAGGAAATTTGGAGTTGCTGTCAAACTGTATTTGATGTAACTTTTTTTTCTAATCAGGACTTTGGGTTACTTTTTCCTGACTTCCAAATATGAATATGAAAATGATTAAATCTCAAATTAAAGTGGGGTCTACATTTTAATTTTATAATGGCAGTAACTCGAGGCAAAAAGGTTTTATCTCTCTTTTATCTATTTCATTTATCTCTCATACTTTCCCACTACTAACAAAGACTAGTTTAGGATATACTTCTTCTATTATCTGGTTACTCAGAGAGAAGCACTTCTTTGTTAAGATCTTTCAGAAATTAAGAGGTTCAGAATTAAGATTAATTGCCCCATCTGGTTACAGTTAGGAACTTATAGAACAGTAAGGGACAGACTTGTTTATGAGGGGAAACAATTTTGTAAAACATCAATACACCTGAATCAGCAAAACACTGAACAGGATACTGTGCTTTATTTGAGGAAGAAACTCGATGTTTAAAAAGCAGGCCAGTGAATTGTGGTAGAAATTTGGAGGGCAATACTTCGTCCCTTCTGTGCGGGTTCGCACACGGTCCATTTTACCTCCTGCCTGTGCTGGCATGGCAGTGCCAGTGGGTGTAACAGCACAGAGAGGATGTGAGTGGGATTGCTCTGGCACACTATGCATGCYAGGCACACACAACTGCTGCTGTTTTATTTCGCCACTACACCAACAGAAACGACCCTTCTGTAGATGTTTCTGGCTAAGGATTCTGCAGTCGGGGATGTAGCATGCTTTAGTGTAATTCGCATGCATTTCATAACCTGCAGATTTCATAACCTGTTAGAGAGTGGCATTGCAGCAAAGCAATTTTATTTCTCTATGGCTCCTTTTAGTTCTCTGGTGGGAAGGGAAGATGTGTTTTGGGGATTTTTATAGTCATGTTCGAGAATTTGTCAGTCTCTTTCTTTCCCACTGCCGTTTGCCTTGCTCAGCCTCAGCCCCCACACCCTCCTCGCCAAATTCACGGCAGAATTCCTGAACTCCCGCTCGGAAACTGGAAAAACGCTGCGGCATGGCGGGCCGGGGCCCACCGCCCTCCGGGCTGCGCATCSCGCCCGGCCCCGCCGCACGCCGCCCGCGGATCGGGATGCGATTCCTCCTGCCGTGCGCTGTCCCCCCGCGGGGCCGCGTCCCGCTCCCGGAGCCGCTGAGCTCGGGGCGCCGGCCCGGCCCGGCCCGGCCCGGGGGTCTCTGGCCGCAGGCCCGGGGCGGAGGGAGCGGGCGGGGGGCGATGGAGGCGCAGCCCCCGCCCCGGCCCCGCCGGGCTCGGCACCCGCCACCGCCTCTCCGGGGCGGCGCGGGGGGAAGGAGGGGCAGGGCAGAGGGAGGGGAGAGCGAGGGAGGGAAGGAAATAAGTAAGGAAGGAGAGAAAGAGGGAGGGAGGCGAGGTGTAGCCGCCGCCTTGTCGCTCTGCGTTCTGCAGCCGGCGCGGAGGAGAGGACAGCCCCCGGCAGGCGTCCCGGCATGCTGAAAGTCACCATGCCCTCCTCATCCTCATCCTCCTCGTCCTCCTCATCCTCCTCCTCCGGCTCCTCGGCCGCCAGCCGCCCCGGCTCCGCCGCGCCCGACTACTGGATCGATGGCTCCAACAAGGACACCCTGGCTCACTACTTCGAGCTGGAGTCCGAGCTGGGACGGTGAGGCGGGCCGGGCCGGGCCGGGCCGGGCCGGGCGGGGGGCGGCCGGGGCTCGGTGTCCCTGCCCGCGTCGCTGTGGCCAGAGCGGCAAAACTTTGGCGTGCGTGAGCGGCAGCGGGAGACCGTGCGGTTTTCACCAGGGGAGGCTCTCGAAGGAAAAATCCCGGCTCCCCGGGAGCCAAGCCGAGAAACCCCCGGGGGAAGGGAGTGATTTTGGGGAGGAGGCATCTCCGCGCTCGGCGGGCGCTGGCCCGAGCGGGCGGCTCTTGGGCAGGGTACCTGTGTGCTGGCGGCTGAAGGGTGGGCATCGCTTCAGAGCGCCGAAACGCCGCCCCATCCGCGGCATCCCTCACGCCAGACCTTCCGCCGCTCTCTCCATTAGCGGAGCCGTGCGCTGACAAAACTCCCACCCGAGACAGGATTCCCCGAACAGGCCTCTGCAAGCAGGGTCCTTCCCATCGGGGTGCAGGCTAGGCGAGGGAGCTGCTACATCTTCATTCATTAATWTTTGTACTGCTGCCCTGGTGATGGTCCTGCCCAGCAACTTAAAGGTCCCAAGTGRTCAGGTTCTTAAAAACTGAACCTGAACAACAACTGAAGTCTGATGTAAAAACTCTATATCTGACGTGCAATTTTGGCCCTCTTAATGCATTTGTTAATTCATGTTGAATTTTCAGGTAGAAAATAATGTGCAAAAAAGTGAAAAATTGCAGGGTCTTTGAAGTTCACAGTACATGGCTTAAATGTGTAAGTCAGTGGGTAGCGAATAGTTGTTGTTAGTTTTGCCAATGACAGAACATTAAAACTCCTGAATAAATGTGGGAAATTTGCAGATAATAACATGGTTGCCTTGGAAGAATACTCTTTCCAGAAAGGCATGCAATGAAAGTTATTGCTACAAAGCATACCTATGCTTTCTGTACCTTAAATTGATAGGGGCAGGAAAGGTGATAGAAATACAATGTAGCATAACTCTTGACTTTTTGCCTAGGTCTTATACATCTGCTGCTACTTTTTTTCCCTCCCACTATTGCTGCTATTCCTAGCCAGATTTAATAGGTATAATTTTATGTATGCTTATCACATTTATATTTTCACTGTACCCCTGTGCAGAAGCCTAAAAATATAAAGCAGGAAATATTGGTGTGTTGGTTGTGCGTCTAGAGTCAACAAAAAAGGAAACCAAACAAAATACAGCAGTTGCTACCAACCCTGTCCCCTGTGTTAGTACTCTTCTCTGGGGTCTGTCTAGAATCCTTCCACCTTTTGTGATAGTGACTGTGGGCTTTGCTTAAGTGCAATATGCACTGGTGATACATCTTGGGTTTGTTGCATAAGGAAGTGTTTTTAACACGTGAAATCTCCAGGTTTTGGTAGGAAGAGTTAATGCCTGTAAAAGTACTAGAGTGAAGGTGAGATACAATGGCTTTTTCTAACTTGCAAGGTGAGAGAAACACTAACAAAAGGTTTGAATATGGAAGATAACCACACCCAAGCCGTGTAGGGATGTGAGCCCTTAGGTCTGCTCTGTTCCTGGGTAGAGCTAGGAAGTAGGATTTAAAACAGAAACAATATAGGAGAAAACAACCATCTTAATCAAAGATTGAGGTAGAGAAGGGACAGAAGAACTTGGAGGGATACATGCTTTTAGAGAAAATTTCTCTKATGGGTATGGCAATGAGATCTTGGTCCTTAGGCCAGCTTTGAGATCTTTTCAGAGCCAGCACCCAGAGTGCTGATGGTTGTCTCAGAATCCCTCTGATAGGTGTATCATGGCAAATCTATAAAGAAGATCCAACAATCCCTCTTGGTTCCCAAGTGTCATATAAAAATATATTGCTTTGTCTTGGTAACCCTTTCTCCAAACTTTCAGTTTTGCATATGGTTTTGAGTATGTCCACAAAAACAAAATTATTCATTGCTTAGTTAGGTTAGTGTTGGGGAAAATGTGTCAGGTGAGGCTGAATAATGTGGCTATGTGATCCCTTTAGATGCAGTAAATAAAATAATATACTGAAATAACCAATGAAAAAGATTGTCCTAAATTATCTTTAGCAAATACAGGGATTGAAAGATGTCTTTTGGCAGACTCCAAAGATCTGCATTTGGACAGCTGTAGCCAAATATGGGAATTTCCATGTGGAAGGAGTGCTCCTTGTGCAAAGTACATCTGAGATATCCCTAAGACATCTTACTCTGTAACTCTTGCTTGCATGACTAGCTAAGGAGTCATGGAAGAAGAGGGAGATGATGCTTTAGAAAGAATGATAAAATGCCTTTAAGCTTAGGTGGGAGTCAACAGTTGTTTTTAAAGTTTTTAGAGTTCCACAGGGATCACTTTACGTGTCTGTGCTGCTCAGCATGCTCATAGATAGAGGGGTTTAACAGAAATATTTGCCAGTCTTTGTAAATTGTCAGGCGTTTAAAGGTTGTGTTGCCTAAAAGGAATTACAGAAAGGAACAACTTTAGTGTTCGGGCATTTAAATGGCAGATGAAGTTTGGATAAATTGGCATGGATGGAGCATCTCATTAGAGGTGCTTGTTGGCTGGGTTTTTTTTTTCTTTCATGCAGGCTCTTGCAGGTATCTGTCAAAAAATGGGGCATCCAGTCAAAACTCAGTGACAGGAGGTAAGGCCACTTTAGCACAGTGTACTGGAAGTCCTGGCCATGGATACTATGGATGCTAAGGGCTTACATGGACTTAATGGGCAACAAGGCAAGTTTACATGCAGGAAATCCACTAAGACTTATTAAACCTGAAGATGCTAACTATTGAACTGTAAGTTCTTGAGAGTTTTTGGGGTGTTCTCTGACAGTGTTGACAGGAGTTTGCTCTATTCTTACATTCTTCTTGAGGCATCTGTGTTTGGCCACTGTTCGTACTCTGGGCTAGATAGGCCTTTATTCTCATTCTTTTATTCTGTTTTTATGTTCCACTGAAGCCCTGATTAGTTCACCTTCCTCTTAATCCATTTTTACAATATTTTTGTGTATATGTGGAGCTCAAAAATGTGAAATTTTGTGCTTTGCTTTAAAAAAAATCTTTCTTTTACAGGTTGCAATTGTTGATGTAGAGCTTGGAATTTTATTCTGAGTGTATTTTATCTAAAAGCTTATTTTCCACACTCCCTTGGAAAAAGATGTTGAAAATATTGTACTCTAAACTTGTATTTCCTTAAGGACTGAAACCTTTTGTTAGCCTTATGTAACCTTTGCTTCTGAATTTATCTTTGGGCTTCTGAATTCAGGYCTGGTCTAAATATGGTATTTGACTGAAGAAGAAATTCAGTAATGATTTTTTTGATACTCAGCAATATTACAAAAAATGAAAATTTTCTTTGTTGGAATTTTACTTGATAGGCACCCTCTTTGCCTAACTAACTACACAACTATCTGTGTTGAAACTGTCTCATGTTACTATTGTAGGCAGATTGCAAATCTGTTAAATGGTCAAAAGCAGATGAAAGTATTTCCAAGCAAATCCTTTGGGCTTTCTTTCTTCCAAGGTTACCTTTTCCTGCCTGGGCAATCTTTCAGCTGTGTGATCCTTCCTGAAGACTGAGCCTGAAAGGCTCTCAGTACTTGGCAACTTAGCTTGGACTGACAGTGTGAGCTGAATCATAGGTGGTTTATGTCCTTGAGTTTTTAGCACAGAAAAGTTTAATGTACAGTTTGAACTCAAGATTTCAGTGTGCAGAATGACATCTTACTCTGTCAATCCTATTTATGAAAGCTGTCATTCTAACACGTACTTTTGTAATGGCAGAAGRAGATGAAATCAGCTAACTTCTTTGTTAGCTAATTTAAGCTAAAAAAGCAAAAACTTCTTTGTCAAGCTGATAAAAGCGTTATTTATASAAATGGATTGGTTTTGCACTTGATGCTTGGAAGTTCAAACAGTTTTTGCTTTGAAAGCATGCCTATTATTTTACCCTCCATCCCTTCATTAAAAAAAAGGTTCCTTTCTCTGTTCATCTCAAGAGTAATTCGTTTTACAGACTCTTTGCCCTGTTTATTTTGAAAAATCATGTTCACAGTGTGCTTTAGGGTGCATTTAAATTAGGTCTGTCCCTCCTTCATAACAATCTTGGTCACTTGCTTGTGAATTTTTTTTTTTTTTTTTTTTTGTGGACCTGAGGATTTTCTGAAGTGATGCAACTGACAGGCAGCAGGTGTCTGTGGTGCCAGCTGTCTGACTGGGAGAGCGTGGAGTGCTTTTAGGAATCACGGTGGGAATTATCTTTGAGCAGAAACTTCCCGTGCGGACGCGGCTGTGCCACAGACCGCACCTTGCTTGTTACCCTGACACCTTCACACAATGTGCAGGAGGCATTTTCCCTCAGACAGCTCCTGCCCATGGCAGGGAGCCTGGGGAAGAGCTGGGCAGAGTGAAGTTTCTGACTTGGGTACCCAAAACCAGGACTTGCAGTGAATAGCCCAGGCTGTGACAACTAAAATTCTTTACTCAGGGCAGGGTGCGATTTTTTTTTTCCCAGTATTGTCAGGTTCAGCTCAACAACTGGTTGATTTGGAGGTAAAAAGCTGTGTTGAAAAAGCAGTGACACAAAATGTACTATTCCATAAATAATACCTGAAATGAATAGGTGATCAGTTCTGTGTAAATTTGACAGCTTTCTCATACTTAAAAAAAGAGTTATTAATAATGAAAAAWTATGATAGAGAACAGTTATTTCTTGATTTTCAAGGGCTTTTTTTCTGTCAGCCACCATGCATTTATGTCACTGGTTTAGATAATGTTTTCTAATTTGAAAAATTATKTTTCTAGTGGAGAAAATGAATAGCTCTTGAAGTAAGTACTCTTAAGAATACTGAAAAAGTTTTTTTACACGGATTGGTTTTAGGAGTGAAAATCATATAATTTGTGTTAATACAAGAATTGTCAGGCTMGAAAAACATCACATTGAACTGCAAGAGGTAAGATGTAACAGAGTCATTCTTTTAGCATATTGCAGAGAGAATCACAGAATATCTTGAATTGGAAGGGACCTACCAGGATTATTGAAGTCCAAGTCTTGCTGAAGAGAGAAAATCTGAAATCAGATAAGTATTTTCAAGAGCAGTTGAAGAGAGTGGTTGTGGAATAAGCCTGTGTGATTCTGGGTGGATAGCAAATAAATTTACTGAAGTTCTGTGGTATCAGAAGCGTTTTATCTGTTCATTCCACACAGCATCTTTTTGTGTGTGTAAGTGTGCACACTCTTYTGTAAGGGATTGTAACGGACACAGTTTCATAGGCAGAATTCTTCCAGTAAAAGTTGTTTAAAGCTTGCTCACATAGTAAATAGCCACATTTAAAAAGACCACCAGTTATGAAAAACTCAGTGAAAAAATACTCAGCAGTTTGCAATAGCCTGTGCCCCTTCCGTGGAAGTTCAAGTGCTTGCTAGGAAGGGCTAACMATCCTCTTCAGTCACTAAGATCAAAGAAGTTTTATTTTCCTGAATATTCTCTGAAAAGTTCAATAAGGAAATTTCAAAAAATAGTCATTCCTAGCCCTTATTTTGTTTCAAGTGTAACAAATTGAGCRAGCTTTATTGCAGTAGATGAGAACAATTCTTCTGCAGTCTTCTGCTATCCACAATATTGACTGGGCTTCGGGAAAGCAATCTTCTGACCTGCACATTGTGTAGAAAAAACTGCAGAGGTTTGAATATTATTTTCATCTATATATATGCAATATGAATGAGCCATTAGTAGGAGTTCAGACTGTATAACAATAAAGAACATGTACTTCCTTGTGCTTTGAAAATGAYGCAGAATTTAAGCATAGAAACTTGCATATTTATTTGCTCCTTGCTTCTTTACTTAGGCATTCTCACCATAKTTCATTCGTTCACAAAAAGCAAGCCTTTATTATCTGAACAATCAGTAGTTTCACAAGGAATATTCTTTTTCRAGTACAGGGTTGATAATTCTGAGAAAGGGAAACCATTTATTTGCAAATGTTGATGCTGCTTTTTGTTCTTTGCTTGTCTAATGTCTTTTCTGGTATTTATAATTTCAGTTCTTCTTCCATAAAAAAAAAAGGGTAAGAATGACACATTTTATGACCATTCACTGATATACTGGAAATTGTCTTACATTTTGGTGTTAGTGATGCTTTATTTGGCCTTGAATTGTCSATGTCATTACTATCATGGGTTACCCTCTGTTAAAACACATGGACAAGTGGAGCCCATCCATATTTGCATCTGTTGCCCCATGAATAGATTGATGAGGTGTAATTTTACTCCTTAGAGTTTTATTCCAAAGTAATTCTAAACTAGGAGACCCTGTAACAATATGACTTTGCAAGTGACCACTCAATGTGTAGCAACTAAAGATTTTGAATTTGAATTTGATCTTCAGGGAACAAGAGGAGAGAATCCACCAAAGTGGATTTGGTTCAGACATGAGTAATGGCTTGGACAACATGGTGCTGTAGATTATAAGTTTGCCTCCTTTCATTTATGTGGTTATCTGCTCTATTACATAAAATGTAATAGAGAAGGAAATGGGAGCCCTCCTGAGGAACAAAAATAATTATAAAACATGCTGCCCTTTGWCAGTGCCCTTATACTATCTATATATCATGGCATTTTGTGGGGGATAATGTAAAAGCAAGTCCAAGAGTTGTAATTCACAGCCTGAAAAACAAAACACTAAATTTTATGCCCTTCAACAAATGTATAGTCTGTGTTCCAATGCATACCTTGCTGTGAGCATCCATATGCCACAGATAAGATGCCAGAACTCCAACTTTATCTCAGAACTGATGTCATCTCCACAGTCCTTTTCCCCAGACCCTCCTCACCAGAGACATGTGATTCTTTTCTCCTCTGGCCTGTCTCCAGGCATTGTGAAGAAAAACCAAAAACAACTTGCTTGGATTTAAGGAACAGCTGTCAATTCTAAAACAGGGTCATGTATGTGTTCCTCTCCATGCCTTTCCCCACAATAATTTTTCCTTCTTGCAAATATTCATATTTTACTCTCAATTGAGATGATTATGAACACACCAATATGTTTACTTTTTTCAATCTTTTGGTCTTTAAAGCATATCCATGTCTACCAGGTTCACTGCCTTTGGGTACTGATACTGCATCTTAATTTGGTCAATTTAGTGTGATTTCATTAATGAAGACAACCCTGATTGCACCACAGACTTTGACAGAATGGAAGGCAATTAAAAAATTCCAACAAATGTCTTGTTTTTGTCCTTTTGTATTGAGATGACTGGGAGGCACAGTCAATCACATCAGCTGCCACTGGTATTATCTTCAAGTACTTCGGAAATAATATTCATATTGATTTTCTCTAAATAGTCCTTGTTAACCAAGTCACKCTGACAGTGCCAAAGGATGTGGTATGTGATTTTATTTTGTACTTAGCTCTAAAAAAATTAAACACACCATGCTGAAATGATTGGACTTCTGTACCCTTCTACAGAAGGCTGGACATAAATTGTGCAGTTTTCACTTGATAYTAAGATCTTTAGCTATTATATTTATTGGTGATTAGTTGTTTGAATTTTATTCAAACTTGAGGACATAACTCTTTCAGATTCTCTTAATACAAGACAGTGGTTGCTGTTTGCTGACATATTAGGTGTCCTGCACCAGCCTAAAGTTGTGGATCAACACCAGTATTTTAAGAAAATGCTTTGGACCAGAAAAAAATTCAATGCTTTTGACACAATATGATTATTTTATATTAATGTGGWGGGATTACATAGTTTTAGATTTTTCTGAGAAAGCTGATGTTTTGGTAAGGCTTATAAAGCCCTGGGAGAGTCTTTACTCATGGATGAGTAAAGATTTTTTTTTAATGTATTTTTTTAACCTATTGACATATTTTAATGAACCATATTTCTGATCTGATGTACAGTGCTTTACAGGTGTTTGGGTTTTTGTCTTCCTGATGGAGAATGTGTTTATCAGCTTCCTGTGTTGTGCAATAATTACTTGTTAAAACTGAATGCAACACATACTGAGAACTCCAACACCATTACCATAATCTATGCTCAGGGAGCTGTAGGATACATGRACATGAATGTTTTTAGCTGCCTACTTTGAGTGATCCTTCTCTGTACATTCTCTTCAAACCCTCATGATTTTCTGGCTGACTAGCTTAGTAAAATTAAAATTGAAAAAGTTGAAAGCTGATTTTGTAATGGGAAGCAACACTTTAAGGTGTAGGTACTGATGACCCCTTAGGAAATGACTGATGACATTGTTCAATGACTTTAGGCTCCAAGTGATCAGAGAAAGAAACCTAATAAAGGTGGGGTTTTCCCCTTCTCCCCCTCACCCATCAGTTTTTTTCTGGGGATTCTTTGCAGCCTTTTCAATGGAAGCTGCAAATTCTTGTGGAGCACACTGTTCACTGGTCTGCTGCTAACTGTCAGAGGATTAACTTGAGTTGAAAGAGGAAGGCAAATTCTAGTCTTAAAAAATGCTACTAGAACAACAAGTAACTGATAATAMTGGAGCAACATGTATGGTACTGAAAAGGCAATAATAAATTAATTTTGTTTAGTGCAGGGAGGAGGAAGACTGGTATCTTATTCTCCCTTCACAGCTTTTTAATTCAAGAATGGCTCAACTGTAAAAAAGAACAGAGTTTAGTAGTTAAAATTAGAAACTGATGAATTCTAAGTAAGATCAGTGATCAATTCCAAATGGGGTCAATATGCAGTGGAAAATCTGCAATGAAAGAGACACTAAAATTCACAAGCAAGTTTTTTATTCTCTGTCTCCCAGYGGTGAAACCCATCTCCATCTCTGTATTACCTCCATAATAAATATGCACATAAATTATTTTTTGAGTTTAAATTAAAATCCCATCTTTCTTCATAATTTATATTATAAGTCTTCAAAACTGGGTGGAGCAGGAATAAAGCCAAGTGAAAAAGGCAGTTTTATTTATTACTATAAACYTTGTTCAGAGAATTGATTTGATTGCCAGTGGCATAAAGAGAATATTCTTTTCAGAGAATCATTAATTTCAAATAAGAAGAAAAGCCTTGGTCACCTTCTCCTTAGCACAATGCCATTTGAATATTGAGGTTGTCTAGTTATAGTACACTKGCTCATGTTAATGTACAATGATTTCAATTGATTTGGTCCATACTAGGCTATTTTTATTGTTCATGCTACACTTATATAGTAGAAGAAAAAACCAAAACATTTTAACCTCTTTCCATTTTTTTCCTGCATGACTTTAGAAAAGATGAAATGTCYTTTGTGATGGAAAAATCATATTAGATGTATTTCCCTTGCAAATGACTGTCTAAATTYGAACTGGTGAAATTTATTCTTCACATAAATAGCCCTCCAAATTACTTTCTTTCTCTTGTCAGTCTCTATTCTGTGAACTGGTTATGTTTGCTATTTTTGAATTAACACAATAAATATATTCCAGATAGCCTGTTTAAGTAATTTGCCATGGTGTTTCTTATGAACCATGTGTTTTAACTGTATCAAATACCTAGTAATACCATTTTACTGTGTTTTGCTCTAAGTCTCAGCTAAGATAGAATAATAATGATTAACAAGATGTGTTAGTCACCCACAATGGCATGTGGCCATTAGCAGACCATATGTAATTCTTGAGAGCCGTACCTATTAAAGCTTGTTTTATCTACATGTTCTTATCTTTGCAATAGTTAATTTTCATATTTGAGGACTCTGGTATTTTCATCCCATGATAAATTTCAATATTTTGGCATTTCTCTTTGTTTTGACTTAGAATGAGTAATTGAAGTACTTACACAATGTGGATAAGGGATAGTTTCACACCATGGAATTATTKAATCATTTTWAATTAAAATTTACAAATCTTTTCYCATTTGTGTTTTATGTTCATTAAAGACATTCTTTGCTCAAAGTAGCCAGATTGCAAGTATGAAGTAAGTTAATAMCTTGTGTGATGGTACCTTATGAGAGTTCTGATTCAGGTCCCTCTTAATAGTTTTTGTCTTCTGTCTTTGATTCTTGCTTGCACTGTGTTCTTCAAGGTACACCAAAAGTGGTGCAGCTTTCATGTGATTTATTTCCCTGCTGGAACTTAGAGAGGTTATAGAAGCTCTGTTTGTCTACTGCCTCCAGTTACAAAARTGTCAGACTTTTCTAATAAGAACAATAAACATTATTGAATGGGATGACATGGGGTCACATTTGCCTTTTTTACAACTGCTGTCTTGGMGGCTTATAGCTGTCTGGTTGTTTGTTGCCCAAACTGTATGTTTTCCATTTTCCTTCTCTGTTTGCAATTGATGAGATTTTATAGTGGTGTTCTTGTTATTTGTCTGTACTTTGTGACCATGCAGTTAATGCAGCTAAATTTTATCCCTTTTCTCTTGATCCTACTCCCCAGGTAGTAAGTACAGGCTTTTTCTTTCTGTTATTATAGCTCTCTGATGCACTGCCAATGCCTCCCCACCTTTATCATCAGCAAACTGAATCAGCATACTCCAAAGTTCATGCAAAAGAAGATAATTCAAATATTTAATAAGATGTAGAACCAGCCAAAGGCATAGMGCTCAAACATACATGCATGTCAGATAAAAGCAAAAACACTGAAGTTATGTGCCATGTGTTTTTTGGCAAGTTTTGATGAAGGTTAGATGCAAAGGCAAAGAGACTGAGACTGAGAAACAAAATCCTAAAAGAAAATGGCTAATAAAATTGTTCCCCTCTATACCATTATTCCACTCCAACTGAAACTGAAACAAATCAGTATTGCCCATACCAAAAATGAGTCTCTTTTATTTTCCTTTGGTGATCCCTAGCTCCTTTAGCTAAGTGAGTCTATTCTCACCTTCCCTCTCCCCAGCTCCCAGTGCTTTCTCTAGAAAGAGAAAACACTCAAATGCACTCTCAATCATCTTTATGCAAAGAGGAAAAAAATAATCTGCACGTATTTAATGGGCACAACTTCAGAAGCTGCAAAATTGGCCATTCTACACCTGTCTTCTTGTGATGGGTGCCAAATAATATAATTGGTGTGCTAGTCAGGAAGCTGACAGAAATCTTGATGTTTCAGTAGATTAGGTTTTAATATGCAGATAGGTGTAATCCTCCTCCTGTTTTTGAAATGTGGATTAAGTGTGTATAAATTTATTGACTCCTGAATGTTGAAGGACTCATCTCCAGTAAATCTGTCAGACAAAACAGAATATTTTTACATGGCATTTGAAAATMATGTGGGTCTGTGAGTTATCTGTAGCCTGATAGGTCCTAATTTTTTATCCATCCAGCGTAATAGTTGCAGTTGTGAAAAGTCACAGCAACATTGACATAAAATACTTGCCTTCCTAGGTATTATGAAAAATCTCTTTTAAATTTACTTGTAAACATTTCCTGTGAAAACACACTGTGGAGGAATTCGGTTTTTTTACTCCCAGGTAGTTGGTTATGGTAGTTCTTCAACAGAGGACCACATCTGTGAGTCAGAATAATTCACTTAAATTTAAGGACTCCTTACATGCAAGGGAGAAGAGAACTACCTTGACCGTGGTTACAATAAAAATTTTTATTTAGGAGAAAGTCTGTAACRATCTGTACTTCTGTAACAGCCTTTTAAATATGAACAAGGCAGACAAGAATTGTGCCTAAAATTGGTATGTGATAGTTTTGCAGAAGAGACTGTACAACATGGTTGCCCATGTTACCAGGAGCTGTCTGGATGACTCAGGAAAGTTCTCAGTTATCTTCAGAATAACTGCATTGATTTTCAGTGTCCTCTTGTTGGCAGCAGTAAGTTCAGTATTGATCTGTTGACACCACCAAAGGACCAGCCAGATTCTCCTAGTCACATRCTTATCTCAAATTGAAATCAAAATGTCTTTGGGGGCCGATGTACTCTCCTACATCTCTAATGCCTGGCTAGMGGAAGATGTACCTAAACTGCAGTTGTTGCTCTCAGAGATGGGTWTGCAGTGCATTGGGCATGTGTGTTTTAGTGTTTAAAGYAAAATTAAATTTGCCTTCCAGAAASAATCAACTCTYATGATATCATGAATGTGCTTTTCCATTTTGCTTGTGAAGACATCTTGTTTGGAAACATTCAGCATTTGTTTCCAGAACTTTCAGCCATTTCAGAGTCTACTGACTAATGCATACAACATATATATATGTTTGCAATACGATTTAGAATCAACTGGCCATCCTAAGTCTTACATTTATGGTGTAAGAATGGTGGTGCTGGGTCAGATCAAAAGCCTGTTAGGGCTGATATCCTGTCTCCTATCAGCAGWGAGAAGCACATGCCTAGAAGAGGGGGTGCAAGAACATCTATCCTTTGATGCTTGCCCAGYGCAGCCCCTCAGCCTCCAGAAATCTGCAGCTAATCTGAACCTTCAGCTCTGTTCCTCATACCAGAGCAGTCACCTAAATTTGCATGCAGTGCTTGAGAGGTGACACAGAACCACAGAATGGATGGGCTTGGCAGAGACTTATTAAGATCATCCAGTCCAACCTCCCCACRTAACAAAGTTAGTTAGAGAAGGTTTCCCAGCAGTGTGTCCAGCAGAGCTTTGAATGGATGGAGATAAACCAGGGGAGACATTCACCCAGTGAAATTATACGTGGGCTAATACTTAATACCTCTTAACAGTTATTGGGGTTGGGGCTGCCTTTTTTTTTTCTTTTTCCCATAGTCAAGGACTTGGTTTGTGTAATGTGTATAATTTTTGACTATATATCAAGATGTCTTTTCTTGTGATAATAGGACAATTATTTTGTTTAATATAGGAAATTAGGATTGCATACAATATTCATAATTTAGTATTTATTTACAGGGAATTTTCTCTGCCATTTAATACCCTATAACTGAATCTCAGMACACACCTGTTGCAGCTGGGCACAGACTTATTACGGAGAAATTGGATTATAAAAAATTCCCAACCAGATATTTTCACCTCATTTCTRATCTCAGCTCCCTGGGTAGCAGACACCAGCTCTGCTCAATTAGACTTGTTGATGACCTCTCTGCACTGTGAAAACTYAAGTTTTATTCCTTCCCTGTTTTGTGTCTCTTAACCAACTAATAATTCATTGGTGCTTTCTGTGGTTTCTTCAAGTACCTGTTTTGAGGGACCTTATCAGGTAACTTCTGAAAACCCAAGTGTCAAAATCAATCAAACCTACTTTATATTCAAAATCTTGCTGAATCTTRCAGAGAAGTTCTGTGGTTTTAACACACAGCTTCTTTTTACAGGAGCCCCATGAATTCTTCCCCAGGCTCATATAAGTATCCATATATCCACAGTTCATATTCTTAGAGCTTTATATGATTTCAGCCATGTAGAGCAACAGTACAGTCTTTCAGTTCCCTCTGATTAACATTTTTAAAAATTGTCACATTTGTTCTGTTTCAGTCTAAAATAGCTAAGTCAGTGTTGTASAAAAGTTTAGTTATCACTTTAATTTAAGCTATCTCATCTATGAGTTCAAGTTAATKAAATAACTGAGTCTCATCCACTGCCCATAATGTGCTATTGGTCATTTTATCTGTTTTTCCCATGTTTTTTGCCTCTTCACTCTGTCTATGTGAGCATTGAATACCTTTTCTTTTTCCATCTGTCTTCTGAGTAAAGAAAGATTCTAACATTGGAAAACATCAGATTTTTAATAGGCTTTTCAGTAGACACAAAATATTTACAGAATTAAAATTTTATAATGATGTTGCAGCCACTTTTCAGTGTATTGTGGCCATTCTGTGCTTGCTGAAGAGATCACTTTCAACACAGAATGTTTTCCATTTGGTGAACAAACAGGTAAGWTGTTACACTCCTGTCATTTGATGCAAATGCCCATTAACAGTAGATCTTAGGGGAGAGTGAAGCTGCAGAAGCTGCTGCTCATCCTTGCAAGGTTTCATCCTACACCTTCCTTTTACTGTGCTAAGGCACAGTTTGGGTAAGGTGAAGGTCTTCACATATTGTCACTATTTTTTATGTTTGACCACATGGTGTTAGCCCCTTTAAGTCCAGCAAAGGAGAAATGTGCATGACTAAATATAACCAAAATTTTGTTAAATTATTTTAAATCCCCATGCAGTGCCAAATCAGTTCATTTTTCTCTTTGATGAATTGTGCAATGGGCAGACCATTTTAGGAAGCTGAGGGATAGAAGTTGATTTCCAGCCTAATAGGCAGATAGAGAAAATGTACTTTGTGTTYTAGGCAGTTTTTGGTATAGAAATTGTGAATGAATGTTATGAGTCTTGCATCAAATTGGTGTTTTTCAGTGCTTCTGGAATATATTTATGTAACCTTTTTTTTTCTTTTTATAGCTTATAAGAGAAATACATGTGGCTGGAATAGGCTGGAAAATATATTGTCCTAATTGGACAGTGAAATATGTGCCTAAATGACTGCCATTTAGCCTCARAAAGCTATGTAAGGGTGTTTCAAGATCTACTAATCAATAATCTGAATGATGACTCCTTGGCTGGTTAGTCCTTTCTGTCAGCTTCCATTGTCTCATCTGCAGTCATCTGTGACCTTACATTACAGCATCAGTTTTGATGTAGGAAAACTTCATTGTGTTTAACTGCTAGGAGGTAAAACATTTGACTGAAACTAATCATGCTTATCATTGTCCCTGAAGCAATAAGATGCTGTTGTGAATACTCTATAATTCATTCAGCTGCTGTGAATTCAAATGTGTGCACACATGTGTAGGTGCAGCCTCGGGTGGATGGGAAGGTGAGTGGCAAGCTTTTAATGTGTAGTGATTTTTGTGATTCCTTTTGGTGTCAGGTGAATGGGYACCACCAAAGAAGGTGCACTGATGGAGATGAAATGAGTGGTAGAAGTCTAATGGAACCCTCATGTTTTTGGAAGTGTTTGGTCCATCTTCTATCAGTGATGGACAGCACAGCGTTCCGAATTTATGTTAAAAAATCTCTCCAAAGACGGTTGCAAGCTGTTGCTCATAATAATTCTTGGGGCCCAATAGAGGTGATAAAATGCCTACATCAAATAATGGAATTATTTAGGGTGGAAAAAGACCTCACCATAAACCTAATGCTGTAACATTCACCACCAAACCATGACCTCAAGAGCTGTGTCTCAATGTCTTTGAAACACCGCGTTGCTGTGGTTGCTGACCATTTCCCCTTGGATTCTGGGGAATTCATCCTGCTTCATATCTCTGTCTTCAGCTCAGGGGGCTGGGTACCCRYAGGTAACTCATCTGGTGTGCTGCCAGTGCTCTTGGCCACAGGGTTCTTCTGTGCCTCATCAGGTGAAGTCTGGAAGTGTGTCAAGCTCCAGCAGCTGTACAGAGCAGCCTTTCTCTCTGTGCTTCCCCACACCTGCTCCAAGCATCCAAAATTTCTGAGGCGCTGCCAGCACCCCAGCTGGTGGTGTCCTTTCCCACAGAGGTGCTCAGAAGGGATGTTTTGAATCTGCTCTTTCTTTCATGCTGACTCCACATCTCTTATTCTCAAATGGTCAAACTTCTGCCAACAGCTGCCGTCCATTATGGCTTGCAAATGTCTAGTTGTGGCTTCAGGTTGCTTGTCAATTTCTCACTTTCTCCAGCTAAATTCTTTTTGTGCATCTTCTTGGGGTTACCCTTTTAATAACATGACAGAATATCACTTCTCCTTTCTTCCTCTGTTGCCACACTGTGCTTTCTGAGTAGTGGAAAGAGGAAAGCCGAGTGAGAATATTCTTCCTTGCTTTTAGTTTTTCAAAGAAAATGCAGAAGGCTGTTATCTCTGATTTGGCCTTTTCCACAGCTTTGATTTGTGCTAGAACATTCTGGTGCTGGGAAGTGACAATGTTTAACTTGATCCCTCAGTCATTCAAAACTGAACATTTTCATGGACTCTGAAAGAAGTGTTACTCATCTCAAATGAACTGGCCTCAAAAAATTGAAGAGAAGACTGGAGAATGAAATGAGCATTATGATGCACAGAAACTGTTGATTTATTGTGGAGTGTCAGARTTCATTTAGGGCTCTGCCTTGAACTGGGAATCCTATGAGAATTTGCCCTGCTGTGTTGAGATAGAGATATGTCATCCTGTCAATGATTTCCCTTCAAATGCCAATACAAAATACATGCTTTGAGCATGCCTTTCTTTCATAAAATTCTCATGTGCCAGACTCTCTACCAAAGTATTTTAAGCTACCTTGAAAGATCAAGTGTGAAAATTGTCAGTTGGCCATGAACACTTTTGCCTCTGGGTTTCACAGGARTGGACTCTGACAGGGTTGGGATGACTAATGGGATGGATGTTCACTGATTTTACACAAGCACCACCCCCAGCTTTCCCCATTTCCAATTATGAGCCAAATCTACTACTGAAATCTGTATTTTCTGACTTTCAAGTCTGAGAAGCTGCAGAGAGGTCAGTGTTCTTTCATCTCCATACAGAGTGCTTTCCAGCTTAGACTGCCATTACAATCATTATGAAACAAAGCTGGTTTGTTTTCCACCTAAAGTATATTTAACATAAAACCTGACTTCTTCAAAAATGACAAAAGGGAATCTTTTGCTGTGGAGCACATTTTTMGTTAACATTTAAGAAATTTTGCCCATATTAGCATGAGCAAATCTTAGTACACAGCAGAAATATTGGAAAATATGGTTTCATACAACATGAATTTCCCTAAAATTTCATAAATCCATCTTCAAAAACTGTCTGCAGCGTGGGTTTTTTACTTCACTGACTGATAGTGAGAAAGGAATTGTTAGTTAGAAAGCTGTCTTCAATTCATTCAAGTGATTGCTTGGGTAGGCACAGTTATTCTTGTTAAATGCAGATACTTAAGTGGAAGTCAGAGTACTTGGAAAACAGACTGCATCTGCCTGCTGCTCTGCAGTAAATCCTTTGCTCACCACTTCTGCAAGTAAGAATTTTGTTGTGCCATCTGCGTGCTTAAAGGATGGTGAGTTATTCAGGAATGGTGATGCTTCTTCCTGTGTAGTGGTCCTATTGTTCTCTTCCTTCTTCTTAGCAGATTTCTTGTAGAGGAATGTTGTTTGTTTCTACTGCTCAACACCAAGAGAGTTATATGGGGAGCCTGAATAATGATGGTCCTGAAAGGTGTTTGGAGACTTGTCAGGCACTTTTTTTGTCTGGATGTGCTCCTRTGTCTGTTCCCTTCAGCTATGGGCTCAGGAGCCCTGGGTGAATGAGGAAACAGGGACCTCAGGAGGTTTTTCCCCTTCTCAGGTGTGCTTTCTGTGTTCTTGCAGCTGTTCTGGCCCCATCATGCAGCCTGCYCTCACAACCAAAAGAGAGTGGGTGATGGGTGTCTCTTCCATTTGGAACCTCATCCAGSATGATGCTGTGCCTCACCTCTTGGGAATGATCGGGCTGGAAATGAGAATATACCATTACAAGTGGTACATTCACCATTGAAAACTCACTTTTTTTTCATTAATATTCTAAAAGGCACTTCTGAGTTTCAATCATTTTYGTTTTACTGAGACTGAAGTAGTTGCAGAACTAAAATTTCAGTAGTGCCAAGGATTAAAGATTCCTGTGCTCCATTTAAAAAGCTTCACCATGTGACTTTTAATGAGCTAGTCAGTGGAGAGTTTCTGTGGTCTACTGATGTGTTGCATAGGCTGGCAAAGAGAGAGGCTGTCATCCTCTGTCAGCACTGTTCTCTGGCTCTGACTGAGGCTGCCTGAGAACTTCATCTGCACACATGCATTAAGAGACATCAACTTCCTGTGCATGTAATATCTGCTTAGTTTTCACTACAAATAATTACTTTGATCAGCCAAGGCTGGGACATCTTCAAGGCTCTTGAGTAAATTGGGGGATTCAAAAGCAATGAGTCCTGGTGTAGCCATACTGATAGAAAAGCAGCAGCTTCAGGTAGAATGATGGAAGGCAAATCTGTTATGATGAAGGATAACAGATTTTGGGGTTTTTCTGCTAATGAGTTAATTGTTATTTGTAATTGCATTAATTTGAATAATTCCTTTTGAGGGAAACTGCAACATGCATATGGGCATCCTCTGTGATAAAATATTGAAAGCCCAATACATCAGGGCTGGTTCATGCTATTATTAATGTTATTGTTTAAGATCTTATGGCTTAAAGAGCTATTTAATATTGTACTTAGGTGTGGTTATCCTTCCTGTAGTACTTCAGTCCCATAGGACTGGGCTACCTTACCATCTTAGGGTAGCTTGCAGTGTGAGACAGTGTTCATATAGGTTTTATACCAAAAAACTGCAAGATTTTAAAGGTAGCTCTGAAATGTGTAGTCCATTTCTCTCTGCTGCTTTTTATGCTATTATTTGGATTTCTTCCTAAAAGTTGTGATCCATTGTTGAAAGTATTTCCAGATGTTTCCATGGGGTACTTGCTTTGTGGGATTGCTGTCTCTYAGGTGGTGTTTGCATGTACTCACTCAGATCTTTATGACATTGTCCCTTAGCTCTTTAMCAGTATTTTCTAGGAGTCACCAATGTATATTTATAGATACTTATGAGCAGAAGCTGAAGTAATAAACTGTGTCACCAGACATGCATACAGGTCTGTTTGAAGGCAGGGGTTTTGCAGAAGAAAAAGCATTTGCATTTAATCAAATGGAAATCATGACTGACTGCTTCAAGCTATGCTTTCTTGCATATTATTGAGGATAATTATTTGTGCTAGTGTGTTAAATTCTTCTGTGCTGTGACTGCCCTAGCTCACCACTCTTTTACAAAAGCTTGTAGCATGACCACTATAAAGTCTGTTCTTTGAAAACACAAATAACCCATCTCTTCATCTTTAGGGAGAAAAGACTTTCTTTTTAKTTTATATTGAAGTCTTCAATTTTCTTTTCAGAATGATTTCAGACATCGTTATTAAACTATATCCAGCAGTCTTCTTRGCTACTCTTACCAAATGCTTGCATGAAAAGCAGCAAAAGCCCATTGCTCTACGCTAGAAAGACTAAAAAATACAATTTCTAAAGAATGGAAAGTAATTGAGAGCACTCCAGAGTGCCAGGACTAGCTCAAAGTACACTAGTGTATAGCATCAAGTGGAGCAGCCATTTGCAGGAAACTGTAGGGACAAAGGTAAATATATAAATATATATGTGTGTGTGTGTGTGTGTGTGTGTGTATTTGTATGGAATAACAGAGGATGTGTTCAGCTGTCGCCAGACTTGACAAGATTCACCTCCATGTTGAATAGATCATGCGGATGTAGAGGGGTTTTATTGTATTAATTAACTTCATCTGGAGATTCCCTGAGGGAGGTATTTGTTTCTTCTAAGTTAGTTGGGGAGGGGTCTTTCTGACTAGTTATTTAGATTGTCCAGATCTGTTTTAATTCTTGTGTGCAGTCAAGCATGCATTCCCACATTTGGAGTGTCTGCAAAAAACCTGCCTATTTTTGACTTGCRAAAGCAATCATGACCTGTCTATAATGACCTCTTATGATAATCCATGAAAGCACTGAGCAGCATCAAACAGAGGAGCAGACACAGGACTGTTGACACATCCYTCCATTTGAATAAATTGCAACTACTTTTAACTCTCAGGTCATTTGTAACTGTTATTTCAATGTGTTTACCTAATGTTTCACTAACCCTGTAGTGTTCTGTCCTAGACTGTCTCCCTATTATTTCTGAGAAAGGTGTGTGAGACAATGTCATAAGCTGCATGGGGGCTAAAGTCTTTGGCATCTTCTGCCTCCACTTGTAATGAGGCCTGTTACAGGGGAGGAAAAAAATATGTTTGATAATTAATTGGTCTTGAAAAATGAAACTTTCTTGCCAGTCATCTCATCATTGTCTGGTGCTGACAAATACTTTTCTTAAGGGGTTTTTTTTTTTGCCCCTGGTATTTCACCAGTGCTCACATTGTCTTTTCTTTTAGAGACAGTGGCAGTTTGGCTTTTGTATAATTTTCTCAGTCTAATAGTTTGTCACTCATTTCCCCTGAGTTAAAAAACAGCCACTTGTGGCTTTGAAATGTCTTCAGATCATGCTGTTAATATTCTGAGATAAAACTAATGAAGGCAAGCAATTGTGATAACATGTAATTTATCTCTCCCCAGAGTTGTTACAAAGCTGTTAAATTCTTCTGCTCACCTGAAAAACTGACCCTTTAGTGGAAGACAGAGATTAAACTTGGGCTTTGCAGAGATTTTATGACTGTTTTTTTTTCACCTCTGTACCAAGTAGCTGGTTAACAATGCTCCTGGTCTTTCTTGTAACTCTCCTTTGCCTTTGACCCTTCATATTTGGCCTTGTTTTTCAGAGATGTCCTGTGCAAGCCTTTACTTTCTTTTACAATTGTCATTAGTGATATGACCAATTTTGTTTGGAAAGGTGGGATGTCTGTTTCTTTGTTGTTTTTTCTTTTCTGCTTTTTCCTCATTGTGGTTGAGGGAAAGTCCTGCTTGCTYTGTTGGTCTTTTATTATACTTACCTCTCCCTGACTTGCATTGGACTAGTTTGCACTACTGCTTGTTGATGTTTTCTGCATACTTTCCTGGGTGCTCTTGCCTTAAACTTACCTGTCTCTGATCCAGATTCCTGGTTCCGAGTGTGACTTCAAAACAACAAATCCAATATTCAATTAGTTACCTATTACACCCTGTACCCTATGACTACATAACTGCTTCCAATGATTTTTCAAAACCATTCCTATTCAGCACTGAAATTATAGAAAACTGTTATGTTTTTTCTATTGTACTTTCCTTTTTTATTTTATTTATTTTCATTTATCTTTATTGAAGCCACATCCTTAGCTTCTTGTACAGCATTCACCTCTGAAACATTGCATGTAGCAATATTTAAGTCAAATAGCACATATATGTAGCTGCCAAAGTTTTTGTACTGAATTATATGTGACATTGCTCATWTTTATTATTTTCAAGAGACATTCAGGAACAGAAATAAAGCTATTCCCATGGAATATTGAAAAGGCTTTTGTTTAGTGATACACAAGTCAGTACCTTCTCTATGAAGCTGGAAACTTGATTTTCTATAAATTGGCCTTTCAAACAGAGCTGCCAACTGCAAGTAGAGTAAATATTAGCTATTTAGGTAAATACAGTCATTGTCAGTTACATTGGATTGTACATTAGTAGTTGCATGGGGTTTCTAGTGAAGAGTTACAGTGGGCTTTTWCCAGACAGAAGAAATGGACACTTTGTGGATGTATTTACTCATAAGTGGCAGAATACACRATTCACATATGTGGAGATTTCCCCCTTTTCTACGAAGTCTGTTGGTAATTATTCTAAGTATCTTGTATACCTACACTCATTCATATGAGCTATCCAAATTTATTCAGGGAATTAGTTTCCATAAAAAGAAATTTATATAGCAACTATATTGAAACATGAGGAAGTCAAACACATTGTCAGTATCTTTTGCATAGAGCATGCTGTCAGTTTTGTTCAGACTTAACAGCCTTATGTTTCTTTTCCATGAGATACTGGGTGCAGTTGTATTCCTTCTGTGAATGGGGAGATGCAGAGAGGTAATATGTTTTTGTGCTTGCTAAGAAGATAATTCCTTGAGTAGTACAGACTTAGTATTWTTCATTTCACAGGGAAGAATTCCAGGTCCTTTGAGATGTCACAAATTCTTAATAATTCATATAACCAGCTGTGCTTGTTTCATCTGTGAAAGGCAAGAAAACCCAAGGGTGAAATGGTGCTAGTATCTYCATCTGATAGCAACAAAACACTTTGGAAGAAAATCTAAAAACCTCAAAATCTGAGTAGTTGTAGCATTAGTTACATTAAAATATTACATTTTACCAGACGCTCCTGAGTACTAGATTTTTTGATCCTTGTAAAACTGATAGTGCTTTTGTTTGTAATTCTGATCTTTCTAAAAAATAATTTACCTTACCATTTGTCTAGCTAAAAGTCCGTTCCTTTTCAAGATTGGAGAGTCTTTTTTAGCTAGGCACCTCAATCCAGCTCCATAGGAGATCTCATGTTACAAGAGCCCAGTTCACACTTTCAGTATGAGACACAACTGTACCATTGGTGTTTCACAAGAACTGCTGAAACCTTCTATGATACCAACTTTTACTTCTAGAAATAACTGCTGACTGAGTAGGTCATAATATAAACTTAATTTTTATTTATATTGAATAGATCCAAACAGCTGTCTAAATCTGTTTTCAAACTGTGACCTCAGAGTAACCTTACTGTTTATTTTCAGTTGCAGTTTCATAAACTGTTATGGTGTCTTGTGAGGTAATATCCCTCAAACTATAAAGGTTTGTGTCCTTTTACTCAAGAAATTAACTTTTTTTAGTTAGGAATGCAAAAAAGTATATAATGGCACCAATGACTAGCTGAGGAAGTTGCCTTCTTCTCTTCTCTATTAATGTGGTCTGTGTTGGCCATTGCTATGATGGGGATGTCTCATGCATGGAGTAAAGAGGAAGGTATKATGTACAGTGAAAAACACAGAGGCATGTTTATAAAAACAGATTAGGCTTTTCATAAAAAGTAGTTTTATAAAAGTATGGCATCAAGATGAGATACACATTTTGAACATTTCAAGAGAATAGATAYRYAAGTGAAAGAGCTCATTCATTCAGYTTATAAATAAAAACTTGAGAGTAGTCACCAGGTGTCTGCCCAGTCTGTTGACATGAAGAGCACACAGTTGCACAATCAAGATTACCTTAATAGATTTATCAGAACAATATGTTCTTAAAAACATTAATATMTAGATGGAACAGTGTTCAAAATAGATCTGTCACTTGAAGACACAAAATTGTCTGATATTACAACAGCCCACTCAATGAGGGTAAATTTTAACTGCGAGAAGGAGACATATAGTATTTTAATATTAAAGTACACAAAAGGACAAATAGAAACACTTGAGAAAGTACAGACAGCAAATACATGATGTCATGYAAGTCAAATGTCTGCTCTCAGAATAAATTTCTTTCTTTGACCTGTTACACTGAAAATATTTTTAGTTAGATTGTAGGTGTCCTCAGCTGATTCTTTCTTCACAATTCTTGAAATGCTGACTGAGGTCCTAAAAATGCATGGAGAAGAATAACCCCCAGATGGCAAAAGATTAATTAGGAATATGCTTAYAGCCTGAGGCCATTCACATTCATGCTGTACAAGTTGTCCAATTTTACTTTCAAAGAATGTTGTACTTAAAAGGTTTGGATTGTGGGACTCTTTGAGGCTCTGAATGTTACAGTGATACCAAGAAAACATTGTAGAAAATGTATCTCTTCCCTTTCTTTTTTCTGATCTGTTATATGGCACTTAAGGAATTAAGCTTTGGAACAGACTCAAAAGAACTTTTGTATTTCAATCTTTTTTTTTCTGCTCTCCTTTAAAGCCTATTTTATTTATTATACATTTATAGAAGTTTACTTAATTGCACTAAATTTGCAACAAAAAGAAAATCAGATTGATTGTAGTTGTGAAAATTACTGGCTTGATGTGAACCACTACTCTTCACTTGGGGAAATTACACTTGAATTATACTTGAAGGCTGTACTGCCATTCAGTGGGACATTGGCAAGCTGAAGAATTAGGCAGAGAGAAACCTAATAAAGCTGAACAGGGGCGAGTGTAGGGTCCTGCACCTGTGGGGGGAAGACACCCAGTAGCAGCACAGGCTGGGGGCTCACCCACTGGAYAGCAGCTCTTCTGGGTAGGACATTGTGGTGCTGGTGGGTGACAAGTTGACCATGYGCTGGTCATGTGTGCCCTGGGGGCCAGGAGAGACAGTGGTGTCCTGGGATGCATCAGAAGAGTGTGGCCAGCAGGTGAGAGAGGTGATCCTMCTCCCCTTCTTGCCCTAGTGAGGCCCATCTGGGGTACTGTGTTCATATTTGGTTTCCACAGCTGTAGAAAGATAAGGAGCTACTGAAGAGGGTCCAGTGGAGGCTGCAGAGATGATGAGGGGTCTGGGGCATCTCTCTTATGAGGAGAGGTGGGATCTGGGTCTGRTTAGTCTGGAGAAGACTGAGAGGGGATCTCACTAATGCAAATYAATAGCTCCAAGGTGGGTGCCAGGAGGATGAAGCCAGACTCCCTTCAGTGGTGCTCAGTGACAGGACAAGGAGTAATAGCCATAAACTAAAACACAAGTTCCATCTCAACTTGAGGAAGAACTTCTTCCKACTGAGGGTGGCAGAGCACTGGAAGAGCTGCCCAGGGAYAGTGTGGAGTCTCCCCCTCTGAAGACATTCAAAACCCACCTGGCCATTCCTGATTCACCTGCTCCAGYTGACTATACCTTGGTAGGGGTTGGACAAGATGATCTCCAGAGATCCTTTTCAARCCTAACTATTCTGRGATTCTGTCAAATTATGGAGATTTGGGGGATTTAAATGACAAAGTAAGCTTACATTTTAGAGTGAAAGGCTTTGCAGAGAGGAGGATAGTGTAAAAATAGAAATTTGTGAGAAAAGAGAACAAAAAGATGTGGCTCTTCTCTGAAGAGCAATTCTGTGAATAGCATTGTGCAGACAGATAAAAGATCTTTTTGTATTTTGTTAAGTCCTGGATTAGATCTCTGATTCTTATAAAAGAGAATTTATTTTTTCCTACTCCTTCTAATAGCGCTTGACCAACAATAATAATTCTTCAGTCTTAACTGAAGACTCAACTTATGAAGGCTGAAAAGCACTTGAAAACTGAGGTCAGTCATATAACTCTTACAGTTAAAATCAAGCATGTTTTTAAAAGCTGTAATAGGTCATGGTCACATAAAACAGTTCAGCAGAGGATGTTCAGGTAAAACAGTATGAGCTCACTTTCCCTTCTGTTCACTCTTGCATTGCAGAGCTGTCTCTTATACACATCTAGATGTGTATAAGAGACAGGTTCAGCAGAGGATGTTCAGGTAAAACAGTATGAGCTCACTTTCCCTTCTGTTCACTCTTGCATTGCAGAGGAGATGTGTAGAAATCTGCCACACTTTCTCAGAGTCCATAGAAGAAACAACATGTCCCACATCAGCACTGGATTCGTTGAGTAAAGTGAAACTTTGCAGGATGCACTGCAAAGTTTCCACAATTGCCTGCTGTTGTGCACTTAATCTTTGTCTGTAGGGCACTGTAATGATTGATGAAATGAAGGCAATTAGGCCTGCCTTTTCCAACAGTATACTGCAGTACAGGCATTTGCATTTTACTGGGGGCAGATGCTGCTCAGGTGACTTGTGCACAATTCCTGCAAATCATGGTGCCACTGAAGTTGCAAAGGTAGTCATAGGATCAGACAGGGAAGTTTGTAGATCCCAGCCCTCTGCTGTGGATAAAGGTACTTTCAAGTAACCTAGAACATACTTTATTCCAGAAYTCAGTTATTTTTAATCTCTAAAGAGTTTTGCAAGGGTATCTTTTAAATACATGTCATCTGGACATTTTCAGCATGACTTGTGATTCTGCTGACATGAAATTTAACTGTTTGCTTCGATGCATTATTTTTTTTCCAAAAGAGAAAGGCAATTTCAATTATTTATGAACTCAAATGCAAGATCTTTAAATAGGCAGGAAAATTAAAAAGTCAGAGTATCTGCAGATGTGTTTTCTGTCAGTAACTGGCAGAAAGCTGCATGGAGGAGGGGATGGAGGCTTAGTATCAGTAGGGGTCCAGAAAATGTGTGATATGAAACAGAGCAGCATTTACATACCTGTCACTCAGAAACCCTATAATTCCACCAAATTTGGATATAGAATCAAATTCAACTGCTGAGTTTGCCTACGTGTTTCTTATATTAAAAGGAGAGTGAGTAAGATATGTTTATGAAGCTTTCCTAATTCAAGTGAGGCAAAATCAGTTTCATAATTTTTAGAAGTGAGGCTTCCCTGCATAAAAAGACATGTCAGCAAATTATATTTGAAGCAAAGTGTGAAATTAGTCACCCTTATTTCCACAGCATTGTGTGATTATGTAACACTGTATATACATTTATGCAGCATATCTGTAACAGAGGTGTTCCGAGCTCCCCAGATGCGTTTCTCAACGCATTGTTTGGAGCATAATGACATTTGAACATAAACTGGAGAAACAGAGATAGTGAACAATTACAGCTCTGTACAATCCAGGTAGCACTGTCTGCAGCATCATTTTGTAAACCAGTTACTATTATTGTCAGAATAAACCTGAACTTTAATTGAAGTTTACATTCCTGACACAGAGTCTTCACAAACTTCACTTATATCAACAAGCAAATTCCCTATCCAAACTCAAAATCACATCATGACAGCACTTCAACACATAGGTCATTTACTGATGCTTGTCTTTTTGCCATCATTACAATGAAATTGTTAAAGCTACAACCATTTCCTTGCTGCGAGCAACATTTACCCTGAGCATTTCTTTTTTTCATTCAGTGCTATGCAGTGCCATTGAGCAACAACAGCAGCTTTGAAACAGCATCAGGGCAGCCACAAGTAGCGTGTCTGATCTACCAGCTAGGAGGAGAGAGGGCAGAGATGAGTGGTTTCTGTTTGAGGCCGGCTTTGGGTTTGGGGCGACCCCGCTGRCGCCATCAGCCGTGGCGCTGGCCATGGTGCTGAGTGCCGGGGCCGGGACGGGACAGACCCGGGCGGGAGTGGAGGCTGTGGGAGCCRTACGCTGGAGCAAAAGTCATATAAACTGCTACAGGAGAAAGAAAAAATGACTGGTGTTCCTAGCAGAGAAACTGGGAAATAAAGATTGCTGCATGTTTTATTTTCCTTGTGAGTAAGGATGGCACACGGCGCTGCTGCGCGGAAGAGTTCAGGAAACTGAGAACTTTGTCAAAGTTTTGGGTAATTYGCTGTAATTGAATTTAAACATTATTTTGATCAGACTTATTGCAGAATTGCTGCTATGATCATTTCAGCTAGGAACTGTGTGGCTAGTTATGGCAGAAAAATTTGGTTGAATTGGAGGTTATAAGGAGTAGAAGCAAAGGAGAAACTCTGTCTAGCCTTGTCCTTGCTTTTAATTTAAAGTGAGAGAACAATTTTTCTACAGTTTGTTCYAGTTAAATAGTAAAAAATGGCATACCTAGGCCATTTTTCCTCTTTCAGCCTAGAAACATTTGAAGTCCTGTATGCTGAGCTGCTCTGTTTGAAAATCACTGATTTCTTTATCCCTTTGCAATATTGGTGYCAATTATGCCAATGATAAGCAATGCTTTTTTCCTGCAACAGAACAAAAATATTTCTACTGTTTTTTTACCCTCACAGCCTGAGAAAACTTATTTTAAAATTTAAGTTTCTGTATGGTATGCTGCGTTTGCAGAAGTCCCATCACGTTACAGCTGAACGTGCTTGATAGAAATGACAAGTTTATATGTTTTGGAAGAACCTCCTCTAGCAGTCTTCTGCATTTTCCATGCCTTCTCCTATGTTCCCACACATTAGTAAGTTAACCAATGTTAAGTTGGTAATCAACATTATTTTTTGATACCTTTGCAGCAGTCATATTTGGTGGAAATTCTTACCCTTGTAAGCTACTGCAAGCTGCTTATTTGTTTTGCTAGAAGATGTGCATAATTAAGGCATTCTGCTTATCTTACTTTAGTTTTGGTAATGCAGCTATTAACAAGTATCTCCCTTATACAATCAGAACACAATTTACAAGAAGCAATGAATTACTGATTTTCTTTGGCTGAAGTMTTGATAAGCAGAAAAATCTTGGTGATGCTGTCAAAATGAAAATCAGTTGCAGAAAGCTGATGTTTTGTTAATGTTTCCTTAAGCCCTCTAATGTTACCTCCTGCCAAATCCCTGCAATTAAGTGCCATGGACACCTGGAGATTTTGAGTCCTGTGTTGAAGGCAGCCTTTGTTTTGMGGCAGGGGAATTATCACATTCCCAAAATCCAGTTGATAGTCTGTATTTCTCTAAGATTCTGACTTGTCACCTGTTCAAGCCATCACTCTTTAAACAGTTCACGCACTTCACCAGTGTTTGAAATGTGGGAATCACAGGTGATAAGATCATATTCTTTCCTCCTGRGTTTCTCTAAGTGATGATTTTGAGTCCTTGCTGAGGTCAAATAAATGCAGAGTGAGACACTGGAAAGCAGCATAAGAAACTATTTTTAATTAAATAAATTAATGTACTATTTTACATGTATACTTAGTTCACTATACTATTTTGATGAAATCTCAATTTATATTCTGTTGGAAAGGTTTCCAAAATACCACCTACTTCTCCATTGGAGAAATGATTTAACATTTTCACTTGCAACAGAACATGCAAATGTATAAATTGAGTGGGTTTGCTTTCTATGGAAATAATAAGACAGAGCATTTGTAACTAGCTAGAAAAGATGCAGGTTCTRGTGGTATAAATAACGCCACTTTTTCTGGCATTTCCAGTGTGCATGCTAAATATAACTGATAATTCTAATAACGTTTTCAGGTTTTGTCCATTACTCCRTTTCTGGTCACATCAGATGTGTATTCTACATACCTTTTAAACTCTCCTGAAGGTGGGGGAAGGGGAGGGTCCTTTGTTTTTCAGGTTTTTGTTTTTTAATGTATGAGTTTCTTTCTAGTCACACATTTTRATCTTCTCTTGGCCTTTTTCTTTGAACTTGACGATGTACTTTTGCCCTTCTTATTTCTGCACAGAATGTTATTTTAATGGTTAAGCTAGAAGATCAAATAGGTGGTCACGTTGCCCTTTTCTGCTTCCTTTTGCTGGCTTGTTTTCACTTTTGAGAACCTTTGTTGCTCAGTCTCACCTYGAAGCTTGTCAGCTTCTTCTTCTGCTTGTCTTGTGATGCCAGACCTCTCGTTTGGCATGTAATCAGTTGCTCTGGTAGTTTTCTATCTGAAATGAAATGACAGAAAAGAAATTTCTAATGTGATGTCAAAGGGAGGACTGAATCCACCATCCCTGAATTAATTTCAAAATTGCAGCTTGTAGTGTGTTTTGGCAAAGAAATCTGAAAGGGGGGATGGGATGCCAACTGAGAAGCAGAGTTCCAGAATGGCTTCTCAGCTGTGCCATTCTTTCTTCTAACTTCACACACCATCTTGCATCTTAGATCCAAGGTCAGCTTGAGTGGGCTTGAGGCTAGGGACAAATTTTTCACATGTTCTTCGAAATGGTAAGCGAACTGTAACAGGGCGTTCTCACACAAACGGTAGCGGTGTGAGAGTGGCTTTGGAGCTCTTCTTTGTCCCACTGGATCTCCTCACCTCTCCTCATTATCACTCAGAGATAGCACTTTCAGTGCACTCACTGGAATAAAATCTGCTTTCTTTCTGTGATGCTTACCTGATTTCAGACTTTCCTAACATCCAAATGTTTGGTTTCCTCTGGCAGCAGAAAAGTCAGTTACAGTTTCCAGATCAAATGTAGTGGACACTGCCAGATAAAAGCACCTTCTCTTCAGAAATGCCGTTTTGTACATTGTTCTAAGTCTCATTTTGCCTTTTGCTAGCAGTAAATATGGGAAAATCATCCTAGAAGTGTGAAATATTTCAAGTACCCATAGAATAAAGACTAAATGCTTCTTGCTTTTGCATATGCAGAATATGCAGAGAGAAAAATTGCAGAATGTTGACAGAGAAATTTGATCTGCAAAGTTTTTTATGTCATTCTAAAACAGTTACAGTGTTTATATGGCAGAAGCTTTGTGATCTGTCTGTATTGTAAACTAAGGAACAACTTTTACTGACAAGCTGGGACAGCTGTCAAGAGAGGAAATCAACTTCATTGTTACCATTGTAATTTGCATTTCTTCCATTTATACTGTGCAGAAAACATGGCCATGCCTATGTGGACCTAAAGTGTGACTCTGAAATTGAGGTAACTCCTGTTCTTTTTCAAGTGTACTTTGTATCTGAGACATCTTGTATTTGCCCCTTCCCTGAAAGTTTATTTTATTCATTCACACTGACATCTTGCAGTGTCATTTTCACTTAACACCCATCTATGCATTAAAATAGTTTTCATTGTTTCCCTTCTAGGATATCTATAAATCTTTTTCTAATRGGTCTTCTGAGACTTATCAGCTGCAATGTTGATGTGACCACTTGTCATGCCAGCACTTTTGTATTTGCATAAGGCTGAAAGAAAATCTGAGGCATGTTACTGGCCTGTATTAAAAGCCAAAATACATGTGATTTGTTTATTTCCTCAGTGGTTTTAGTTGTCATTGTTTATTACTATTTCTGTGTCCTCACAGTTATTGTAGGTGAATCAGAAATTAAGCAGTCAATTGGCAACTATCTTCCTTCTCAAACATTCTCGCTGTATCAAGTAATCTTCAGAGAAAGTTAAGTTGCACCACATCCTAGTGGTGGGAAGTACCACTCCCTTGCCTTTCTTATTTTTGTGGCTACCTGATAACATACTTTTAATAAAAAAACATATTTTATGAAACATAAAGTTAATTTTTAATATTTTATTTTTACTATGATGATTTTGCACACTGTTGGCTTTTGCTGATTTTTTTCATGGCAGTTTAGATACTTGCAAAATATTTCTGTTTAGAAATATTAACCTGCAGAATATTAACCTGCAGAATATGACAAATAACCCCATGGCTTCCTATATTGACTTGTTTTCTGCTGTATAGAACAATCAAGTTTATCTATGGATGCATCTCTTCTTTTTGTAAATACTGTGTCACAGGTATGTGGTCTGATGCTGTGTAAGTTGACAACTGGTAAACTTGAACACATAGTGAGTTAATAACATTTTAATCCTGACCAGGACCAGGTTTTCTGTGCCTTGCATGGTTCCTAAGCTGAAGCTATCTGATTGCTAAAATATGTACTAACTTTCTGTTATACTTTGCTGCATGACATCACATGAGAGGATGCCAGGAAAAAAAAAAATAGAGTTGAACCTTTAAAACTGCATGGGTGATATGAACTTGTGGAATATTGATGTGCAAAGAACACAAAATCACTTATTCTATTTTTTCCATATACTAGATGGAAAAATACTGATATACTACCATTCCAGTTGCTATGTATTAGCAACTGATGTGCAATCACACATTGTCCATGCTCTTGTCTTGCTGGCAATGCTTCCCTAATGCAGCCCAAGATGCCTGGTCCTTCATTCCATAACCACCCTTATCTCCAAAGACTTGTTAGGCTTTGCATCTTCCCTGGAATTATTTTATTGTTATTGTTGATTTGTTTTGGTTTTGTTTTTTTGTTTTGTTTTGTTTTAGAATGTTTATTTCTCATTCCTTTGAAACAGGCTCACTGTAGTTAAACTAATCTACTGAACACTTGACTGAATCAGAATCCTTTATCTTGTCCTGTGTAATAGCCGTTAGTTTTCTTGGGCAAGACAAATTGTCCAAGGATGAGAGATTGTCACATCTGAGCAATTAAATCTTGCTCTTRAAGTGATTAAGAAAATTAAATTTAAAATGTAAAATTTTGCTTGAATGATAAATGAAAAAATGACAAGCTAGAATATTTTAAAGTCCKTATCTCTACGGCAGAAAAGTAAGGGTCAAATATTATTAATCATTAGTTGTTACTGATTGAGGGAATAAGTTTATAACTTGTTTGCAGGATACATTATGGCAAGGAAATGTGATTGTTGCTGTTTGTTTTGTTACAGATGGTTGTGCCACACATATTTGTAAATTCAAGGAGATGTTTTGCCCAAACAAAAGCTTTGTGTAGCCACAGCTTTCCCCTAGTGGTGCACATGATGTGTTGCATGTTGAAAAACTCATGGGAAATAAAGTAGGAATTTTATTGGATCTTTAATTTAATCTGAAATGAGTGGCCACATGCAGGAACAGAGGAACAACCCTACCAGTTAGCAAAGCAATAACAAGTATACTTTTAAGCTGGTTCTGTCTTTTGTTGCTAGGATTTCTTAARGGGAATATAGGAATCTTGATTCATTTAATCTAGTCTTGAATATTTCTTGGTTTCAAAATAATATATGACATGCCACTACAGTGCCTTTTAACTGAGTTCACTGTTCCTCTAAGCCAATAGCATTTTATCACCCCCAAATCCTGATTTTTTCTCTTCTCTTTTCTACACATTTTGGAGGAAATTGACAGAATTCTGTTGGATGTTCATGGTTTCCAGTAGTTGTATTGCAAATGAAATGTAGCCAGAGAGTTTGGATGATGATATGTGCTTGTAGACTCATTATCTGAATAGATTTATATTTTACATATATGTGAAGTCAGAGTTTATATCAGAGCATGTCTGTATTGTGTTTTGTTTGCAAGCTCTGCTAGCATCCAAGATGATTATACAGAGCTTAGGTATATGTGAAAAATAGATGCTTCAATTCTTTTAGTGATAAGAGAGACTCACTGTGGTTTCAGGGTGAACAGTGTCAATGTACTATTCAAGTCTAAGAACCTGTGTAGGATAGATCATGCAGTTTCACCAAATCTTTTGTTTGCTTGATGCAATAACATGTTCTGGACCTGTGCAGTGTCTCCTAGAAAGGTGGAAATAAAATATTCTGCAATGGAATTGAAATCAAGAAAGAAGAAGAACTTCTTTGAATTAGAATGAAAACTATTTCATCATGATATGTTTTAAATAAATAAGCTTCAMGCTTGGATGGGAATSTTGTMCCTTTTTGGTGTAATTATTTACTTGMCACTGGTGTGTACAGCCTAAGAACATTAATGCTGCACAAAGCACTGTGTGACAGGAGGGATGTCTCCCTCTCCACTGCACAGGCAGAACCCACAGAAACATGGATCAAGCAGCCACTGTGGGGGTGCAGTTAGGCCATGAACTCCGAAGACTGAAAGTCAGATGGGATATCCCAAATGTGTCTCAGGGAAAGAAAAACCCAACAACAAAGCCACCAGTACCACCAAAAAACCCCCAATCAACCAAAGCCAGTGGGAGCCTGTGTATTCAGTTCCAGAAGTTCTGTGTTTCTGCTGGTCAGCAAGAGTTCTGCTCATTTGTCTTCCCTGCTCTGTTGCTGCTCTTTCTGGCTTTGGGGCTTTCTAACTGGACCACCAGAGACCATGGAATTTGAAAATTGAATGTCTGYTGCTGCTTGTGTGAGATGGAAGGCAGCAGGCKCAACAAAGGCCATGGCTKGTAAGATGGCAGGCCCTGGGAAGGATTTTGTTACAAGACAAGAAGAACAGAATTTACAGAATCAAAAGCCTCTCGTGGTAAAGCTGTGGCCTGTGTCTGTTTTCACTCTCTGAGTTTTGTCTGTCCTTAGTGGCAGCYGTGCATTGTGAGCAGCTGACCTGGCTGAGCTCATCTGGCCTTAGAACTACTGGGGGAGAAGCTGCAGAAGGGACCAGGAGTGACTCCCAGCCARTTGTGTCACCTCATCTGGGGGTTCCCTTGGCCAYTGGCAGTGCTAGCCTTCAGCACAGGCACCTCTGGCACCYTCTTCAGCAGRTTCAAGRCAAAGTTAAGGGGAAGCCTCTTGCAAAGCCTCCCTCCAGCTCCARCCTCAGAAGCGTCCGTGTCAGCAGGACTCATTTCTGGAGCTGTGAAGGTTAACAGGTCTGAGCTTACAGGCTGCAGGTTTGACTGGCTTGCCCACATTCCCTCCTGAAAAGCATTTATGTGATTGGCAATTCAGCATGGTCACATCTTCTCCAGATCTTCCTGCAATACAAAGACAGAAGTTTTGACTTCCAGAGCTAAATGAAGCCCCCAGTTCCTTCTGCATCAAACACAAGGCCAACTTCCAAACCTGAAGCTTAGTCTTTCGTATAACAGGTATCACCTGATGTAGATATAAACTATATATTGAACATTTCTATCTAGGAAAGAACAGATCCTGTCTCAGTCCAGCATTTTGTTTCTTGTTTCTGTACCTCAAAACTCCACCTTTTTTTTTTTTTTTTTTTACAGTCTTGATTTTATAAAACTTTTCATGTCAGTCATTTTATGTTTTAAAATGGGTTCAGTATTTCATACCATTTGTTACTGCTGGAAGCTTGATCAAGACATGGTTTCTSTGGTGATTGAATCTGCCTGAAGGGATGAATTGAGCTTGGCTGAGCACCCATCAAGGTGCTTTATTACCACCCCCCCACACACCCATTCAGTTAATTAAAACACTGTGAAAAGTTTTGGATCAGGATGGGGATAGGGAGATCTCTTTACTATTTACCATGACAGGCAAAACAATTGCCCCATGATTTTGGGGCAATTGATTTTATTTAATGCCAATTAATGCCAGACTAGGATGGGGGGAAATGAGAGCAAATCTAAAGCCATTTTTCCCACACATACACACATCTTACGAGAGTCAACTTGAAGGGTTGCAGTCAATTCACAGCACTTTATCCCTGGTACTTCTCCCTCCTGATGCTCTTTCCCTGCTCTGATATGGGGTCCATCCCACGGGAGACTGTCCTTCCCAGCCTTCTCCAACATGGGTTCTTCCCTTGGGCTGCAGTTCTTCACTAACTGCTCCAGTGRTGGTCACTTTCCACAGGGTGCAGTCCTTCAGGAACTTGCTGATTAAAATAGTTTTGGGGCAYGTGTCTCCTCCTGTGAGGCAAAATGAAGAAAAAATATAAAGAAAGTTTTCATCAWAGCAAGACCAGTCAAACAAGAGCTTGACTATGTCTCAGTTGCTTCTGTTTTATTGCTGGAAAAACARGAGGTGCTTGGAGAAATGTTTTGAATTTCCAAAATACAAAAATATAGACAGCAAGGTCTGTGTAGCATATCAATAAAGAATCTTGAAACTTTGTGTTTGAAACATTGGATTATAAACTCCTTTTGACAAAATACATGCAATTAACAAAGCGTACATAAATAATTGGAATCAAACTTTCAAGTGCTAGTAGTAAATAGTCATTATGAAAATACTGCAAAATATAGGTACAAAAAAGAGCTGTTACTGAAATGACTGAACCTAACATAATTGATGGTGTGCTGTATTTCCAGTGAATGAAAATTACTGCAAGGCACAGACTTTAGGCAGCAACAGAGGCCTTTCTCTTCTTTGTTAGATAGCACTATTTAAAGCAAGAGACCCTGAAAATAAATGACAACTTTCTACCAATGACAAGAAATTTAATTTTCTTTGTTGTTGACCTAGAAAAAGCTTTGAGTATTGCAGCATATAAATAAACAGAAGTATTTGGCCTTTGCCTGAAAACACAGCAGAACTCAGGCATCACCTAATGAGGTGCTGCACAGTTAGAATCTTTCCCCAGTCATAAGAAATGTAAGCAATCTAAATAAGGATCCATTCTACTGTTATGTGAATTTATGATGTTTGAAACAAAGTTAATGATTCGTGTAATTCATTGAATTAAAGAATTAACTCACTCTTTGTTTCWTGACTGCTTGATGACATGAACAAGAAATTGTCATAATAAATTAAATACAGTACGGCAAAAGACGAGAGAACCTCAGATATATTTTCTTTAAGAAATAAAATCATTATGTATTGTCCTGGAATGTCAAGGCTGCATAGGAAGGGTGTTCATTTTAGTTACCCTCTTAACATGATTAATAGAAAGTTATTTATTTTGGAGTCTCAGGATCCTTGTGACTGAAGAGTGATCAGAAACATATGCTTGGATTTATTGTAGAAAAGCAGAGCCAAGTGCTGGATTCTCATTTTTCTCCTTTCAGTTGGCACAGTGAAGAGAAAAATGGAAAATATATGCCACAACTCATAATCTCATTAATTTATTTCTTACCATTTCAGATACATTTTCCAATTGTTTTGCAATTTCTTGACTGAAGAAGAAATGTGATGTGAGGTTGGGGAGTTCATCCATCCAAATTTTTGTGGTGTTCTGCCAACACACAAAAGTTATGTCCCTGCTGGAATTTTACCTAAACCCCATATCTGTCTGCCTGAGACATGCACAGAATTTGGAACAAGGCAAATAAAAGGTTGCAGAGTTGAATCAGTCGCCTAGTTAGTGCTGAGCAACATTAATTTAAAATGTTCTTTTTGATGGTCTGGTTCACTTCTGCTGTCAAATGCATGGTTATGAAAGAAACTTTCTGAAATGGTTGCTGCTGTAATTCTGTCTGACTGCTAACCTCTTCAGTCCTGATGATTTACTGAGGGAAGAAACATGCATTGCCATGGTAATCTTGAGGAATTTGGTAAGAAGCAGAAGTGTTCCCTACACCAAAATCTTTTCTGTAGCCCTTCTCACACACCAATTTAGTAACAACGACTGGTAAAAAGAATATTTGTACCTAAGAGAAAGTGGCTAGGGAAAGAGAAAGTTGCTAAAAATACAGTGCTTTTTCCCTTCAAGTGGTATGTGGGGAGAACTGAGGAGCTGATTTGAGTCTGTGAATCCAGTTACAGAAAAGAATGAAGTGGCTGGCAAAAGCAGAGTATAAACCCTCCAATAGTAGTGGTCACATGTATTGGTTGATTCATATARACCTGGTGAAATGATGTGTGAACTGAAAGTATTTTAAAGAATTCTGGTATTTTTGTCCATGTCTAGCTTGGAGAAAAGGGTGTGTTGCTCAAGTAGAAAGYGTTTTGTCTTGAAACACTTGTGGGATAACTAGAGTTAAAAAAAAAGGAAGTAGATGATTTGTCAGAAAGAAAATTGGGTGATACCCCTTTCCCAGAATGGTGTTGTTCTTGGATACGCAGGTGTAGGGGAAAACATTACAAATAGACATTGTTTTCCATAAAGACCATATTTGTGATCACACTGGATTAATAAGCAACTGGAAAGAGAAAATATCAATGTTTTGTCTCTTTGGGATTCTCTACTTACACAGAACTCTAAAAATTTTTAAAAGTATTTTTCACACTGCTTCTCTGGAGTGTCTGGGGCTTTTTTCTTCCTTTTTTAAAAGTACTCTTTTTCATGTTAGTGTTAGGTGCAGATGCTGGCTTTTTAGAAATCAGCTATGACACTCTTACTGTAGCCACTGGTCCATTACATAATGAGCTTCTTGAAATGACAACCTTAAAAAAAGAAAGTACATTTAATAGAAAGCTTCAATTTTGAATAACCTACAGAGTAAAAGGGGTGAACAAACTGGCACAGYTACCTCTTTTCAAATCCAGTCGTAGAAGAAGGTGCAGTTTACTTCTCCTGTCACTCATCTCTGGATAAGCGATTCCTAGCACTCTTCAGTAATTGTTTATTGGTTTGTTTTTCTTTAAAATAATAAGATTTGATGAATATATGGCTTTTTCCTAGCTGTTGCCTGTATGTGTGCACCTAGGATTTGCCTAGGGGCATGAGATGCCATCATGCCATGAATGATTGATAGCTGCTGTAAGATGTATTCTTTCARTACCACGGCAGAAAAACTGTAGCTGATCAACAGCAGCAATAGTGGAGGCAGTTACATACTTATTTAAATGATATGCTGCAAGAGCACTTAAAACCACATGATATGGTTGACTTAAATAACCTCACATTTACAGAACTGCAGTAGGCAGGTAAAGACACTGCAAGAAGGCAAAATGCACCTACTTAATCTATTGTGATAGTAAAAGATCAAGTAAAAATGGTTTATTTTTTTCTTACATTTATGCATAGGAGCATAAGGGATTTTCAGTGCTTTTAGAAGAGAAGATGAGCTTTAGGGGGAAGAATATAGGCAGCCTATTAATGGTGGATTAATATGGTGACTTTATGCATTCTTCTTTAAAAACTGGGGTTTTTTCAGCTTACAGAATGAGTTTACTTTCATATGAAGAACAYACAGACAGATATTCTTTAAGGATGGTAGTTCTTCAGGGTTGAAATTTGAATACTAAGAGTTAGTCTCAGTAGCATCTGTCAGACCACAGACTGGTCAGTTACACAAGGTGTGTAGAAAGGGCACTGGCCTGTTTAGACCAGATTTTAGTCAGACATGAGTTATGCCCACATGCAAGCATGAGGCTTGATACTCTAGTTTCATGCAAGTTGCCGCAGTTAACTTTTTTTTAATTATTTTTCCCCTCAATTCCTGAATCTGTAATATTTTAAACGGCATTAGGTGTAGCAAGTCTACACAGCTGTGTTTCATATAATTTTTGATGCTACATTGAACCTTAAAAAATTGGCATCACATTTAATTATGTTCAGCAAGGTTGCATTTTCTCTAAGATACTTATGATTAAATTAAGATGTGAATAAAGAAAAAAAAGTCCTAAGCTGTTATGTATTCTTCACTCCATTTTATGCTTCTCTGTACTATTACTCATTGCCTAAGCTTGAAAAGTAATACAGTTGTTCTCCTCAAACTTGCAGTTTCTCTCTGGCTCTTATTCTCTGCTGGGTTTTTTTTTTTTTTTTGGTCATTGCATGCACTGTGTCCCCAAACTCTGAAACCATGAGCCTACATGCCTATTTTCTATTTGCTGCTGTTTCTATTCTGAATTCCTTTTTCTCACTTCCTCTCTTACTATGCAGCTCTTCTCTTGGCGTGTCTGCTGACCCACTCTGCACACTCCCACCACCTCCTCCTCTCACCACCTTATCTTTGTGTGCCTGTCTTCTCACTTCAGCATCCATCCCTCCTCAGCCTCCCTCAGTGTCTAGATATCTGCCTATCTCATCTCCAGATAGCTAGATAAATATAGATACATGTATACACGTCCTTCTRCATTCCTTCATCTAAGATGGCTTCTCTATTTTTTTTTTCTCCCAAAGGTTTTTCTTCCCTGTGTTCTTTCTCCTTCTKCTTCAAGTGGTGGTGTGCTGTGGGGAACTTTGAGCATGCCCCATGACACAGTGTAGCTGCTTTCTCAGAACAGTTTTGTCACATATGTTAGTCTGCACTGGTCTGGGGCCATGTGGGGAGGCAGAGGATTGAGACATTCATGAAAATTTTCATTTTGAKTATATCAAGAGAGTTTCCAATTCTGTTCACTGACAAAGATACGGGAGGGCTCTGAATCATGAGAGACATGTATCATGGTGATCTTTTTTTGCTGCTTGAGAGTCTTGAGAAGAGTTTGCCATGACCTGCATTCAAAACCTRATTGCTCTATGGGCTGCTGCACTTGGAAAGAGTGGGAACAATTTCCCCTATCAAAGACAGCTACCTTTATAGGGACCTATATAAAGCTTTGTTGGTGCTCAGAGTTAAAACTCTCCCAGGTCATGTTATACCCGACCTATTAAAAATGCCCTTAGGACAGAATGAACCATCTTCCAAAACTACCAATTGCTCTCTGTTATCTGCAAAGGGAATTCAGATAATTATCAGGGAGATACACACTGACATTTGATTAGATGAGTTTTGCTCACTGTTTCTGTACAAATGGAAAGAAAAAAATTGTGTTGAGTCAGAGAAGRAATTTGATGGTTCAGAAAATGTGTTCAGCACTCCCTTTAGCATCACAAACTGTCAGACAAATGGGAAGGCAAAGCCAAAGTAGAGTAAGATTCTGCCAATGAYATATCTGATGAGTCTGCTAATAAGGAAGAATTACTCAAAATTCTGTGTTTTACCAAAAGCTGATGTAAATACTGTGCAGAGCTAAAATTAGCCAAAGGTGGTTAATACTTAATGTCTCAAGTCCTGGTCTTAACTTTGCAATATTGCATCTTTCTAAACTCCCTTGAACTAACATTGGAGTTTTTACACTTTTTTCCCTCTCTGAAAAAAATAATTCCTTGGTTACACCTGAGAATGCCCAAGGGAGCAAAAATTTATCTGAAAAGAGCCAAGCTTGGTTTGAGGCTATTCTCTTGATGCTTGTGGAAGTTTTAACTGTTCTGTCAGAATAAATTGTGCCAGTTGCTGACACCTTACGTGCTTTGGCCAAATTCTTCCTGATTTTGTAACCTTGTCACCCACTTTAGCTCAATTCTAAGATGGAGAATTGGTTCTTTGTAAGATTAATGTATGCTACAGAGGTATAGGTTTTAAAAATCAGTAAGACAGACACTTTTAGAAATGTWGCCATTTGCTAAACATTTTCTAGTGCTCAGTAAAATGGTCTTTACAAGAAAATCTTAGGCATTTTCACCATATGATCAGCTCATAGTAGTATCTGAAGGCAGAACTAAAAGATGTCTGCTTTTTCCACAGTGTCATTATATCTAATAACATATTATCTCCTCATGCAGTTTGCCCTTTTAGAGTATCATGGCTGAAATAATATTGCACCTCTTACAGTTACTGTATGGAGTATGGTGTTCACTTTATTGTATGAAAATTACTTGAAAAAATGACAAGATTTTTTTTTAACTCATGCAAAAATTTATGCAACACAACCAGAGCAGCAACTTTCCTTATGGAGTTGTGTAGCCCTGCTGCAGTGTTTGAGTCAATGGGAGTAATTTCACATTACTGCTGTATACTGCCCATTTCTAGTACTTACAGTACAAAAATAGCCTRGCATGTTCATTATTAATAGCCCTTAAAAATTTAAGTTTTTGAATATAAATGAAAAAAAATCAAAACAAAACAACACCACAGCAAACCTCTAAAACAAATGTTCAAAAGCAACCCAAACAAGATTAAAAAAAAAAAAAAAAAAAGAAAAAGTGTCAAAAGACTGTGAGCCTACCATAGGCAACCATGTTGTAAATAACAGTATTTTCTGCAGTTTCTGTAACTTAAGTCATTCTGTTTACAAGTGATCCATGTAATAGCGAACTTTCCAAGAAGGTCCCAGGTTGGAGGATTGGTGCTGTGCCTTCTGCCTCCCTGGGGCTGTGACTGGTCCCTGCCAAGGGCCCCCTCCTCTCTCCTCTCCCCTTCCCTGGGAGCAGACCATGCTCTCACATGAACTTCCCCTCTCTTCAGGTGATGCCTCCTGGGGCAGCATTCCTGTCTCAGACTAATGGGATGCATCTTTCTGATCAGGGACTAATGAAATTAGAAAGCCAGGATTCTTCTATTTTTTTTTAGTAGTATTCTCATTCCTTTTACTTTACTAGAGGCAAGGGGCTTTCATTTARCATACTCAGTGTTTTTTATTATCAAACAGACTGCAATGCTATAACCAGGCAGCAAAATAATTACCCTTAAATCTCGCTTTATAGGCAATTACTGTTAACTCTTTGCAAATTAAATCCAGTCTGATGGACAAKTTATGAAGCTCTGACTTACTATTGCTGTTGATAGGAGTAGATTTGAAACTCTGGAAAATGATTTCACATTTTAAATTATAGTCAGGGAGATTATTAGTGCAAATTGGGAGAAAACAAGCTACCTCTTCATTTTTTTAACACTGGCACTAGACCTRCCTGATAACTAGAAAATGTGTTGAATGCAGAGTTCCTCCATTAGGAACAAAATGTGGTGCACTTYCAAAATTTCTTAGGCCCTTTGGTGAGAGAAGGGGAATGAAGATGAAAACAGGATGGTTTGTTGTGTGATATGATAAATGGGAAGTTTGCTGATTTTATCTTTTCTAAATATTTACAAAACTATGTTGAGCAGCAGGTTAGCAACAGTTGTTAATTTCAGGAGGAAGCTAAGCTAAGCCCATTTTGTTGATACATTGGAAATAAGAGTCTTTTGCAGCTGTAGATGCTTTAAAAAATAAATTAGGGGAAAAATTAGAATGATGAAGTCCTCTGGGTCATATCTCACAAAATCTGTGCTATTTCACAGAAATCAACAAGTGACCCTGTAWGTCTCATAACTGGGAATTTCTTTTGCTGCCTACATTGTTGTAGTGTGACTGCAGTGAATGAGTATGAAATGCCATGAATGAATAAGAAATGCCATGAGCCAATTGAGCCATGGTGTACTAATCCAGGATAACTTCTGTAATTACTTTCAATTTTATGTAACTGCATATAAAATATGTCATATAAATAGTGAAATCATTGCTGAAGTACAAGCTGGGACCTCATTAAGGTCCTGAATAGCTTTAGCAGTTTTATCAAAGACTGATTACTCTTTCCATTTATCTTCATGGTGCTACAACAAATATATCTTCAGATTTGAATGATTGGGAATTCTTCTGTATAGATTTTRATTTTTCCTAAGGTCTCAGGGATACTCTGTTCCTCAGAGGGCARATCAGCATTACTGTGCCATGCCCTTGCTTCCTGAGGGTGGTCTAGATTTGGGAGTTTCAAATACAGGGCAAATACAAGTAAAAYGTGGTGTTGTGACATGGCTGATAATTCTGTTTTATCTTCCAGAGAATTAATACAACTGATAATAAACTTAATACAGAACATTCTTTTATGCATTATATGTTTTGGGATTTTCAAAAMACTTTAATTCTGTGGCATAAAAAAAAATCACTGGTTGAGYAATATTCCATTAAGTATTGCAGTGCAAGATCCTATCTTCTGTGAAAAGAGACATTCTCCATTAGAAGTTCATGTATGCTTTCTAGGAGACAGAAAGCTGCAATAAATGCCAATGTCTGGGAAATGAAGCAGATTTCTAGAAACTATGATGATGGAAAAACATTTTCACTGAACAAAGCAAAGGGAGGCTTTCTTTTGATTACCATTTGGGGGGAATAGCTCAGTATTTGAAAGTGCAAATGAAATAAGGGAAAAAATGCACTTTGGCCAGGCATGTTGCATGGTTCTCTCACTTTCTTGTGGTCCACAATAGCATTTTTGTTCCTCTGTAGTCAGATAATGGCAATGCAACATGCACTGATTGTTGCTATGCAGGACTGAAAAAATCTCTGGCTAAAAATCATGCCCCTAGATTTTAGGGTATTACATTCAGTCCCTGTGTGTTGGTGAGGTGCTTTGCCTTCTGTGCTGCAGTGGAGCATGGGTTCAGCTCCTGGCAGTGRTTGGAGCTCACGGCTGAGGTGTCTGCTCTTGGCTGTGCTGCTGTGCAGTGGAGGGGACCCCTTTGATTCGTGGGCAGTGAGCCACTGGGTGGGAGCTCAGTGAGCCAGGAGTGGGTTCCCAAGCAGGGGCAACGTGGTGTCAGTCCAGCAAAGGGATAATGTCTGACMGGTGCAAATAATACAGCGTGTCCTCCCTTATCTGACTGGCAAGAGGGATATTTGGAAATGTACATCAATTTTCCTGCTGATAAACACGCTYGAAATATTCTAACTCCATCTGTCCTGTTTCCTTCCTTTGTTTTGAGAGGAGAGGGAGGATTAGCAGTAAATAATAAGAATGTTGTTTGGAATCATGACATATGGAAGTATGTTTGCCGAGTGTGACTTCATAATATTTGTCCTGGTCTCCTACCTCTTGAGAGCTACCCTGTGGCCACACCTGGGAGCTGTTTCACAACCCAGATGAATCAGCCAGAACAACGTGGGTCTTTTGAGTCAGGGTGACCTTTTAAGAATTTTTTTTCTCTCTCTCTCTCTCTCTCCAGAGCTCACCATATGGCCAGGCTATCTCAGCATTTCTGCAGCAACAGCAGCAGCTTCTGATTTCTCTGCCTGTAGCCAGGCCCACCCTGCTGAAAGATGAGGAGATGAGCTATGTCAGAAGTTAGGAATTCTCACTGGAGTTGGAGCACATGCACATTTAAATACCTAGGGTTTACRTTTCAAGAAGGCTGATATGCCACTTCTTAAGAACTCTGTCTTAATTTGACTTCCCCAGAGAAGAAAAAATGAAAGACTCATGTCACGCACTGAGAAATCAGTTTCTCATGTAGTAAGATTCCTGACACAAAATAGCACAAACCTTATATTTTAAAATTAAGAGGTTTTGCCCTGGGGCAATAATTCAGGAAACTTAATTTTCTGCTATGTAGCTCTACYTAGTGTAGCTCTACACTGCAAAACAYCTCCCACAGTAAACTTAGGTGTTAGTGAAGATATTTGTGAGGTCTGTGATCTTTGCCCTTTGGTAAAAGCTAAGTATATGAAGTACATATCTCCTTTCTTTTTAATTTCCCTCTTCTCTTGTGGGTTTTTTTTTTTGGTGTTGTTGTTTGGCTGGGGGCAGGGGGTTGTTGGCAGMTTTTTTGCCTGTGTGTGATTTTTATTTCAAGGACATAGTAATTCTGTATTAGAAAACTGATGCTGCCAAAGGAAGGTGTATTTTGCTTTTTACTTTTGGAGCAATTAAGGCAGAAATTTAAGACTTTTACTTACTCCTCTTCACAGACATTACACTTCAGCACCCTGCAATTAGGACCCAGTCCTACTCCTTTGCTGCTGGCAAATTCACCCTGTAGATAAATTTTGCATTTATGCTGCTATAGAAAGGCTTACCAAAGAAAAGTGATGTAAAAAGCACTCTAATTAGCTAAATGCAGCTGTAAGGGTAAATCCAGGGATGTTGCAGTAAGTGCATTATAGCAGTGTGTTATTCAGGTAACAGGTTTTTTCCCTGGGGGGACTGATGMTGGCTTTGAAGAGTCCTCCTCAAAAATAAGAGTATAGAGACATGAAGCAATTAATTTTAAATATATTACCTGYAGATTCTAAGTGGCTTGTAATGCCTATAATTAGCTTCATGTAAGAACAAGAATATGTAACAGATGGAAATATCTCACTAGCACCTGCTTTGGTGTAAATTTATTGCTTATATCTGAATGACAAATAGATAKAGATATATAGGCATTACACAGTTTTTCTATAATCTGGAATGACAGCTCTGGTTCTTCAAGTTGCTCTGTGTGTGCTTTCTTCTTTAACTGACATATTTTTCTATGTTGTGCAGTCATTGTCCACAAATACAGCTGCATGACATCACCACATCCCACTTCTGGCCTAAACTCTTTTTCAGACCTAGATTAGATATCCATAGTTGAAAGCCACTCTTCACTTATGTCCTGCCTCAACTTTCTTTCCTGCCTCTGCCTTTGAAAGGAGATACAGAGGGTTTCTGAGTGTCTCAAGCAGCAGCAAAGTGCATTTGAGGCTGTCAAAATCTAGAGAGGGCTAAACTTATCCTTCACTGGGAAAATGGCTTGCAAGAATAGTGCTTGTATTGAAAACTTCCCTGTAAGTACTAGAAAAATATCTTAGTACTTCTGATTGTCCTTTTTACTGTTTCCATTTGCATAACGTCATTCCCAGGAAAAAAAAAATGGATTTTTGTCAGTGTTACTGTTTTTATTGTTAGACATATTATCTCTTAATCAGTTTTCTTCTTACAATACATGTTCAGGAGGGGAAGAAAGAAGAGGGAAGTGGGTTTAAACCCTCATTTGCACCAAAGCATGTATGTTGTGCATGTCCCAGTGTCCTGTGATTAAAATCAAACCACATGACTGCATGTTCAGTCCCTCAGATCTTATGGAGTTTATGTTCATTGTTCTTGCTTCCRACAGCTAAATATCTTTTGTGCTTGAGTCAGTTTGTAGAAATAGTGTAGTTCCATCGGTCTGAATCACATTTTTTGTATAACCAAGGAAAATGTAGACTGTTTAAGTTTGTAATATTTTACAGTCAAAGTCTGTAATATTTTAAATATGAGGTATTTTTGTTTATGTTCTGCCTACCWGATTTATTAATTGACCCCAAATAGGACCATGAGAGTTGCTGAAATAGTGCACAATCTTCTCAAAATGCAGAAGTGCTAAGGGGAGAGCAACACAGATCATGGGCAATAAGTTACAGAAATGCTGATAGCTCCAGTGGGTGAATGGGAAAACCAGAAACCTGGAGGAAAGGGAGAGAGTGGGACAGAGCCTCCAGTGTCCTTGGGACAACAGTCTGCACTGTGCACAAACTTTTTGGATCCTTGAGCATTTACAGAAAATGCAATACAAAAAAAGCTTTCTCTAAAGGGAAAGGACTGTGTAGCCACAATCACTAATATTTTGTCAGCCATAACAACCTGGTCTTTTGTCAAGACAGGGCATTGTCCTACACAGATTGCTGTGACCCTTGTGCTTGCAACAGTTTCTGAAGTCTGTGAGTGTATTCAAAGTTTAACAAGCATTAGTGTTGCTTCATTAAAAGCATTTGTTTCTTAACAGAATTCACAACTTGACATTGCCAACAGGTGTGTTACTAAGTCAGTGGGGGAAAAAAATTCTTTTCAAAGGTTCAGATGGAGGAATAAGGAAAACATTTCTTCTGAATAAAAATGTGTATAACCTTCTCAGCAAAATAGTGAACCTCAAAATATATTTTTTTCAGGATGTATCAAATAATTCAAAAGTATATTATATTTTGCCCCCCTTTTTGGAGCCAAAGCTTTTGAGAGCCCAACATTACCAATTATATATGGCACTGATATAGGGTAAAACTTTGTGCTATTTTGTCAGATAAAAACTTAATAACTAGATACTTGTACAGAAAATATTGTTAAAGCATAACTGAGCATCTAGAGGGATAGTGGTTGATCACCACGAGTCTTGTGCATCTGCAGTTAAATCTTCAGAAAAGAATTCTTTGATTTTGGATAAATTTTGCCAAATCAGGCACCAGCCCAGAAGCAGAATTTTGACACCTGTAAAGTTAAGTTTGCAGAGRTGGACTTCACATGAGATCTCATTAAGGGTGTTTCTCTCCAAGCATCAAGAAAAGAAATTGTGGGAAGGGGTYACAGAATTACATGATGCATTTCACAGCTTGGTTCTTATTCAAAGGAGAATGTTCTGCATGCCAATGTGACACCCAATCTGCAGGGCACAAGGGGGTTTGCAGGGACATAGAGCAATGTGTAGGGACACAAAGTCATGTGCAGGGACACAGACGAGTTTGCAGAAGCGCAAAATAATGTGCAGGGACACAAAGGACCGTGCAGGGACACAGAGCAGTGTGCAGGGACACAGAGTAGTGTGCAGGAATACAAAGGGGTGTTCAGGGACAAAAAGGGATGTGTGAGGACAGAAAGGAGAGTGCAGGGACACAAAGGTTGTTCCAGGGATACAAAAAGAGATGTGGGTGCACAAGTGCTGCTGAGGGACACAGAAGCACCTGCCTGTGTGACAACAGAAGGCCTTTGAAGTTCCACATCCAAACCTTCCACCCTGCTGGTGCACCGCAGCTCTTTTCCCAGGCTGTGGCTGATGTGGATGCTGGAGCTGTGCCTGCAGGGCACCTCTGCTGTGCAGGGCACACAGCAGCCACTTGCTGGCATGGACAGCTGATCGGCATGGCTGTAACCCACTTAGGGCTTACAAGAGCATGAACCAGCACATGGGCYTAAACATGACTGCGTGTTTTGTTTTAAGTCACTCTCTGAAGATACACACAGAACCAACCTTCTTAAAACATCTTTTAAAAATGTGAACATGTAAATCCTATACAGACTATGTCTTAAATATTGTCCAACTGCAATTCTATTTTACATTCCAGTGGAGCTTGAAAATGACAGCCTTCAGGTATGTTACTGGAGTACGCTGTGCTTGAAGTTTCAGTATGATGGGGAGAACACGAAAGTAATTTATTTCCAAACATCTAATACACCACTGTGCTGAGTTCATTATGTAGAGGAGTACAGACTGACACAGATTAGATGAGATTCATTATCCCAGATTACATATCAGCTCTGACAGCTAAAATGTCTCAGTCCTTTAAAAATGGAAACTGCAGCCTTTCTCTAGTATCACCAATTAAATGCTGGCTTGATCAGTGACTGATGTAGAGAACTTAAAGAAAAGATGAAAGATGTTCATGGATGAGAAGTTCTGGAATCTTCTCCTTGAAAACAATAATTTCATACTTTGTAAAAAGAGTTCCTTAATTTCAAGGATTGAGTAGTGGTGATACTTTCATGAAAACAATTCAATGTATACTTGCCTGCAGATGTGTGTGATTAYTTACCAAGATGGTCTGTGATCATGGTTATTGAGAAGAGCTTCTTAGCATCCTGTTGAAGTTTTTGTAGGTTTAGCTGCACTGGGAACTGTCAAAGTGTAGAATGGGGAAAATTGGAATTTCAGGAAAAGTAGAAAAGGCAACATGGAATAGAATATACAGCAGTAGCATTAAGAAGGAAGGAAGCAGAAGGTGCATTATTGATWAAATTTACTAAACAATATCTTTTAAAAATGTGGTGGGGGAAGAGGAAAAAGAAGAAAAAGTTAAGTTCTTTAATTKGTAGGGAATACTAGCAAAGAAAACATTGTGTGGAAAAAGCTGGGATCTTAAAAACATTAAAGGCCCAATTAGAGCAGGTGTGAGAATATTTGAGTCAAAGTCCTGATGTCACTGGTGAGTTGGTAAAGAAGGAAATTTCTGGGAGGAATATCATAGTTTTCACCTGCAATCCTTCAGAATAACTATGGGCAGGGGAGTATGGACTAGGTGGAGTCTGTTGAACTGAAACACAGAAAGTCTTTCCTACAACAAATGGGTTGTTTATATAGTTCATTGCTCCAGGTGACAGCTGATGCAGGAAAGAAAGAGCTGCAGGTTTGGAAGTTGGCCTTGTGTTTGATGCAGAAGGAACTGGGGGCTTCATTTAGCTCTGGAAGTCAAAACTCTATCTTTGTATTGCAGGAAGATCTGGAGAAGATGTGACCATGCTGAATTGCCAATCACATAAATGCTTTTCAGGAGGGAATGTGGGCAAGCCAGTCAAACCTGCAGCCTGTAAGCTCAGACCTGTTAACCTTCACAGCTCCAGAAATGAGTCCTGCTGACACGGACGCTTCTGAGGYTGGAGCTGGAGGGAGGCTTTGCAAGAGGCTTCCCCTTAACTTTGYCTTGAAYCTGCTGAAGARGGTGCCAGAGGTGCCTGTGCTGAAGGCTAGCACTGCCARTGGCCAAGGGAACCCCCAGATGAGGTGACACAAYTGGCTGGGAGTCACTSCTGGTCCCTTCTGCAGCTTCTCCCCCAGTAGTTCTAAGGCCAGATGAGCTCAGCCAGGTCAGCTGCTCACAATGCACRGCTGCCACTAAGGACAGACAAAACTCAGAGAGTGAAAACAGACACAGGCCACAGCTTTACCACGAGAGGCTTTTGATTCTGTAAATTCTGTTCTTCTTGTCTTGTAACAAAATCCTTCCCAGGGCCMGCCATCTTACTAGCCATGGCCTTTGMTGTGCCTGCTGCCTTCCATCTCACACAAGCAGCACCAGACYTTCAATTTTCAAATTCCATGGTCTCTGGTGGTCCAGTTAGAAAGCCCCAAAACCAGAAAGAGCAGCAACAGAGCAGGGAAGACAAATGAGCAGAACTCTTGCTGACCAGCAGAAACACAGAACTTCTGGAACTGAATACACAGGCTCCCACTGGCTTTGGTTGATTGGGGGTTTTTTGGTGGTACTGGTGGCTTTGTTGTTGGGTTTTTCTTTCCCTGAGACACATTTGGGATATCCCATCTGACTTTCAGTCTTCGGAGTTCATGGCCTAACTGCACCCCCACAGTGGCTGCTTGATCCATGTTTCTGTGGGTTCTGCCTGTGCAGTGGAGAGGGAGACATCCCTCCTGTCACACAGTGCTTTGTGCAGCATTGATGTTCTTATGCTGTACACACCAGTGCCAAGTAAATAATCACACCAAAAAGGCACAACATTCCCATCCAAGCATGAAGATTTATTAAGTGTCAATAATTAAAATCAATTTCCCCAAGCCAAGTTAATTTTGCCCAGGTTATAAACCGGTAAGGGATCTCTCTGTCCTCATCTCAACCCAAAATATTTTCTGCCAAGCTCCCCACCAGCTTCTCCCCAATCCTGTTGATGGACTGGAAGTGATGGGGCAACCTGGAGGGCACCTGGCAGCCAAGGACACCCCACTGCAGTCCTGCATGGTGTGCCTGTGTCCCTGAGAAGGAGGCTGTGGTGATCCCAGCTTCCTGTCCACTTTGTGCACCAGGCTGGGTGGTAGGGAGGGCTCCATGACATCTGTGGCTTAGCTGAGGACTGATGCAGCATTTTTCCATTTTTCCTCTGTGCATGTGGAATAAATCCAGCATTTAAGGAAGATCTAGACCTTCTTAGGTCTTTCCCAGCCACCAGAACTGAAGCTGAAAGAGCTGGTCTTATAGTTTTGGAAGACAGGACCTGACTTAAAACCTCCCCTGTGCCTGCAGTAAGTTGACATTTGGCTGCCAGGCCTGGCAGGATTGCAAACCCTTTCACTCTGATGTAAATACCCCTCAATGGCAAAACCTGCACCAGAGCATATGCCTTCTTCACTTCTTCAAGAATTTCTTTCTGTTTTATAAATAATAACTGTGTATCTCTGCTGCAGCTCCATTTTTCTTCTGCAGCTTTGTTAATGCAGTAAAATTACAACTAAGTGTTAAGTCTGCAGGTAATTTTTATGATAATGGCAAGTTGGGATTCCTGACTGTGACAAAAATACAAGAAGCAGCAGATTAGAAGACCTCTCTATTATGGAAAATTAGCTATTTCAATTTATCTTTTGAGAATATATTTAAATATGATCAGAATACACAAAATGTTATAAAACATGTTAATTTAGGGAGCATTGGCAAAATATTATGCCTTCCTCCAAATTATTTTGCATTGCCTGGCTTTCAGTCTTATATCTTATGATTAGAAATGTCTGTCCCACCAGGTTTAAAGAAGAAAACATACATAATAGCTAAAAACAGCCTAAGAACTTTTGAATCTGTCATATATTAAAATTTTCTTTGTTGTCTTGTGCTAAGGGATCCTGGGCTGGCACTGAACATAAACTTCTTGGCAAAAGCAATTTATTTCAGTGAAGACACTGCATAGGAATTGATGATTCAGCACAACACAAACCTTCAAGGAGAAAACCGTGTATCTTACCAAAAAGAGGGCTAGTAAGGATACTCATGGGCACACGGGCTTTCAGAATCCAGAAAATGCCTAGACCTGAACTTGCTGGTTGTAAAGTTTGTTCAAAGCTAGATTTATATATGCAAACACGAACAACCATTAATTTTTCCCTGTCTGATTTCAAATGATAACTTTCCTATGTACAGAGCAAGCTGTTAGAAGTCCATAAGCTCCACCCTGCTTCCCTTCCCTCGAGCAGGGGAACTAGAGTCAACATGTGAGGATGTTCATGCTGCCACATGTTGTCATTTAGTGTTAAGTCCAGTCTGCCTCCTGCATCTGGAGATTGTCATGAAGAGCAGTAATCAATGGTGTTGACACCTGCTCATAGTACAGCCTGTTTAAAACTCTTCCTGATGAAGAAATATAAAAAAAAAAACCAAGGAAAATAAACCAGGCAGGTAATTCTGCAATGGCCCAGGAAGGAAGGCTTGTAACACAGAAGGTTTTACAAAGTTTTTACTGCTCAGCACTCTTTTTTCCTCACATGCAGTCTTCATGAAGTTTAAATAAGTAATGTTTATTCTTCATTAGTATCTTTTAAGAGGAGGAGGGGGGAAAAGTGCTGCTTATGAGATGGGGGTTGAAATGGTGCTTTAAACAAGGCACATGTATTCCCAGGAGGGGTCAGTTCACTGGATAGTTTCAGTGGTCAGGCTTTGGGACTTAGGGAGGCCAGTCACACCATATCTGTGCACAGCATCTGTCTGTGACTGTGAGAAAACCCTTGAGCCAGCCCAAGGGTCTGGGGCTGCATCTTGCACATGTAGTGTTAGCACATGTGTTGGAAGATTTGCCTCACTGTGTCCAAAGTTCAGTATTGAGGACAAAAACATGCATGGCTTCCCTTGGTCCACTCTTCCACCTTCTTTTCTTTGCTCTCCTCATTTCACTGAACTGCTTAGATGTGGGTAGCAAAGAACTCTCCAGCCCCTGACAAGAGAAGAGCATTCTCAAGGAAAATTAATTCTCAAATAAAATATCCAGATCGGTTTCTGGGTCTGTTTGACCTCATGTTGAAAGGTGAACTCCCCACTATTATAAGTTCAGTTTCAGCCAAGTTTAAGTGACATGTTTTCTCCGACTTGGCAGGAAAAGAATTTGGTTTCCTATGAAGAACTCCCATGCTTTTAGAAATACAGCTACTCAAATGTGTGGTCTGACCAAACATATTTGAGAGGCTAAAGGAAAAAGAAGAAATGGTGAATGTATTTTCTATACATTTTTCTTACACAGTGCTGTAGGAAGTGCTGTAATCTTCACCTTGTATGTGCATTTCAGCAATCACACCTGAAGTTTTGCTTAGGAGCCCAAATTTCAGAAAGGTGGGTTACTTCAAGGGAGCAGTGTACACAGAGTACAGCAGTAACCTCTGGAATTAGGTATAGTTTGAGTTTTGCTTCTGTGCTTTTGAAATTGATGCTTGAGATAATGATTCTTGCTTGTAAATTTGGGTCAGATATTGCCACTCAGTGAAAGGCAGGGAAGTCAGATTCAGTGCTGGGGGTCTCTTTCTTCTCAATATTTAGCTACAAACTAAACTGAAATTTAAGAAGTAGCATTTGATGTGGGGGAAATTATCTAGTGTTAATGTGGATATGAAAGAATGCAGCTAATGTGACACCTAACTGAATTAAAAAGGCACTACATCCAGGTGTAACAATGTGTTTAGCCTCTCTGTGGGATAGAGGTCATTTTCTATAAATTTTCTGCAATATTTGAGGGAGGATCTTCATTGGAAGCAAGTTAGAAATATGCTGCTGCAGTCCCAGCAGGAATTATCAGCTGCTGGTCCAGCCACCCTAGCAGGAGTGGCTTGAACTGCTGCATTTAATTTGTGTCTCAGCAGCCAACCTACCCCATGTCTAAAAAATTATAGTTCTACAAACTGTTATCTGTGGCATTTACAGGTTCAAGAATATTGGCAAGCACTAGTTTGATTACAGTTTGTATGTGGTTTTTTTTTGTTTTTTAATGGTGTAGGTCTTTTGCTGTGTTTATCTAAGGCTCCTTTTATCTGCTGAATGCAGTGAAGGCTGAATATAAAAATAACTTTTTGGGCTATTGCATTGCCTTTGGAGGCCAGTCTGAACAATTGCTGAAAAGTCCTTTCACCTCAAATATTAGAAAATCTACTCAGCAGCTAAAAGTAAAAAAAAAAAACAAAACACCCAAACACTAAATCAAAACAACAAAAAACTGAAAAGGTATGGATGTTTTCATTCTAAAAATCAAACCAGCCAGAACTCTGGAACGCAATTTCTGGAATTAGACTTCCTTGCCTTCATTAAAGATTTATTTTATTCCTATAGTATGTGGGAATTCAAGGCTTTTTGCTGCTCCTAAATGATATATGTTTTGTGAAATTTTCCATTCTGTTTACAAATCATGAAATAATGAGGGAAAAGGCAGGGCTACAGTGGCTTGCAATTGCTTGCAAGCCCTGTATATGTAGATATTGATATTTAGAAGAAGCTTTGAGATTAGATTTGAATAATTTAAGAATTGCTTGTTAGATTACTGCAGACAGAGTTTGTTTGATACTTCTACATGAAATACAAGTTGTGAGAATTCCCAAATTTACATGTATGTATTTTTTAAAGTGAAGGCAATATTAGTAATACCATGGAATATGCACTCTTAAACTAATTTTAATTCCTCGCTGTTAATAGATTTTCTCTTATATTTTTTGTTTGTTTTTCGACATTTTGTTTTGTTTTGTTTTGTTTTGTTTTGTCCAGTCTTTTAACTTCGAACAGGATGTTTAATTTGGAAGTCTAGGAATAGTAATTTCATTTCTATAAATCCATTTTGACCTTTTAGTGTATATCTAAGAAAAGGTAAATTAATGAGCTTTAACTTTATACTTCTGTAAACTGCACAAAGTAATCAGTATTCTTTGCGAAACCTGTAATGGACTTTGATCTCTTGCTGCATTTTTGGCAGCACAGATTTCCATGGCTTTGTACCAGGTACAGTTTTCTTGGGACCAATCATTCTTTCACGTGTTTTTATTGGACAAACTTGATTGTGTAATTATTGCTTGACTGCATGCAGCACAAACTAATTTATTTTTAAAAAATCAATCCAGAACTTAAGGAATTTAATCCAAATGAAATTTACAGGAGATTACATTGAGAACTGTATTTGTAATGAGTTGATTCAGAGGCAATATAAAAACCAGGATGAGCGGGTATGGTGTGGAAATGCTGACCTACTTTTGAAAAGATTGAATTTCCTTCTTACAGTGAAATTACTGCCAATGAGTGTTATTTTATTTTAAAAGCTGCAGCTCGAGGAATTTACTTGTACTACCTACCTGTGGCCAAGTAAACATATGGCTGCATTTCATTTTGGTTGCCTGTCCTGTTTCAGAGGCAGAAGCTTTTTCTGGGTTTCAAGGAAGAAATGCTTTTTCCAAACTGGGTCAAATTCTGTCTTTTCCTGTTTTGTATTTTCTCTCTCTGCCAGGCTCCACTGCAGGATCTTGCAAATTCCATTTCTCCTTTATGTGCAAATTCTGCTGATCACTTCCACCTCCTTAACACCCCTCCTGGGTGTCCCTGCCTTCCTTCCATCTGTGCTGATGCCACTATTTTTGACTGCATCTATTTGCAGTGTGGCCGTGCCTTTTCTCTCAGTCTTGCTGTCTGGAGTCCTTAGCACAGGCAGGGCACTGTGGTGCTGCTGCCCAACCTTTAAAGCAGTGTCTTTCTGAAATCATTGGAAGCTCAGTAACACCTGAGAATAGTAATAACAAAAATAATCCAGAGTGCTCAACCAATTGTATATTGAGAGGTGGGTGGGGAGGGGGCAGAAGGTTTTGCACATTTAAAATGTTTTAAAAGCACTTTTCAAAATCATGTCTTAGACAACACACATGCAGAGGTCAGATACTGAATTTGAGTCATTTTGATGTATTTAGTGGCACACACTTACTTGGTTGACTAATGGGTGAGTGAATTTASCATGCCACTGAAGTATTTGTACTTCAGGAAAACTATTTCTGTGCTAATACTGGGATGTGTGTGCCTCAGCTGTGATACATTCCCTGCACAGGACATCATGAGATTTCRTATGTGTTGTCATTGTCTGCATTATAGGTGGCATCACAAAAGTGAGTGGTTTTGTTGTCCATTATGTCCAAGCAATAAAGATGTATAAATGATTTTCAGGTTTTTMTCGAAGTTCAATACATATATGTATATATAGAAACAGGTTTTTGTAGTAAAGAATTTGGCATCTTCACAATAAGATGACTCTTGTTGTTGTTTTTCTTCTTTAGCATGATCACAGTTATACCTGGGACTTTAAAAGTAAATCTTTAACAGAATCATTAAGCAGATTTCCAGATTGAAATACATTTATGAGTAAAGGAAAATGGCAATATTTTCAACAATTCTAATTACTATTCTCTAACTTGGCCAACTGCACATTCCAAGAATATGCCTTCTTTTCCTTTCCTTTACTTTTCTTTTTTTTCCCCTTTTTTTCTCCTTTTTTTTTTTTTTATCCCTATTTTTCTTATTCCAGCCAATTTCAAATAATTTATSTTTTGAATTCAGGTAGACTGTTTCCAGGCAAAGGTGCAAAAAACCCAGCAGCTGGAAGCTCCTTTAAGCCTAATTTTACTTAGAAGTAAATAAATGCACACTTACAAACACAAATATATATAARAAATATTGCATATAAATGTGTATGCATATATGCAAAGATATATTTCTACATATTCACTAAATACAAAGAGGCAAAAGCTGACCGAATCAATTCTAAATAGTCAAACACAATACAGTGAGTAATCCTCTGGAATATGGGAGACATGATTTCTGTTTTCTAGCCTGAACTGGTAATGGGTCTCTTGTCAGTCATACTCTGCAATGCACTTCTGCAAGTGATTACCAGCTGTTTGGGCTCAGGGCCCTCTCAGTTTCTCCCATTTAAACCGTTAGTGGAGTTGGGTTAAARAGTCTCTAGGGTTTGTGTCTGCTGCTTATCAAATAAGTGCCTTAACCATTGAGTATGGGTGATCTCCTTCTATGGCAGTATTTACATTTATCATTCAGACAAAGCAAACACCCCTTGCAGAGAATGGSACATTGGGAGGCTCCAGGTCTGCCTGTCTGGCCATGAATTCCATGCCCGAGGCAAATGGCGTGCTGCCACAAGGATTCCTGGTTTCTGTATATTTGTGTATTCTCACAAAACGTATCAATGAAGTTTTCAGTTGGTGCAAATTCGAGAGGAGGTTCTGAGGAGCCGGATGATGGCAGTCAATGTTTGATGTTGCAAAAACTTAGGGTAGGGGCAAGAGGTTACAATTAGCGGCTCTCTGTGCTTCAGCTTCCCATGAGAGTCTTGCAGCTGAATCTTCCCACTGCTCTTTGGTGATGAAAGCTTGAATTGCTCCAGTTGGTGACCTTCCAAGTCACACAGTCACTCGGGWAAGCTGCACGTGCTGATTCAGCAGAAAGCTCCAGCAGGAAGCCAAAGAAAGAAGCAGAYCAAACCACCTGGATTTACATGAGGCAGTTCTCTTTATGCATTTACATTAAGTTCCACAGGCTGATTTCTGCTTGCACCACTCCRCCCCACTCCTCAATACCTTTATTTTTTTTATAACAGTGAAGAAGTGAAGATATCCTGTTACCAACAAAGATACAAGGAATCAGGTCCATACTAATAATAGATCTCTGCTCTTTAGCACCAGACATAGTGTAAGCAGGTTGCCATCCTGTTCCTGATTTCCTGTACTGGTTTCTGCCTGGATGAGGAAAGCAGAGCTGGTTGTTAGTTAATGTTAGGTGTTTTCTTTCCTGGCTGGTGAGAGCTTGGCAAAGCCATGTACATCAGAAGCCATGTACATCAGAAGCCATGTACATCAGAAGCAAAATCTTTCAAAGCGTTCCCAAGTCTTGCCATACCTTGTCATCAATTTTACACCAAATTAGGACTGCGGAGGTATGCAGAAATCTGTTCAATAGAGAATAATTTCCAAAGAAGCACCTTTGTTTGTGTTTTGAATATTGACTAATGKGCCTGATGTCAAACTGCTCAACTGGATTCTCTCTCTGGGCTGTCTTACATCTCTTTCAAGCATTATGCTGCCTGTCTTCCAGGTTTGGGTACTGTCAAATGAACTGTTAAAGMTGGTGTGATGCTATCTACCCTTTCTGGTGAAGATGTCTGTCTCATCTCTAAGACAGTTAAATAATCTGGGGTGTTCTAGTGGCTAGGCTCTTATTTACATGGAAGGCTTTGCAAACTGGTGATGCAAATACTGACAGTAGCTTTACTGAGAGTCAGGGACTGACTGCCCTCCATTGCCACAGCAGCAGTGAACATCAAGAGATTTGTACAGGAATTATCTATTTATTTGGACTAATAGCTGCTGCTAAATAGCTTCTCTAATCTGCCCCCACCCAAATACAATAAATTCTAGAAAGTTTGCTGCCTATTTGTAAACTAATGAGTTTAATGTTTGTATTGCACTCTGTGTATGTGAAGCAAGGTACAGGAATGATTTGCAGTTTATGCACTGACTTCCCCATTGCAATCCTGCAGTGAAGTACTGGAGATATAAACCTTATCACAGCACATTCTTAGAATTCTATCTTTTAACAGTTTTGTTGTATTTAAAAGATMTGAGGGTTTTTTTAATGTGATATATTTTTTCTTCTTGCTAAATAGAGTCTTTGGAGACTTGGCTAGGGAGAGGAGATCTAATTAAATTCATGTAATGATTCTGGGAGTCACTGAAGCTCTCAGTACTCCCACACGTTTATCAATATACTTTGAAGAGAGACAAATCATTTTAGCATTTGAGATGAAGTGAAGATTAATTTATATGTGGTGCAGAGAAGCCCTCAGATGACTGAGCTGCACAACCCTTGCCACAGGTGACCTTTCTTTATGAAGAGGTCTTTCTGAAATAAYTCTTCTCAATCAAATGCCAGTTCTTGTGCTCACTCATAAAATTATGAAAATAGCAATGTGCCTACTACTCAGAGCCTTGTATGGCACCTGTCTGGCCCATGCTGAGGTGGGAGAAGAGCGGGGCACCCATGGCAGTTTTGTACAGCACCTAGAATAATGAACCTTGCCCCACAGCTTTATTCCTGTGGTCAAGCGTGGCTATTCCATTCTACAGTTTAAAAGAAAGCTGCTCCTGTCATTGCTGTCTCCTGTAGACTCACTGAGATGGGTTTCTCCTGCTTCAGAGGGATCTGCAGTGCAATTTGGCATCTGGTATGCATGAGAATTTTCTCACTGCAGAGCTGCTGTATGTGCTTCTGCAGTGGTTGTTCAGGAGGTCATATATGACAACTGCAGTCTCCTCTACCTTAAAAATATGCAGCTACTTAGAAGTGCTGAGTCTTGGAATGGGTCTGAGGGAAGGAAGTTTCCAAAAATGCCTTCAGTGATGGTGCTTCAGTGCATCTATTTTGGGTAGAATACAAAGGGATCTGGATGGTTTGTAACAAGTATGAGCTTGCCAGAGGTTTCAAACTCTCTTTAAGTAATTCACAGATACAGGGCCCTTCCTTGACAGCAACAAGTAAAGCACAGCAAGTTGAGCCTCTCTCTGGAAACCGTCTGCCCCAACTATGCACTCAGAGAAGCGCCTTCCATCCTGCAGAGCCATAATTTTAAGAGTGCTCAGACTTTTCACATTCAAGTAATCACACCTTGAAGGCAAACAGAAGATGTAAGCTCAGGRTACTTTTGCTGTGAACAAGTCCCACCAGTTTACACTGAATTATGCTAAAGCGCTGCCTCCTCCATTTGGTGCCAAATTTGACTTTTTGGTCCAGTGGGCAAGGAGCAGCACAAAAATTTTCTCTTCTGTTTCACCATTGCTGTCATCAGCAATTAGTGAGAAGGCCCCATAATGTAACTTACTGTCACAGATATGTTGCCTTAACAAAAACAAGATGTGGTGACTTGATTATCCAAGGAAACACCCAGGGATTGCCWTGAGACAGAAAAGGTGTGGCCAAGAAGGATGTTAAACTCTTGCAACTTCTGTTGGCTGAGTAACTGCTGAGGTTCTCTGGTTGAACACAGAGGGGTTTTGACACTTCTTGGGGTTGGGGGGGAGGGTTTATTGCATCTGTGGGGAAGAGTTGAGATAGTTTTGCCCGAACTGGGAGGAGTAGAAAGTGTAGGCAACTCTGTTTATTGACAGATTCGAAGAGTTGTATGTACAACCCAACTATTCTTCCTTTTTTTTTTTTTTTTTATTATTTTAAATTTAGTGGGGCTACATCCATTGTCTACAGATGCAGGCAGAAAGGGACCCAGAAACCTTACGCCGTCAAAATGTTGAAGAAGACAGTAAGTCATTTTTGTTTTGTTTTGCTTTGCTTTGGAATATGTTTGGGATTTTCTCTGGGCTTTTTTTTTTCCTTTTTTTTAGGCCATTTTTTTGTTGTGGTTTTTTTTTTTTTTTTTTTTTGGTGCAGTTTATTCCTGTGGGGAAAATGTGCCAGATTTAGGATTATAAGCTGCTGAACTTGTATTTTCCATGAGTGAGCTTTGGCTCCTCATCACCAAAACAGCTGTTAGAGGTAACAGTACTGTAGAGGGAATGCCTAATCCCCACAAATCTGGCTTGTACCTTCAGCTGGTGTTGTCTGTATACACTTGGATTTGGCAAGAAACTTAAAGAAAAAAATATATCTTTTTCTTTCATTAAAACACCAAAAAAYGACACCTTGAAAAATTTAAACATTCAGTGTTTTCTCTTTAATGTAATACATTATTTTGCTCAAAAAATGCCATGACACAATTTATCTTTTTTCAGAAACTGATTTAAAACACCAACTCAAACCCAAGTGAAATGAAATATATTGTAGTGGGTTTTTTTTACCACTATGAAATTGTTAGAGAAGCAGTTGAGGTGACAATTTATTTTTAGAGCTCCATATATGTCACACTTATACTACAGCTATTTTTGTGWGTTCTGAAAAATAGACGGTGGAAAGCAAGAAGAGAGACTAAGAGAAGAAAGGCAAGCTATGGGCCGAGAGATTTCATACAGAAAGACACTGTGGGGCATGGGGTAGAGCAGTTCATATTCRTAGGATGGAAAGAGATGTCTGAGAGAAAGCAAGCAAGCTGTGAGGCATGTACATGGTATTTTTTCATGAATGGTTTTGATTCAGTTTATCCCAGCATTAGAACGTTCATTATTCCATAATGTTCAGGAACGTTCACATGTAGAAATATAAGGATGGGTGGGTAGGCATAATCATGGCCAAATTGTGGCTCCACTGGTGGTCTTAGTGCAAGATGTAATGAGTYCGTTTCACATGAGTAAAATGTTGGCATTAATTTGTCATCTTTGAACARGAGCCAAGGTTTAAACTGGCACAAAGATTCAGTTGTGTGTGCTGCTTTTGAATTTGCATCTGGCACACTGGAAGAAGCAGAGCATGTGCATTGCTGCAGCTTGTGGTCTGCTGTTCCTATGGAAGGGCAGAGAATTTTTGAGGTTTGATCTGTTCATTATGCCAGTGATTCTCATAATGTTTTAGGAGTATACTGTCCTGMAAGTCTCATTCTGAAATGCAATAGGAAGAACTACATTTCTTAAAAATATTTCTCTGCCTTTTGATTTTTTTTTCTTTCATGAAAATTAATTCATGTTTACAATTGTCACATTTATTTATTTATGCTAGATCTGTTTTTCTGTGTCTGAAACTAGTCAGTTTAGACTTTGGTAGACTTGCTGTAGCACAGGCTTGATTTTCTTTTTTAATGTCACCAAAGGAAAAGACGATAGTTATGTAAGTTGTTTTTACATCAGCAATAATATATGTTTCACTTAATGCAGCCTTGGTTATATTAGCAGTGTGGTTAAGCAGTTCACAGAGCTGAGTTGTTCCCAGTGTAATTAATGCACTTTAGGATGTTTTGCTATGAAAACAAGTAATCCTCTTAGACAAATGAGCTTTTCTGTGRAAATGAGAACATGGGAGACAATGCRTTAAGGATGTGCCACTGCTCGTGTCTGACCAATTTGGAGATGTAATTATTGTAACAGGGACTGAACTACCCGTGTTAGTGTTCTTACAGCAGGAGGTCTGATCTTTGCTCAGAGTGTCTCAYTATAAAAACTAACCATGTGTGAGCCAAGTCGTGTACTAAAATGTTGATCAGCTTAAGTTTCCTCTTGCCCTTTTGAAAACAATTAGAAAAAAGGATGGCAGTTCAATAGTAGAGGAAAAGGGATGGGAGGAAAAGAAGAAGAGCCTGTGATTGTTTTTTGGTAGAGTCCCATTTCTTCAATTCCATTCATAAATGTACATAAGGGAGCTCTGAAGAGCACATGGGTTGAAATTAGAAGACAAAGGAAGATGACAAAAAAGCAAARACTCTTGATTTTTCCATTCAAACTGACTGTCTGAATGGAAATAGTCTGCTGCTTCAAACAAGACTGACTCTCTAAGGAAAAGGTCTGTAAAAACAGGGTGAAGGACAGGGGTAGGGTGGTCCAGATTGCTCTGAAGTGATGACAAGTGATGTGTGATTAGGAGCTGGTGGCTGATGGGCAGCTCCACTGTCTCTTATACACATCTAGATGTGTATAAGAGACAGGCTCTGAAGTGATGACAAGTGATGTGTGATTAGGAGCTGGTGGCTGATGGGCAGCTCCAGATTTTTGAGTGATGATCACTGAAGTGCTGTAATTTGAAGTAAAGTATTAGAAATTATTACTTTTGTCCCATGGGAACAGCTTTGGTAAGAACATAGGATCCTTTAGGATTGAAGTAGTCCACTAGGAACAGACTGCAAGAAACATAAAATAGCTATCAGGGTTCTTTTGAGTAATTTTTCATTTTGCATGATTAATACATTCTTATTTAAGAGCAAATAAAATTTTGGGCAAGACCTATCATCCAGTTCTGAGAATACATGCTTGTACAGGGTTTTGAGTTCCTAGGAGGTTCTGCAATTAATACATTTTTTAACATCTTGTTTAATAAAATAGGAGTAGATTATTCGCTAATTTTTGGGGGGTCTGGGGGATGTGGTCATTTCATCTGTGGTTTAGAGGTTTTTTAAAGGGGTTAAACCATCAAAGAGTAAAAGAACAAAACATTTATACAAACCTTTCTGTGMGACTAAAATAAAAGAAAGTGTTCATAATATTACATTTCTGTTGAGAGTTTTAATAATTCTTAACCATTAATACAAATTTTCTACAATTTCAAYGGGAGGAAGAAAAAAGGGTTTTTACTGCTTCAAAATTATTGAAGCAGAATGCTTCCATTTTCTGTTGATTTTAGTCTTGTCAAGCCCAAGTTTAGGAGTAGTTTAAAATCCTTTAATTACACTTATGGTGAATAAAATTTACTTCAACAAACACCTCTGATTCTTARGCCTGAAGTGTCTTAATGTCAAAGTTGGGAAACTAAGAGGCAAGTTAGAACTTTAGCTTCTAGAGCTGCTAAAACACAACTGTCAGAAGGGTTAAAGAGGTACAAAGAAAAGTTGATTTTTGAATTAGCAGGAGAGACACTCTCCAATAACATATAAGAAATAAAATTTTTAATGGTTCTTAAGAGCTACCAAAAAAAAGTTTAAAACCCAAAATCTATGGGTCAGATGAATTGCCTGTGATTTCCTCATCTAACCTTTGTGCTTAGTTCCTGGGCATAACTGAAATGTATTGCCTGCTCATTTGCTATGTTTAGCAGGTCTMTTAAATTCCATGCAGGTGGTAAATGTAAAGATATGAACCATGTCATTTCTTTTGGGGGAAATCTATTTCATGAAGCAAGAAGAAGCAAAAGCAGATCACATAGCACTTCAGAAAAAGTCATCAAATGAGCAGAGTACTGTGATGAACTTTTACACTTGCAATTGCAAATATGAGATTGTTTTCTTTTTACTATGCATTTTACCACTCCTTGATGACTCAGTGCTACAGAAAAGTGAAGTATCTTTAGGATACACTTTACAAAAATTATTCTTACTACTCTTAAACTGAGATTTAAAAARTATGTGATATTTACAACCAGTCATTCTGGAGTGGTCATTGCTGCAAACAACTTACAGCATATGGATCATATTGGAAGAATGAAGTTCTCTAAGGAAGCAAACATATATATGTGGTATTTTTTAAATGAAGTCTCTTATCTGCTTTTCCACATTTTGGTGTGTTTTGAGGAAGCTAAGCAGCCTGGGGTAAGAATCTGGGTAYGTGAATGCCTTCCAAGAAATTAGATCCACCTCCGCCTTAAATTTCCCACCTGAGTCTGGACAAGTTTCTTTAAAAATAGTGATGAGAACAGATGGACTCTGCTGCATGGTTTCTAAACTAAGACACCAAGTGCCTGCCTACATTGTAGGTCTACCAAGTGCTAACTACTGCAACTGAAGTAATTGTGGTGCTGCCACTGCAATAAAGCAACATGCTCTGCTGAAAGGACAATAGGATTCTGAGCTGGGTTGCCTGTAGCCTGGGTCCTGGCATGTTCCCAGTATTTCTTTTGGTTTCAACTTTTTCATCCATAAAAATAAGATACTATTTATTTTATTTTCTTTTCAGCAATGCTTTGAATGAAGCCTGGTTAATATTTCTCAGTTTTAATTGATATGTGCTATCCCCTAAGCACAATTAAGTATTATGAAATATTAGACCCTGTCTGTCTCAGTCAATGAGAGATACAAGTATAGAGACTGTTTTGGAAAATTTACATTTTGATTTCCTTCTTTTTTATGTGTGGGCATCCTCCCTCACACAGTTTGTGATGCTTAAATAATACTCCTGCAGCACTTTTATCAAAATCAGTATACAAGAAGCAGCATTCTTCCTGCAGACTGGTTGATATTCAAAGACAGGCAAATGTTCAGGCCCATCAATTTTTTCTCAGATCTGAAACAGAGCAACAGCTTTCAAGCAATACATACTCTGGAAACAGGTGGGCTGGGATTAATACAATTGTACAAATAAGTTAGACCGTTTGAAGACAACAGATACTTTATGTCTGTGGATCAGAAAGGAGAGTGAGCAAATGCAATGGGAATAGGCTTCCCTTGTGCATAATTAGGGTTGGATATCTGGAGTTAGGGTCTGAAGGATATCATAATGGTCTATAATGCACATCTAAAAAGTCTTGATTGCATTACTGTTTGCACATATACATATTGACACACACACATGTATACATACAGATATATATATATATATATATATATACACACATACACATTGGGAAGAAGGGACAGGCAACTCAGGAAGAGTACAATGATGTCGCTGGTCATGTAAATAAAAAATTAGAAAGGTGAAAGCTCAAATGGAACTCAATCTGGCCACTGCTGGGAAAGATAATCAAAAGTGTTTTTATAAATACATCAYCCACAAAAATGGGGCCAATGAAAATCTCCACCCTTGATTGGATGCAAGGCAAACACTGGAACCAAGGATGAGGAAAAGGCTCAGATGCCTTCTTTGCCTCAGACCTCAATGGTAAGGCCTGATTATCCTCAGGGAACCAGCCCCAGCTGCCAGGCAGGGACAGGGAGCAGAACAGACCCTGTGCAGTCCAGGAAGAGGGAGGCAGTGACCTGCTGAGCCACTGAGACACRCACAAGCCCATGGAACCAGATGGGATTCATCCAAGGGTGCTGAGGGAGCTGGAGAAGGAGCTTGCCYAGCTGCTCTGCCTCACTGATCATCAGTCCTACCTAACTGGGAAGGTCCCAGATGARTTGGAGGTTGGCTAATGTGATGTCCATCCACAAGAAGGGCAGGAAAATGGATGCAGGYA